>CM062627.1:40247486-40789986 GCA_025617555.3 Puccinia polysora | reverse complement strand
TCCACCAGCCCCTTCTCTACCAATTCTGCCCAAGATCCCAGAGATTCCAATCATGATGGCTCTCCTGTCAGTAAATTTTGATGAATATGGGGACTGTTTGACTGCTCTTCTGAGGAACGTCCTATCCACCCCCGGCTCCCAATCCATGGAAGCCCAAAAAAAACTCCTGGCAACATTCTGGGACTTTCTGGAGGCTTCCATTGTGGAGATGGTGGAGATGATGAAGATGGATTAGGAGCAACTCCCCCTACCCCCTTTCCCGCTTTTCCTTTTCCACTCCCTTCCTTTTGTCACTTGTATCTGTGCCATTCCTTGCATTTCAGAAAAACATGTTTGCACATGAATCTTTTCTTGAGTAGGTTGAGTAATCTTATTAGAGCCGCCCTGAACCTTGAGTGGGTGAGATCTTGACCTCAAGTGAGTAATAAAAGAAAATCCTGGGTAAACTATTGGGTGCCAATCCCCTTTGGGCGCAATTGTATGGCTGTGAGTCCCCCAAGCAAAGGGCCCTAAGTCTATTGCACCTTTTTCAGTCCCGCTCTTTCCAGAGACGTAACTGGAACATCCCATAATAACTGCCACACAGCTCCCCATACCTTCCTTAAAAAAATCACCACACTGCCAGCGTGTGGGAACAAAAACAGATAAAAGAGAGAGAAATTAGAGAACAAACATTCTGAGGTGCCTAGTTTTTCAGGCTGTGAATCAGCTAGAGCACCCCCTTAACAAGACAAGCTTATCCCCACACTGCGCTCCAACCAAACCCATCTGCGACAATTACTTCTGTCTGTAGAGAAAATAAACAGATGAAGACAAAAGAGAAAGAGAGAAGAAAAATAACATAGACTTGTTTTATTTTATTTTATTTTTGTTTTTTTGTTTTTTTGTTTTGTTTGTTGCATTCCATCACACCCCTACTTGCCCCACCTTCCACTTGCAGTCTTTTGCTCACGTATACAGAACCTGCTTGCACCGCTCCCCCATTCCTGTAACAATTAGAAGGCAAAGCCAGTACCAATCCATGAAACCAATCCAATCAGAGAAGTAAGAAAACAAACATTCTGGGTTGTCTAGCTATTCCCGCTGTGAACTGGCTAGAACACCCCCTTAACATATCAGGATTTCCAACCAGCACTAAAGCCCCCCCAACTTGGCAGCTGTCCACAGCGGGTTGAAACATTCTATTCTGCTGTAACAGAACATCCTGAACCAGCTCCTTGGAAAACAAGGAACCCACACCAACTACACCATTGCCACCTTCCGTTGCCCAAAAAAGTGTTTCCCCCTGCCGTCTTGTTGAAAAAGGTGGATCCATGTGCAAAGAAGCGCTTCACATGCAAAGCCGCAGCTTTATTTGAAAGAGGGTTTCCATCAAATTTCTCCAGCTGATAACTTCAGCCCTCAAACTTAGATGCCGCATGATATGTGCCTTTCCACAGGTTAGCAAAGAGCTTTCACCGCTGAGATTCCAGACTCCATTCGCACAAAAAAACCAGGTATCCTACCTGCAAAAGATCCTGGAGGCAGTTGGAAAAGCACTTGTTTCAGTAGAAGACTGATGCTGTCTGGTCTTCTTCAATCTTTCCAGGGTGGTTTCCAGCGTCTTGTTGTGCCTCAAAAGTTTTTCAGTGCGCGCTTTGACGAGTTCTGAAGAGGTCTTGAATTTCCACCAATCTATTTACAGAAAATTCTCCATATCAATGTCCACCAAAAGCATGGGTTGCTGTCCAAAGAGTAATTTTTAGGGTGAGTAAGCCGTTTATTGCTTCACAGAGATCCAACCTACAAAGAGGACCACTGGAAGAGTTTCTTGCCACCGCTTGCCCTCCTCCCAACACATCTTCACCAGGGATTCCTTGATAGTTTGATACCCGCACTTGATTATCCCAGCACCTTCCTGACAGTACTCTGTTAGGCTGCCCAATTTTTCTGTGCAACTTTGAACCAGCACCATCAAAAAAACCTCGGAAATCCGCACCTCCGTCCAATTTTATCAATCAAAGCAATCCATACCGCATGAAACTTTTGTCCTAAAAAAAAAGAGAAGCCTTCTCCACTAACAAATTAACCAGAGGGCACACCTCAACCAATCCCAAAAGGTTGTCCCGCACTATAAAAAAGTATGAAACCTTCCCCACCTTTATTTGGAAAATTCAAGAGAAACCCATCAGAACAATGCTTCATCCCCTTTAGGATGACCAAACTACCTGGGAAACCTTGAAATCTGCCATTGACAGGCTTTGTAAAACTTTAAAAATTTGTGCACTGCGCCCACAACCCCTGGCCACCAGAATCTTGCTTTCACCTTCCTCCACATTTCAATCTTTCCCCAGTGGCCAAGGTTGTTGGGCAGAAACCTCAGGATCACCTCCTGGTCCATCCTTGATGTTTCAACCATGAGAGGCAGGAGGGCGCCCTGCCGCCACAACTGACCTTCCTGAAGATAGAAATTCCTGGCGCACTGCTTTGCCAAGCAAATAACCACATTCAGCATACGGTTCAGAAACTGGAGACCCTGAAAGTAAGAACACAGAACTGCATATCACCCTGAGTGACACAGCGCAAGCCAAACCCCCACTTCCACCACTCCTACCCAAATTACTGGGGCTCCCACATCAAGGGGCTCCAGCCCTTTGTACAGATCCTTCCGCAGATACTGCAACAGCGTGTCTGGCATTGTGAAAGCCTTTCAAGGAACATGTACCACACTGAAAGAAAAGAGCTAAAGGAATGCTAACCACCTGTTCATGGGAGTGTTTGGCAGCCTTGGCAAGTTGATCATCCTTTCCAAGGCCTCCATTTCAACCAAGAGTTCAAAATCAACATCCCACAGGAGATGCTGGAGCCTTTGCACAATCTTTTTAACCCTGAAAAACTCCAACTTTGACTGCAATTAACGGCTTTACATTCTGATAAAGTTAACCCACTTTTAGATCACCGGTGTTGTGCCCCATCCTGGACACCCTGGCCACCTTAAGACTTCAATCCATGAACTGTTGCACAAACGTACCTTCCGGCATCTAAAAAAAAAAAAAAAAAAAATAATTCCAACTCATCCTCAGGCTCATCCGCACCGTGATCATTGCGCGTCGCGCTTCCTCATCCTTGCGCGTCGCGCGCTGCGCGTCCTTATCCTTGCGCGTCGCGCGCCGCGCGTCCTTATCCTCGCGCGTTGCATGGTGCTCATCCTCATTGCTACCGTTGCGCGGCGCTTGTCCATGATTTACCAAATCCATCCCAACCGCACCCCCAAGCATTTGTCAAATCCTTGGATCTCTCAAATCTCCCATCCCACTCGATCTATCAGTTTTGAATCCCAAGCCTGTTAGGATTTACTCAACCGTCTCGAGCCAATCTCCTATCTGCCCATCCGCGCTCTCACAAACTTCATCTGTCACCTTTCCTGGGGCTCTCCCACCCACTTCCGCCTTTGGGCAAGGGGTGAAGAGTGTCAACTACCGCCCGCGGACATCCGCTGCGGTTTGGTTCATTTCCATTTCCCACCCCATCCGCCTTTGTACAAGGGGTGGGTGATTCGGGTATTGTTGCGTGCGCCCATCCACAGACGGACGTGAGTGACCACATGATTTTCTTTCCTTTTTTGCTCTATTTGTAGAATCCGTTGTACATAGTCTAACAGGGCCTCCTGCTCATATAAGGAGGGGCTCTCCCCTGCGTTTTGGATCCATCATTGGAGCATGGAATCATCCAGCATGAAATCAGCACACCCTTGATCCTTGAGCTTCCATACTCAAACCCTTGATCCTTGATCCTTATCACCAACCAATAGCCTTGCTGGTTGAAGAAAAATTCTGTCTGTTGGAATTTTCAAGTGTGTTATACCACTCCTTGATCCCTTTCTCTGACCATACTGGTCCTGATCCCTGATCACCTTTCTGGAGCCAATCACAATTTATTGAAGAGGTCTTATTAAGCTTAAGACCTGGAGTGTTATACCTCCCCTTAGCTTCTTTGGAGTTGCATTCTTCCAGCCTACTCTTGAGTCCCTTGAGAAGTGTTGAGGTTATCCTTGCTTCAAATCAGTTACTTTTTGCTTTAGAGCTTCTTAAACATTGTGCTTTGTCCTGTACAGCCACCCACAGACATCTGGTACCCTTCAAGCGCTTGATTGCGGAGATTTGGGCAGGTTCATTGAGAACCTGGAGGTTGCTTGGGTTTAAGTTGATCATCCCCAATCTTCTGCTGACGACCAGAGTTATTAGCGTGTGGGCATTGTTTAAATACAACAGCTTTTGTTCTTTGAACTCTAAGGGGACTTGAACTTCTTTTGTTCAAGTTTTTCCCTGCATAATCTTGTCACCAATAGTGCTGTTCCATCGCTACCAAACTATTATCATCTTTATCCTCTACTCCTTGATTCCTCATTTACCAGGTTCTGGACCTTGATCTTGGTTACATCTAAATATTTTTGTAACACTCAGGAGGGCAGCCTAAACAGCACCTTTCCCCTCTGCAGAACTGCCACAGCCTAGCACCGTTTGGAGTCTTACACCGGAAAATCCTTCCAATCCTCTTCCCCCATTAGAACTTCCCCCCTGCCAAACTTTAAAGATTCCAACACCAAGCTTATTACTCCAGAATTGTATTCAAGGTCCCAGAGGACAATTTTGCACCCCAAAATCTCCTTGAGATTTAAGAAGGCGTTTTCACACCCAGTAGTCCATTTCCACCTTGCTCCTTTCCATTTCAACACTTGTAGAGTGCCTGCCACCTCTGAAAAAACCTCAATGAACATGGGGACGTAGCTGAAAAACATCAAGAACTGGAGGATGTGCAACGCCCTCCACAGGGTCAGCCACGCAAGGATCTTGTTCCCCTTCTTCTCCGCAATCCGCCTACTGTTTAAAGACACCACGTTTCCCAAAAACCTGAGAACTGGAAACAAACTACCAGCTTTTTCCCCAAAACCATGGGTCCCCCCTCTCCAATCCAAAGCAAGATCTTTTCCATCATCTCTGCATACTCCCAGATGAAGCAATTAATTTCAGGGGCCTCCACCAAAACCATGCCTCCATAATCAATCTTTGGGACCTGAGTATCCCAATTGTCAATGAAGATGTGAATTCCCTCCCAAATCTTTTTGAGCAGGAACCAAGTCATTTGGCCCTTTTAAACTGCCATTGAGTTGGTCGCGCCTTGCGGCAGTTGTGTCAGTTGCATCCTCCCCAATCCAGTATCAAACGCTGTTAGTGGTCCGGAGTTGGGGTGGATTTCCCGCTGGTTTTACCCTCTCATCACATGTACCAATCTGTAACAGGCGCGGCCTGCCATCAAATTCAGGAATTCTTGCACTCATGGGGGCTTTCCCGCGTCCTAAATGGTGAAGGAGTTGAGTTTCTGCAGATCATGGGCAATCCTCCAAAAACTTCTGTCCTGCTTGATAAAAGCAAAGATCAGGATAGATTAGCTTGACATAGATTGCTTGTAAAGTCCCTTCCTCATGCGCTTGCCGAGCAATTCCAGAAAGGCTCTGGAATGGTCCAGGGAATCAGAATTGGCTTGTGCAGAACAATTGGGATCACATAGGGTTCACCAATCTCTCCCCTTAAAAATACACATTTTTCTGGCCCAAAATCAAGGGCCTTCTCAAAAAGCACCAACACCATTTCCAACGAGTCCTTCTGCTGAACGCTCAACCACCCAGGCAGACAAAAATTGAGAGCATGAACCCATTTGTCCATGATCTGCGCCAACTTTGTTATCCAGCCAGAATTCTTCAAAGGGGTCTCCCAAGGATTCCAAGACCAGGCAACCAGCCACGGGGCCCTTTCAGTTCATTCCGCCTTGGTTCATTTTGGGGCAGAAACTCCCGTGCAACTGGATTGTTTTATCCCGCATTTCACCTTGCTTTTGGTAGGCAGCCCCAGTCATCATTTCAAGTGCTGACAATAACCAAACTGCGGCTTTTGCCTTTTCTCATGAGTTTGGCATGGTGATAGGGTTTAAAAAGCCTTTTGCCTCCCAGAAATGCATACTGAAAAAGGAGGTGTCCATGGAAAACTAGCCAAAATCCTCCATGGGGTGACCCTCAAAGTCAAACCCCCCATTGGATTTGCCTTTTCCGCACATCACCAGCCCTTGCACCCATTTCCCCTTTCCATGGTTTCATATTGTTGTCTTGAACTACATGCCCAATGAGTCCTCCACCTTTAACTTTTTCATACATTCCTTGGAGTTGAACACCATCTGAGCCGGAATCAAAACATGAACAGCCAACCCAGGATCATAATGCAGCACTCCATCAAAATGAAAATTAGGGGCTTCAGGACCTCTGCAACCTTGAACTCTTCCCCCTCCACCACCTCATCCACACAACACAATCTGCCATTCAAAACTCAAAGCGCCATTGTGCAATTGCTTTACACCAATCCCAGCTTTCCCACCAGCCTCAAAAGAAGAATATTGACCATTGAACCGCTATCTACAATTTCTCACACCTTCCGCCCTGCAATCCTCATCAAGATCCAGGAAAGCAGAAAAAATACAGACTTTAACTGGTACAGCTCCCAATCCACCTCCTCCTCTGCCACATGCACTTGCTGAAAAGTTGCTGGTAACCAGCCTTGCCTGCACTCCTTCAGAACCTATACCATCTTTTGAACAACTGCTGGAGAAAACTCCACCAATTCTTGCAAGGTCAGTGGTACTGGTGCTTTGTTCCCCGTCACCCTCTGCACAATTTCCACAGCCTTACTTTTCCCCATGGGGTTTGAAGGTTGTCTGTCCCCTGCTGGCTTACACGCGACAGCTTTTATGGCTTTTGGTTTTTTGTCAATGTCAATTTCCATCCTTTCCACCAAAGCCTCTTTGTTTGCCGCCAACTCCCTAACCTTGGCCTCCACTCTTGGGGCCTGCCAGGTTCTGGTTGCAGTGACAATGCAAACCAATACCCAATGGGCTTCAACCAGAGCCTTTTCTCATTCTTTTATTTTCACCATAGGAGGCTTTTCACCTGTCCTCAAGTCCACTGGCTCACCCTTTCTAAATATGTATGTGAAACCAGATGTGCAAACCAACCCCTTATCATGTTTTTAGTGATTTCAGTGCACCAGAACATCCAGTGCACCTTTTTGCTGCAGTACCTACAGGAGCAAAGCGTGAACCCCCCAGGGGGTCTGCCGAGGGGCTGGATGGGCTACACCATATGAGGCAGTCAGGGGCTGTTGTCTGTTTTAGGAATATTTACAGGTCCTTTAAGATCTCCATGATTTTTCCCATCAATGGGTCCATAGCCTGCTGGGGCGCCATGGCGCTAAAGGATATTGAACTTCTGGAGGTTGGAGATTTCCTGGAGGCTGGCACCAGTAGCCTCACCAAATTCTTTGAGACTGCTGGGTAAAAACTTCCCATATTCTCAATGAGCTTTTCCAGATCAATTTTGATCTCCAAAGCCTGGGGGATGACCAATAGTTCTGGGAGAATCATGACGCTCTTGTCCAACAACCTTTTGACTAGGCTGTGGTTGTACAGGTACTGTTGCACTTGCAAGCAAATTTGAGATGCAAGCCTTCCCAAAAACTCCCGCTTTATCACTCCTGTCTCCCCTGCAACAACCTTCTTCTTTTCCAGGTACCAAGAGCTCCGCTTGTACTTTGAAATTAACTTTACCAGATCTTTTTGGGGCAATACCCCTCTGCGCATGCTTGCTTTGGCAGCTGCCCACTCAAAATTTCTTTCCTCAAACCAAGGCTTGTGCTTTGCCCACCTTGCATAAATTTCACCTTTTAAACCTCCAAAATCCTGTCTCTTGTACCCAACAATTTCCTCCATGTCCCAAAGCTTCTACTCCTCTGTGATGAAGAGAAAGACAGTGAGAATCTTATCTGCACCCATAGCGCCCTCAGAGTCTATGATCCTTTGGAACCTAGGGATAAATCGCACCACGTCTGCAATGTTGAGCTGGAGGTTAAGGAATTCCCTTGGCCTCAGCCATACATGCTGTAAGACTCCAAACGGTGCTAGGCCGTGGCAGTTCTGTGGAGGGGAAAGGTGCTGTTTAGGCTTCCCTCCTGAGTGTTACAAAAATATTTAAATGTAACCAAGATAAAGTTCCAGAACCTGGTAAATGAGGAATCAAGTAGTAAAGGATAAAGATGATAGTAGTTTGGTAGCAATGGAACAGGAACAATCTGAGCCAAGATTATGTGGGAGAAACTTGGAAAAAAGAAGCTCAAGTTTGTTTAAAGTTCAAAGAACAAAGCTGTTGCATGTAAACAACACCCACAAGCTAATATCTCTGGTTGTCAGCAGAAGATTGGGGATGATCAACTCAACCCAACCAACCTCCAGGTTCTCAATGAACCTGCCCAACTCTCCGCAATCAAGCGCTTGAAGGGTACCAGATAACTGAGGGTGGATGTACAAGACAAATAACTATGTTTATGAAACTCTAAAAGCAAACAGTAACTGATTTGAAGCAAGGATAACCTCAACAATTCTCAAAGAACTCAAGAGTAGGCTGGCAGAATGCAACTCCAAAAAAATAAGGGAGGTATAACACTCCAGGTCTTAAGCTTAATAAGACCTCTTCAATCAATTGTGATTGGCTCCAGAAAGATGATCAAGGAGGGATCAAGACCAGTATGGTCAGAGAAAGGGATCAAGGAGTAGTATAACACACTCAAGTATTCCAATAGACATAATTCTCTTCAGCCAGCAAGGCTATTGGTTGGTGATGAGGATCAGGCCACAGAGGGGAAATGACTAAGGATCAATGGATCAGGGGGCAATCATAGATATAACCAGGATGAGGATGAGGATCAGATTTTAATGATAACAGGGGGGACATATGAACACACTCCCATGGATGATTGGAAAAAGGCAGGGGAGAGCCCCTCCTTTTATAGAAAAGAGGTTTGTAGACTATTTAAAAGAGAGATTTACAGATAGAGTGGAAAAAAAGTTTTTTTTTTTACTATAATTAAAAATAAAAGATCAGACCAAGGGAAGCCATCAGCCCGTGCCAATGATGGGCAGGGGCAGGTGAAAATGACAGGGGACCTGCGTGGGAAGATGAATGACAGGCCTGGCCAACGGATGAGCTTGGATGAGCGGCAGCAGGCCCTGGGTGACATGGAAAGGGATCTGCGTGGACTACTGATGAACCATGCAGGAGAACCGGGAGCTCATGCGGTGGACCGGGTGCAAAGGTTCCGAAAACCGCAAGCAATGCTCGTGGTCATCAGCCAATGGATTGGGATTGGGGATTGGGGCAAGGAAGGATTGAAGAGTGATAGGAACTTGGACAGAACCTCATCGTCCATGTTGGGTTTGATGGTTGTTGGGTGTGGTCCAACGATTGAGAATTCTCAATGGGGACGGCAATCCTAATCTGATCATTGAACCATTTGATTGATTACAAGCTGAGCCAGTCCGAGTTGGTCTGATGGTCAAATAAGCCGGTAGGAGTCCATTGATTGCTTTCCAATTTCCAACGTTGAGATTTTGACAATTCAACAGAGAGCAAGGAATGGGGCGAAAGGCTGGCTGGTTGAGAAGTATGTTGAGGAGTTAGAGATAGTATTGGTGGTTGAGATTGATGAGGGGGACCAAAGAGTGGTTGGGGGTGAGTTGGATGGCAAGAGAGAACTCTGAAGATGGCAAAGATGGTGGTGTTTCCCCGGTTGTCTTTTGGACAATTGGGACGGGATGACCAAAAAGGGGATTGAGGAAAGCCAATTGGGGGTGCTGGTGCTGGTAAGAAGCATGCAAGCCAATCCAGTCTTCATCCCCGCGTTTGCCAAAAGGGTGGATAGAAGCACAAAGCAAGGGGAATTGAACATAGGACCGGGCGCTAGGCACCCAAGGGATGATCCTAGACAACTAGGAGATTGGGAGCTGGAAGCTTGGGAACTGGATATGGGAATCATTATGGATCAAAAAGTTTTTTTTTTTTGGATATAAATGGAGGATATAGAAAAGTTCATAAAAGTTTTACTTTTTTGCATACTGGTCCAGAGGTGTCCCAGATTGGGCACCACATCTCCCCACAACTTACAGACTTTCCCTAGTCTGCATCTGAGTATCTTTGATGATATATATAAAATAAGAAACTGAGGAATTGAAACAGAAAAACGCCCGTTTGATCTTGAGGGTGATTGAAAAGGGAGCTTGATCCATCCAAAGAAAAGGTCCTGGAAGTGGCTGAGATAAAAGAATGTAGAAGGCGTCCCAGATGCTCACATATGTGGCATACAGTAGAGTTTCACAACAAAATGCAGTAGATGACCCCTGGTGGTGCACAATTGGGAGGACTTACTTCTGGAAAAAGTTGCCTCCACAACAACAAAATTTGTGTTAGAATTTGAGTTTTCATATATTTGACTTTCACTGGAGTTTAGATTGTAATTGATTGGATTGATGTGATCTTATTATTGTTATCTTAAAGTACTCAATCAAAAGGTAAAATAGAACTACGCTGCATTATAACCAAGATAAATTATATCTGTTATTTAATGAGGATCTTGTGTTGTAGTATTGTGATTGTCAGACTGTCTAATCATAGCATTTCACTTACCATGTAACTTAAACTGCTTATGCTAATTTTACCTTATTTATTTTTTACTCAACCACTTGTCAGCCTGTTGTGTATTTAGTCTATATCAACACCAGTGCTCTCAAGTGGAATTGATCATCTGTTCAGCCAATTAAATTAACCAGAGTGTCCTTTTCCTCCTTATCTCAGGTCCTTTACGCTTGATGTTATAAGCTCATTTCATTAATTTCTCTTTACCTTTAATTTAACCAGATCCCAAGCTCTCTTTATTTTACAATTTCTTGACCTGATCAGCAGAGAACCTTCTGGCCATCTGAGTACCATCCAGCTCCTCCAAAACATATGATCCACCTCTGACTTGACGGGCCACTCAATAAGGACCATTCAAGCAGTTACAGAAAAGCTTTCCCCACTGAGTTTCCAAGGATCAATTATAAGCTAAGACTAGATCCCCAGGATTCAAGGGATCCCTAATTTGATTTGAGTGCTTATCCTCCCAATACTGGAATTATTTTTCTCTTGACTCCATCATCTTCTGATAAGCTCTGTCACAAACATCTTCACTTTTCTCCAGTTGCTTGGATCTGGCAACTAATACATCAGTGGTTGAAGAAACCTTTTCCCAAGAAATACCTAAGAAAGATTCCATTTCCAGATCAAGAGGAAGGACAGCCCTTTGTCCAAAGATAATTTCATAAGGTGAGCAGCCAGTGGTTTTTTTAGTTAAAATTTGATTGGAGAAGAGGACCAGAGGAAGAAATTTGCAACAATTATTTCTACTTTCACCATCCAGCTTGACAAGGGAAGCCTTCAAAGGAGGATGGCCTCTTTACACCATGCCTTGACCTTCAGGATAATAAGGAGTGGTCACCCTATGTTGACCAGGAAGAAATCCAATCATTTCAGCCTGTTTGTGAAGGATTGAGAGACTAAATAGAATATAAATTTCAGTTGTTGAGTAATGACTTCAGAAAATATTAATGAACACAAGCTCATGATAGATCACCTAAATAGAACCAGACAGAATCTGGTACAGTGAGCTTGAGGAAAAGGAAGAGAAAATTAGATGGAACGGAAATAGCCGCAGTGACGGATGAATGTGGTTGATGTAGATTGAGCATAGCGGTGATTCTGATGAGTGAAAAATCCAGATTAGTTCAAAGATGATCTGGTTGGAGTTGGCTATGATACTAACCTGACTCAGAGGCCTTGGGTCAGAGGTTCAATCTTGTGGTTGCACTAGGAAAAACCTTCCCCAGGATCTGAGCCAGGAGGACTGCTTTATAGTCAAGCAGTTTTAGATTTGGAGTACTTGCAGTGGGTTGCGGGACTGGAGTGAGGATTCACAAGTAAGGTGAGGAGTCACGGACACAAATAGTGGAGGCAGCGGCAAGAATAAAGGCTGGAAAAAAATAAGATAAAAGACAAGAGGGCAAGGAAAAGAAATAGTAAAAGGAATGGTATGGAAATGGTTTGAACATATAGCCATAGCTGGACGATACAGATCATGGAGATTATTCATCCTCCCTTGTTCAAATCATGATCCAATATTGAGAATTGTGAGCGCATGTTGCAGCGCAATCCCGGCTACTGGTTTAGTCAGGAAGTTGGCTAAGTTCTTCTTTGACGCCACTTTCTGGAGCTTGATCTCATTTTCAGCAATCAAGCTTCTAACAAAGTGAAAACGTAGCTCCATGTGCTTTGTGTGGAAGCTGGATTGATTATCTTGGTTTAGAGCCTATTTAATGGCTCCTTTGTTTTCTTCAAAGATTGTTTCCGGTTTATTGGGTTCTCCGGGACAGATGTCTTGAAGGAAGGATTTGACCCACCAAATCTCTTTCAGAGCGTCTTCCAGGGTCTTTTATTCAGCTTCCATTGTTGACAAGGATAATTTTGGCTGCTTTTTTCACTTCCAAGCCACTACACAGCCCAAAAATTGGATCACTAGGCCTGAGATAGAGCGCCGCGAGCTTGGGCACATGGCCCAGTTGGCATCCAAATAGGCAAACATGTCCCCTGGATAATTGGAAGCTGAGGAGAAGATTAAACCTGTTGAGCTGGTGTGTTGCAGATAGTTGAGAACGTGGAGCGCTGCTTGATAGTAATGAAGATTTGGCTTGACCAGAAACTGGGCCAGGTAGTTTACAGCAAAGGTGAAGTTGGGACGCGTGCATATGCTAATGTGGTTGAGCTTTCCAATAATATTTCTGTAATTGGCACCAGACAAGAGATATTCTTGATGGTCCTTGTCGCTGGAAGAGTAAAGCTTTGCATTTGGTTTAAATGAAGTTGAGAAGGTTTGATGAGTTGGAAGTGGGTACTGAGGGCATATGTGCTCAATGTAGGATTTCTGACAGATTTTGAACCCATTTTATTGGTGAAAAATGTTCATTCCAAGCAATAGTGATGCCAATCCTAGATCCTTGTTCTTGAAGCGGGTGGCAATCAACTCGAAAAAGTGGTTGGGATTAGTGCTGAAGATTGAGGAAGCTGTATCTTCCAGCTATGAAAATGTGTTCAAATCATTTCATTTCTTCTCTTTTCTATATGTTTTCCTTTTCTTTTGTTTTTCATCTATTCCTCATTCTTATGGCTATTTCCACTGTTCATCTCTGTGACTCCTCACCTCACCCGCGACCTTGCTTGTGACTCCTCACTCCAGTCCTGCAACTTGCTGCAAGCACCCACTCCAGTCCCGCGACCCGCTGCTAGTACTTCAAATCCAAACCGCTCAAATATAAATCTTCCCCCACCCTGGATCAGATCCTGGGGAAGGTCTTCTCTTGTGCAACCATGAGATTGCAACTCTGACCCCAGGCTTCTGAGTCAGGTAAGTACAGTAGTTGACTCAATCAACTTCCAGATCCTCTTCTGACTAATCTGGATTGGTCTCTCATCAGAATCACCGCTGCGCTCAACCTTTTTCAACCACATCCATCTGTCACTGCTGCTGTTATCATTTCCTCTGCTTCTCTTCCTTTATCCTCAAGCTCTCTGTACCAGAGTCTGTCTGGTTCTTTTTAGGTGATCTATCACGAGATTGTGTTAAGTTTTATTTCCTAAGGCCACTGCTCAATAACTGAAATTTATATTCTTTTTAGCCTCTCACCACTTCAAAGATAGCAATATTGTTGACATGTACATACAAGAATGTCCCATAACGCCAGAATACGCAGTGGTTGGCTTTGCATTTGTTGAAACCAATTTCTCCCAGCCATTTGCAGAGAGTTTTGTACCAGGCAAGAGGAGCTTGTTTTAGACCGGATAGCGCCTTCTTTAGATGAAGGACCTTACCATTGGAGACAGCAATGTTTGCAGTAGGTTGTATGTATAAGTCTTCTTGGAGCGGAGCATTCAGAAAGGCTGATTTCATATTGATTTGGCGGAATTGCAGTTTTCTTGAGGCGGCTAGAGCTATCAGTAGGCATAGCAAGGTTTTGTCCCCGGTGGGAGAAATGGTGTTGGAAAAGTCCAAGCCATATTTTTGATTGAAACCCTGAACACATAGTCGCGCTTTGAACTCGATGATTCTCTTTTGATCTTCACGGTTTGTCCTGAACACCCACACGCACTTGAGGGGAAATTTTCCAGAAGGCAAAGCAGCATCTTCCCAGAAATCATAGCTGATCAATTCAAGCTCTTGCATTTTCATGGATTTGATCCATTCTTCTTGGTACTTAGATTTGAGCGCCTCTTGAAGGTTCTGAGGATCCACATAAGAATGATCCACAATAAGATACACAGCAGGCAGACATACTTTTGAGTGAGGTCTGCGAGTTCCATCAATGAAGTTGGAGGGGGTGATGGAGCCGAGTGAGGGAGATTTAGAGGTGGGAGCATGGTCAGTGGAAGCAGGATCAGGGATAGTGATGGAGGTAAATGGAAACAGCAAGGTATGATTAGGAAGTATGGTGGGAGGAGAGATAGAAGGAATTAAGTCAGAAGGATTGAGACAGTCAATTTTATTGGTGGGAGATATAACAAAAGGAAAGAGAGACTTGTCAAATGTGACATTGGCAGAGAGGAAAATTTGAGAAAAGTCCATATCCAATAGATGAAATGACAAGAAGTCATTGGCATACCCAAGCATGATAGCCTTTTTGCAGGTAGGTTGGAATTTGAAGGTTCTGTTTGCCTTTGGGATCACGGCATAAGCAGTGCATCCAAAGACCTTGAGGCAGTCATAGTTGAACTTTTGATTGTGCCATATCTGGTAAGGGATTTTGTTGTCAGAAGACTTTGAGGGTAGAACGTTCAAGAGATGAGTCGCAGTGTTGACGGCTTTGTCCCAGTACTTTGGCGGAAGATTGCTCTGGTTCAGGAGGCATCTAGCCTTCTCCAGGATTATCCAATTGGATCTTTCTGCTAGGCTGTTATTTTGAGGAGTATACAATGGAGAAAAATTTTGGGTGATTCCCTTCTCTGTGCAGTAAGTTTTGAGCTCAGTGGAAATGAATTCACCACCGTTGTCTGAGATGAATTTCTTGACTGCCTTTCCTGTTTGACGTTCAGCACAAGTGAAATAGTCTTTGATTGCCAGGTAAGAGTCGCTCTTGAGCTTGAGCAGGGCAGTGGATCAATGGACAGAGAACTGGTCAGTGAGCAAAAGAAAATAGCTGAAACATATTTTGAAGTGACTTGAATTGGACCTGCTAAGTCAAGGTGAACAACTTCCAAGGTATCAGTGATGGTCTTGAAGTGGTGAGAGATTGAGGTGGCAGTGCCTTTGAACATTTGCCATACCTTGCAAGCCATTGGATTCAAGGAGCAGGGTAAATTGAGTGTTTTTAGGGAGGATGGACCTGGATGTCCCAGTCAAACATTCCACATGATGTCTGGCTTGTTGAGTAGCAGCTTGGGTTGAGAATTTTCTGAGAATCTGGTCCCGCAGATCTCTGTAAGGTGATTGGAAGTGGACCCAATGAAAGAAAAATCATTGCACCAAACCTTGATCCCTGAAAATCCAACTTTGGTGATAACTGTCTTCTTTGCTTTCAATTGCGTTAGAGAGATGAGACATTGATTGATTTTAGGAATCAGCAGAACATTTTGAAATAAAATGACAGTGCCCAGATGATTTATCAATTTGGCAAAGCTGACATGAGTAGCAGTGAGAGAGTTGTTAGGAGATCCTGTTCCAACCTCTATCCTAGTGGGAGTGGCGCTGAACAGATAGTTTGGGTTGTTGACAATGTGATGACTGGCACCAGAGTCCAGAACAGGTACCTGAGAAAGATTGGGTCTAGGAGTGAGATAGATTTGCAAGTTGAAATGCAGTTCAGCAGGGGTGTCAGCTGTTTCAACAGAGGTATGAAGGTTGGAATTTGCCCGTTTGTTCCAGTTGGGTCTAAGATGGGGGTGGAGGAACCAAAACTTGTCCTCTGAGTAATTAGAGAGGGGATTGTGATGGTTCTTAGCGCAAGGATGCTTGGTATTCTTCTTCGGCGTGGACTTGAGAAGGAATGTGGATGGATTCAGATCTCGTGTAACTTCATTGGTCAAAGTGCGGGATGATTCCAGATGAGTGATTTCTTGAAGATTGTTGAGAACTCCAGTGGGATTTTGCAGGAGATTGTTCTTAAGGATAATAGTGTTGACCATGTGATAGAAGGAGCTGGGAAGTTTGGCTAAGATGGTATAGCTCAAGATGTTGGCAGGTACTTCTAGGCAGACAACCAACAATTCATTCATCAGCTTCTGGCACTCTTTGATGTACAAGTTGAGATTGCCTTTGTATTTGGATTGAATGAAGTTGAGCCATATCCTGCCACGATTATTGGAGGACTGAGATGCATATCTTGAGAGTATGGTGTTCCCAATTTTGAGTGGGTCCCCATTTTTATCTGAGTTCACCGCGGCATTGAATGCAGAATTTCCTAGATTTTGTATGATGATGTCTGATGCTTCAAACAGCTTCTTTTGTTGAGTGGGTGAGAGGGGACTTGGAGGAACATCCACCACCAATTCAAGAAGACCCTTCCTTCTGAGATAGCTTTTTATTTGGAGGAACCAGGAAGAAAAATTTGAATCTTTTAGGAGCGGGATGTTCAGTTTCTATTGAGTGTTGTCCTTGGTCTCTGACATGGTAATTTTTCTGTTTCTAAAGGAGCCACTACTGGGACTGTAAATCTGAAGGATTGAGAGACTAAATAGAATATAAATTTCAGTTGTTGAGTAATGACCTCAGAAAATATTAATGAACATAAGCTCATGATAGATCACCTAAATAGAACCAGATAGACTCTGGTACAGAGAGCTTGAGGAAAAGGAAGAGAAAAAAAGATGGAATGGAAATAGCCGCAGTGACGGATGAATGTGGTCGACGTAGATTGAGCGTAGAGGTGATTCTGATGAGTGAACAATCCAGATTAGTTCAAAGATGATCTGGTTGTTGGTTGAGTTGGCTATGGTACTTACCTGACTCATAGGCCTGGGGTCAGAGGTGCAATCTTGTGGTTGCACTAGGAAAAGCCTTCCCCAGGATCTGAGCCGGGAGGACTGCTTTATAGTCAAGGGGTTTTGGATTTGGAGTACTTGCAGCAGGTTGCGGGACTGGAGTGAGGAGTCACAAGTAAGGCTGCAAGTAAGTTGAGGATTCACAGACACGCATAGTGGAGGCAGCGGCAAGAATAAAGGCTGGAATAAAATAAGATAAAGGACAAGAGGGCAAGGAAAAGAAATAGTAAAAGGAATAGTATGGAAATGGTTTGAACATATAGCCATAGCTGGAAGATACAGATCATGGAGCTTCTTCAGTTTTCCGGGAAACTCAGAGCCACCATCAGTTGAATAAGATAAAGTAAAGCCAGAATGCATTGTCCAAGTCTCATAGAGGAAGGCTGCTACTGATTTCAACCCATCCAGAAAAATCATCTCTAGCCACTATGAGGTACTTAGCTCCACCAGCCTTAATATGAACCACATCCATATCAATCCTTCCAAAGACAGTGGACTCTCCAGTGAGATAAAGAATTTCTTCTGGGCGCCAAATATCACATTTCTCACATACTTCACAACTCTTGCACCATTGAGAGACTGATTTCTTCAAGGATGGCCACCAGAATCTTTTGGATATTTGACAATAAGTTTTGGTTTCCCCGCAATGACCAAGGCCTTCATGGAGGCTTTCAACAATCAAATCTTTTTCAGAAGGGATGGTGAAAACAATAAGAGCACAAGGGTTGCCTCTTTTCATAAGCCTAGTACCTTGGACAAAGAAATTGGAGGACTTCCTTTTGAGTCATCAAAAAAATTGAGCAGAGAGATCAGGAGGCCTTTGGAGAGTGGAGAGATACTGCTCTAATTTAAGCCAGAAGACTTTTTGGAATACAGAATAATCTTGAGAGGAAAAGGTGAAGGCAGGAAAAATTAAGGGTTCCTCCTCGTGGAAATCCACTCCAACATCCAATTCTTCATCTCCAAGCGGGAATTGTGGTGCTCCAAAACCTAACCTAAAGCCATCAGACTCACTTTTCTAGTATAAAGACAGCTCCAATCATCAAAAAGACCTCAAAAATGGATTCTAAACCAAAAATAACCCCTAGTCACTCGGCCAAAGTACCCCTCTATCTTTCATGGTCTAAAAGATACAGCTCAAATCAACCCTGGCCTACCCATACCCCTACCAGGTGTCACAGACCAGTGAATGTTCATGGACATTCCCTGGATGCCTTCAAGTACATACCCCATACAGTACAACCATACAGCACCAAACAAACCTGCAGCAGTATACATAATTAATACATGCAAGGCACTGCATGAAGAACCAAACAAATAACCTGTATACACAGCAATATATGCAAGACACTGCATGCAGAGGCTGTACAGCATCATACAGGACATAATACAGAATCAATATATGCAAGGCACTGCATGCAGCACCAAACAAACAGCTGTATACAGAAGAAATATATGCAAGACACTGCATAAAGGACCAAACAAATGAACAATCACCACTACACAGAAGTAATTTATGCAGGGGGCACCTGTATAAATGCAGCACAGAAATGCATGCCAGGGTGAACATGCATGTAGATCCTGCACAGCCTCCTCCTCTGACCAGCAAAAATGCCTCATGAACTGTATTCACTGTATCAGGGAGACCCTCAGGGGCAGCCCTGAGGGCACCATTTTCTATAAATAGAGGGCCTCTCTCCCCCATCCAGGTCCCATCAATCAGTTCCCCCCATCCTCCCCTCCAGGGATCACCATGCCTCCTAGGCACCCTTAACCCATACTTTTACCATCCTGAACCATTATCCCATAACCCATACTGTAACCATCACCAATCCCATATCCCATACCAACAAACATCACCATCACCATCATCATCAACATCAACCACCACCATTACCCTTGGCCATCCACCATCATCAACACATACTTTTGACCATGACCCAGCCCAATAACCCATACTTTTGACCATCCACCACCACCATAATTTTCCATACCCCATACCTTTGAACATCACCACCATTTACCCATAGCGTGAACATCATCCATCATCACCATCCAACATCATCAACTACCATCATCATCATCAGTCACCATCATCAGTCAACATCATCACCTACCATCATCATCATTTATCATCATCAGTCATCATCATCACCTAACATCATCATCATCAGTCATCATCATCATCCATCATCATCATCACCTACCTTGACCATCATCAATCATCATCATCACCTACCATCATCATCATCATTGATCATCATCATCCATCATCATCATCACCTACCATCATCATCATCAGTCATCATCATCAGCCATCATCATCATCACCTATCCATAATCATCATCATCAATAATCATCAACCATCATCATCAGTTTTCAAGTATAGGCAAAACCATTTCAACTTTATCAAACATCACCTGTAACATCAAGGGAGTATTCATCAGTAACCAATAAAAAAAAATAAAGGATATATAAATGATAAGACTAGAGAAAGTATTCTTCCCTTACTCAGCTTCTATCCACCAGTTCACCCATCTGTTCCACCATTTCTTGTTTATCAAGCTTGAATACATTTATCCTAGGTCTGATAGAGACTACTATAGTAGCAACTCTATTTGAAAATCAGCCACCATTTCTCTTTTCTTTTATTTTTGTGAGACTAATATAGTACTCAGAGGGGCAGGCAATTCAAAAATACCCTTATTATTCCTCTATCTTATTGGAAGTTTTAATACTAAATTCCCCCTCACGTGACTGCCAGCAAGCTATTTTATAAAATTTACCCAATCCCAAAGGATTCTCCACAGCATTGAGATAAACCATCAGGCATGGTGAAAGATTTTCCAGGCCTATGAACAATCTCAAAAGAGAAAAACTGGATGAAAGCCACCCAATGAGTCATTGGATTGTTTGAAAGACTGGGGGAATTGATCATTTTGATAATGGATTGTGCATTGACTTGTAACTCAAAGTGTTGACCCCAGGGAACAGTTTGAAGCTTCTTCAACATTCATGCCACACCACAAAGTTCCAGTTTTGGCTGGGAGTACCTGGATTCCACCTCTGAAAAAAGAAGAGATTCATACAGAGCAGGACAATCCAAACCATTTTCATCTTCCTGAGCAAGGACAGCCCAAACAGATTGATAACTAGAGTCCACAGCCAGCTTGATTTTGCCAGCTCTAGGTCCATAAGTGATCTTCTTCAAGACAATTATTTTTCCACAATTGTTTTTAGCATCTGAAATGATCCTTCACAGGCTTGGGTCCAAAACCATTTTGCATCCTTCCTGGTTAAGCAACACAAGGGAATGCAAATTTTGGATAGAGAAGGGATAAAGATCAAAACATAGATTGCAACACCTAAGAAACCTCTGACTTCAGTTGGATTGATGGGAGTAGGTCAAAAGAGAATTTTTTTGACTTTGGATGGAGCCATCCTTCTTCCTTCCTTCCAGACCACATGACCAACAATTTTCAAAGCAGGGACACAGGCAGCCAATTTGGACCCAGAGACAGTGAGACCAGACTCCTTGATTCAAAACAGGATCCTTTCCAGAGTGGTTGCATATTCCCAGATTCATCAATGGATTCCTGAATGCCGGGGTGAGAGCTCATTTTTATAATCAGAAACTGGACCTTTAATCCCGCCATCGTCAATCAAGATACCAGCATGATCAGGGATTTCATCCTGGAGGATCCAAACCATCTGAGCCTGATTTACTGCAACCAAATTGGTGGCACCTTGAGGTAATAGATTAAGTTGTATAGGACCAAGAGGAGTATTGAAAGTAGTGAGAGGACAAGAAATTGGATGTAAGGATTGTTTGCCATAGCCACCCATAATGTCACCTAGAACATAGCAACCTCTCCCACAGAAGGATTCCACAAGTTCTTCAGTAGCAGTGAGAATACCAGAGTCTTTAATAGTAACCTTATTTAAGGGGCTGGAGATCATGAACTATTCTAAGTTTACCATTACTCTTGAGAGAACAGAAAACAGGACTAGAATAGCTAGAAGTTGATTGTTCATATAAACCGGTTTGGACTTGTTTGTGGACCAACTTGATGAATTTTTCAACTTTAGCAGCAGGGATCAGGATCTTCTTCTTTTGCCAGGGATCATGTTCTACTACGGGAATAATGTAAGGGAGGCCATAGGATTCTTTCAAGAGACTTCTCTCTTCTTCACAGAGAGCAATAGATTTTTCCCTAAGGGCTGAGACATTTATGATCAAATTCAACTCATCAGGAAGAAGCGATCCATCTGGACCAAAGTTTACCACTTTCAGAAGTTCTTCAGTGACACGACCAGAGGGGATGAATGGACCAGTAAGAGATTGAGTTAAACCACAGTAAGGATAGCGGGATAGCGGGGGCGCATAAAAGGAGGGTTGAGGTCAAGAGGCATTGGTTGGTTGACTGGTTGAACCTTTTTTGCAACTTATTTATACTTGGTGGCAAAATAGAGGAATCCTTTCTTCCTCCAAGCATTGACCAGTGAGACCTGACTACAAAAACTGAGGCCAAGTTCCAAAATCTTCCAAGTTTGATGTTCTGCCTTGTCCTTGAAAGGTGCATTTTCCATAAAAGATGATCCAAAGGCCAACACATTTCTCAAATGTGTGCCACAGGGTAGAGTTTCAAAAATGACAGTAGTAGAGGCCCTTGATGGTGCACAATTGGGAGGACTTACTTCTACCCCACATTGCTTCCACTTCAAGCCATACTCCTTCATACCAAAACCACCAAGAAAAGAATTGAGATTGGGATCTTGTTTAGACTCATTGCGGAGATTCAAAACAGGAGTAGAGGATAATTTATCAGTCTGAAGGGAAAAAAGAAAGGAAGATACAACAGACCCAGAGAGAAAAGAATTATTTTTGGAATTTTTGGATTTTTTATGTTTTTGAATTTTTATCTTATTTAGATGATGAAGAGATGATGATGAAAACAAAAAAGATGCCTCTAAGGGTGAAGTTGATCCATAAGTGAAAGTCTGAGCCTGAGAGGAACTACAACTGTCAGTAGGATCAACTAATCCAATAAAAAATGAGACTTAGAGGAATGAGAGTTCTCCTTCTGCTTTCCCTTTAGAACTGTTTTGGGAGAATGACCAGGGAAATCTTGTTTCCAACAAACAGAATCCAAGGAACAAAGCGGAACTTCAATTTTTCTTCCATCAGCATCAGGGAGAAGGATTCTCTCCCCAACTTGATCAAAAAAAATCAGGGTAGCGCCAAAATCCATTAAGAACAGTTGGCCCAGGAACATAGGACCTTCCAAAAAAGTGATCCAAAAGTGACAAGTTCCAACAATATTTCAACCAATTTTCACAGGAAAATCCTCAGCAATACCAAACAGTTCACATGACTGATTCCCTATACCATGAACCGCAGAAGTAAAGCTGACACTTGGGCTAATCTTGAGTTTGCAGGCCATAGCATCTGAGATTAAGTTGAGCTGAGAACCCAAATCCACAAGAAGAGAAACTTTTTCAGCCAATTCACCAAGATAGTAAGGAAGAAATCCAAGAGGGCAGGAATACAGATTGGAATCTGAAGGGGGATCTGTTACACCAGAGTCCTCCATCAAAGTGCAAGAAGAGACCTTCAACTTGTCCGGACGAATTTCCACACGTCAACAAGAAACCCATTTCTTCATGCCTTCAGCCACAGATGGAGAGATAGAAAGCAGTTCAGCCACAGACAGATCAGGGATTTTGAGATCAGAAATTTTCTTTAATACTCCTCCCACAGCATTAGGGTAGTCCTTGGAAATGCCCCTCTCAAATCAAACTTTGGGCTGGGTGGAGGGAGGAAGATCAGATGAGGCAGGCAATGGAAGAGGATCAGAGGATTGAGGGGGTTGACCAGATTGAAGAGGAGGAGAAGGATCAGATTTGTCCTGGAACCTTTCCATGAGTGTTTCCCTTTTTACTTCTATGTCTTCCACATCAGAGGAAGGAGGCTCAGGCAAATATTGAAGTTCAAAAGGTTTTCAAAGGATTGAAGATGGAACAGGAGGAGACTTGTGAGGTTTTGGTTCCTCATGGTGTTTCCCAGCTGAATCAGATTGATAAGAACCAGAGAAGCTAGAAGAAGTGGTAGCTGGAGGATACCAAGGTGAAAGAGTGCCACAGGATGATAAAAAATCTAAGGAGACCAGAGATGCCTTCTTGGGAGTTGGTGGCTTTTAAGAAGCCACCACATGATGGATCAGAAACAATGATTCAAAAGGGATCAAAGCACCATTAGGAAGAAATAAATTATTTCCCTTCTGCTCTACTGATTTCCCCTCCTTGTCCTTCTGGAGTTCAGGACATCTACCAGTACCATGGCCTTCTCTATGACAGTAATAGCAGAGTAAGGTGGATTTAGGAACAGAGTTAGCAGGTTTGGGGGTAGCTAAAGAGGATATTTTATGATATATTTTATTCTCAAAGGCCTGAAGTAGCTTAGTAATCTCATCAATGGTAGCAGTATCCTTATTGGCCTGAGGGCTTGATTTAGGACTGCAATTTGCTTCCATCTTGTTCATGATTTTGTTGGATTCTTGAAAGGAAGGAGCATGGACTGTTTCAGTGATCCTGGGATTTTCAAAAGTTAAAGCAGTTTGACCTTTCATGAATTTGTCCACCAGATTCCTAAGGACCAGAAAGACAGGGAGTTTGAAACAATTATCTCTAGTAGTGATCATGGATCCAGACTTAACCAATTCATCCCTAATCCTTTCCTACACTTCTGGCAAAAAAGGTTGGAAAAATAAAACTTGAATTTTGTCCACAGTGTCAATTTGATGGTTCCTGATAAGATAAGACTGAATAGGATCCCAAAAATTTCTGAAAGACTGATAATCAGAAGCTGAAGAGACACCACCATTGGAGATCCATTGAGAAACCAGAGAATCCAAGTCCTGTAAGGTAAACCTAGACACATCTATTTTACCCCAATAACACAACATAGCTTCCTTCAAGAGCCTCCAGTTATGAGTTTTCAATCCATAAAACAATTCTATCACTTCCATAACTTCATCAGAGGAGATGAAAAATCATAACTGATAGGCCATATCATGTTCACTTGCACCATCCACTTCAGCAGCCATTTCATAGGAGTCCAAAAATTGCTCCATGTTTGTTACATTGAAGCCTAGGTTCTTGTTCTGGGGTTTGATCTTGACCATCTTGGCCCAAGCAGTGGGGAGGGAACAAATTCCATTTTGAAGACAGAGTTCCTAAGGGGATCCAAAAAGCAGAGTTCCAAGGTGGCTCACAAGCGTGGCAAGGGTAGAGTTTCACAAAAACAACAAGAATCCTGCCCAGATGGTGCACAATTGGGAGGACTTACTTCTGGAACAATTTGCCTCCACGGATCAGATCTGGATCATGACAGAAAAAAAAAGAAAGAAAAGGATTGGATCGGATTTCAGAGTTGATTCTTCAAGTTGAGACTGTAAATCCCAAGGTTGCTGGTTTGATCCCGGCCCAGGGGACCAAATGTAGACTCAAAACAGTGCTAGTCCGTGGCAGTTCTGTGGAGGTGAAATGTGCTGTTTAGGCTGCCCTCCTGAGTGTTAGAAGAATATTTAAATGTAACCAAGATCAAGGTCCAGAACCTGGTAAATGAGGAATCAAGTAGTAAAGGATAAAGATGATAGTAGTTCGGTACCAATGGAACAGCACTTTCTGAGCCAAGATAATGTGGGAAAAACTTGGAAAAAAGAAGCTAAAGTTTGTTTAAAGTTCAAAGAACAAAGCTATTGTATGTAAACAACGCCCACAAGCTAATAACTCTGGTCGTCAGCAGAAAATTGGGGATGATCAACTCAAAACCAACCAACCTCCAGGTTCTCAATGAACCTGCCCAACTCTCTGCAATCAAGCGCTTGAAGGGTACCAGATAACTGAGGGTGGATGTACAAGAAAAAGCATTATGTTTAAGAAGCTCTAAAAGCAAAAAGTAACTGATTTGAATCAAGGATAACCTCAACACTTTTCAAAGAACTCAAGAGTAGGCTGGCAGAATGCAACTCCAAAAAAATAAGGGAGGTATAACACTCCAGGTCTTAAGCTTAATAAGACCTCTTTAATCAATCTTGATTGGCTCCAGAAAGATGATCAAGGAGGGATCAAGACCAGTATTGTCAGAGAAAGGGATCAAGGAGTGGTATAACACACTCAAGAATTCCAACAGAAAGAATTCTCTTCAACTGGCAAGGCTATTGGTTGGTGATAAGGATCTGGCCACAGTGGGGCAAAGACTAAGGATCAATAGATCAGGGGGAAATCAGAGATATAACCAGGATGAGGATGAGGATCAGATTTCAATGATAACAGGGGCAAATATGTACACACTCCAATGGATGATTGGAAAAAGGCAGGGGAGAGCCCCTCATTTTATAGAAAAGAGGTCTGTTGACTATTTACAAGAGAGATTTGCAGATAGAGTGGAAAAAAATTTTTTTTTTTTACTATAATGAAAACTAAAAGATCAGACCAAGAAAAGCCATCAGCCCGTGCCAATGATGGGAGGGGGCAGGTGACAATGACAGGGGACCCGCGCAGGAAGATGACTGAAGGGCCTGGACAACAGATGAATTCAGATGAGTGGCAGCGGGGCCCTGGGTGACATTAAAAGGGATCCGCGTGGACCACTGATGAACCACGCAGGAGACCCGGGAGCTCATGCGGTGGATTGGGTGAAAAGGTTCTGACAACAGAAAGAAATGCTTCCGGTCATTGGCCAATGGATTGGGATTGGGGATTCGGAAAAGGAAGGGTTGAAGAGTGATAGGAACTTGGACAGAACCTCATTGTCCAAGTTGGGTTTGATTTTTGTTGGGTGTGGTCCAACAATTGAGAATGCTCAATGGGGACGGTCATCCTAATCTGATCACTGAGCCATTTGATTGATTACAAGCTGAGCCAGTCCAAGTTGGTCTTATGGTCAAATTAGGCAGTAGGAGTACATTGATCGCTTGCCAATGTCTGATGTTGACATTTTGTAGATTTGATAGAGATCAAGGAATGGGTCAAAGGGCTGGCTGGGCAAGAATCTTGTTGAGGAGTTAGAGATAGTATTGGTTGGTTGAGATTGATGAAGGAAACTGAAGATTGGTTGGGGGTGAGTTGGATGGCAAGAGAGAACTCTGAAGATGGCAAAGATGGTGGTGTTTCCCCGGTTGTCTTTTGGACAATTGGGAAGGGATGACCAAAAAGGGGATTGAGGGAAGCCAATTGGGGGTTCAGGTGCCGGTTAGAAGCCCGCAAGCCAAGCCAGTCTTCATCCGGGAGTTTGCCAAAAATGTAGAGAGCAGGGCAAAGCAAGGGCAAATTGAACATAGGGCTGGGCGCTAGGCACCCAAGGGATGATCCTAGAAAACTAGGAGAGTGGGAGCTTGAAGTTTGGAACTTAATATGGGAATCATTCCGGATCAAAATTTTTTTTTTTTGGATCTGAATGGAGGCTATAGAAAAGTTCATAAAAATTTTACTTTTTCCGTACTGGTCCAGAGGTCTCCCAGATTGGGCACTACAACACTGAGGGGCCTTGACAGCCATTTCTGACAAAACTTCCTCCAATGGGGGGGAAAAGCCACCCCTCCTAGAAAAGTGGGAAGCCGGTGGTTGGGGTGTTGAGAGCTGATTTAAAGGGAAAGTAGGCAGAAAATTCAATCTGGGGACGGTTGTTTGCAGCATCCTATGTTACCTTTGAGAGAATGAGAACAAAACATATTGTTGGAATACGGGTCTTCTGACTAGACTCAAAGCGGTGCAATGCCAGAGCCATGTCAACTATCAATGACATGTCACACCTAGTGATGAATACGCGGCCTCCACTTTCCAACTCATCTCGACTTGACTCTCCCTTTCTCAATCCAATCTCCATAAAAATCCTATTTGATCAACGACCACCTACAGTTCTTCCTTTCTTTTTGTCTTCTTAGTTCTTTCTCTACTCCATTACTACTACCTGTCATACTCTCACAACTGCAACCACCTACCACCAACAACCGCTATCTATCAACCAACAACTTATTGACCATCAATCTAAATCGCCAAAGCCACGTCAACACCTTCAACTGTTGATGACTCCTCATTCTCTTGTTTGGTGAGAAGACACAAAAATCTCCTAACCGCTATTTGACTCAAATCACTCCTCATGTTCTGATCTCATCATTATGTTGACTCTTATCATGAAGATCTCAATTCCTCAGCCAACTCATCTCCTCAGCCTACCTTAGTCCGTCATACTGTAATATTTACAGTATTGGTGTGTATCTCATTCCTTCCTTAAATCAGCTCTCCTGCCTTGTCCTTTGGTTATTGATTGTCTTCAACCCTTGTAGTCTGGTTCTACTTCTTTTTATCATAGAGTCATTTCAACACGATTAACAGTCAAAATACCAGTAGAACAAACAACCCTCTATCTTCAAAGAACCAGGCACTACCATGGACTCTATAAATCCCACCATCCTCAAAACCACCATTGAGGCTATTCCCCTTCTGACTGAGGAGAACTTCACCATCTGGAGAACCAGGATCAACTCTCTACTGAACTTGGCTAAACTTAAGGAATCTATAACGGCCAATGATCCTCTTGAAGACAATGAAAATTCAATCCTCACTTCCATTATCATTTCAAAGCTGTCGCCAGCTGTGCACTCTAACATCATCACTCCCATCAACAAAGAGAATGCCGTGCTAATTTGGAAAGCCCTACTCAAACACTTTGTGTCGTCTCAACCTGCCAATTGTGCTCGCATATACAGCAACTTCTCCTCCATCACATTCAACGAGTCTAACATTCAGCAATTCATAACCAATGTCAAAACTGGCGTCAATCGCCTTTTGGAAATAGGCATACTGATTCCCACCAACATCCTCGCTTATATGATCTTAGATAAGCTGCCTTCCTCCATGATGAACATCAAGCAGCAGATCATTCACTCGCAAGCCAAATCAGAAGTCACTCCAGACGCTGTTCTCAATCATCTTCGAATCCACATGAATGAATTAAAGATGAATGGCAACTCCTCAACTCCAACGGTTTCCCTATACACTGAGGCGTCCGGCAAGTGCAAGGCTCGCATGCATAACACTCTGGCCAATCACCCCAAAAATAAGTGTTGGATGCTATATCCTCACCTGAGACCAAAAACCGCTCCCACCAACAATCAAAAAGTCAGCCTTCTCTCCTCCATCAACTGTCTTGGAAAAAACTTCTTTGTTATCAACTCTGGTTCATCATGTCACATGATATCTGATGAAGCTTTCTTCACCGTGCTAGACACCCAATTCCAAGGAGTAATCAAGACAAGTAATAAATCCGACTCCCTGGATATTGGCAGTTCCGGTACTGTTAAACTGAAAGCGGGAAATCAGGAAATTGTCCTCACCGACGTGCTCTATGTACCTCACTTGTCTGCAAACCTGCTCTCCCTGAGAAAATTAATACAGGAAGGATTGAACGTTGAATTCTATTCTGACTGTTTCAGTCTCTTTAAAGGCAATGAAGTCATCCTTTGAGGATGCTACCACAATAACATACCATGCATTCAGCTCCTGCCTCTCCTCCCCTTTTCTCATTTCTCCTCCTCCGAGCTTATTCATAAGTCCATGGGTCACGTAAGCTATCACTGCCTGAGGAATAAATTGAATCTGCCCATCTCTAAGGAAAACAAATGTGAAGCCTGCTCCCTTTCAAAAATCACCAAGGCCTCCTTCAAAAAACAATCATCCCATGCTTCTTGGATATTTGAAGAAATCCATCTGGACACAATCGTTCCTCTTTCCATATCATCCAATGGGCATAAGTATATTGTGAAGGTGGTGGATTCCTTTTCGAGATACTGTGCTGCTATTCCAGTCTCATCCAAAGACGCCATTCCATCGGCGCTTATCTTCAGTTTGAGCCTTGAAGCTAAAAGACTAGGATACTATCCCTCTGTACTGCATTCAGATCGAGGTACTGAATTTGCTAATTCCTCGCTGTCCGAATTCTGCAAGAACCATCTCATCAAGCAGCAATTTGCCGATCCACACACGCCTCAACAAAATGGGCTTGCTGAGCGATTTAATTGCACCATTCTTGAATCTGTTCAAACTATATTATACGACTCTAATCTGCCTCGGAATTTATGGCACAATATTATACATTCCTCTACTCTCACTCTGAACCAGATTCCATCGCACCAATCCAAGAAGAGCCCCTATGAAATTTTCAAGCTTCACTCTCTTCCTCTTTCCTACTTTAAACCAATTGGCAATCCGGTTTCTTTTCTGACCCAACCTAAACCCTCCGGCAATAAATTAGGGAAACCCAGTGAACTGGGCCAATTGATCGGCTATAATCCCGAGCTACTGTCCTACCGGATTCTCTCCTCCTCTGGACGAATTGTTAACACCAAAAGTGTCACATTTCTCTCCTTCCCTTCCAAATCACCCTTTGCTCACTCCTCCTCCTCCTACGACGAGCTGGAGCTTCCACCCACCAATGTCATCTTGTCCAAACTGTCTCAAGAAAAGTCTCTTCCTGAAGCTCCAGGCCAGATAGAGCTAAATCACGTGAATACTCCGAACCCATCAGCGATGACCTGTCCAACAGTCCCTCAGCTGAAGACTCCGCCTCTGATTTGAATGTAGAAGCTACGCTCATTCCATCGGGTAGGACTCTTCGAGAAAGGACCTTGGCAGTCAAACCTGATAAGTACAGCTACCTGACTCAAAGCAATTACTCATCAAAAGTAACGGAAGCTAAACAAGTGGAGCTTCAGAACATTGAAGATCACAATGTTTGGGAAGACATTGACTTCACTCCTGATCGATATCTCAAAACCACCTGGGCCGTAAGAGATAAGCCTGCTACACTCTCCTCTCCGGCCAAGACAAAGGCTCGCCTCTGCATAAAAGGATTTCTGCAAACTCCCGGTTTGGATTTCTCTGAAACCTATGCCCCTACTGGCAAATTCCCTTCCCTTCTCCTTCTCCTTATTTTTGCTCTTGATCGCTCCTTACCCATTAGACAGTTCGATGTCAAAAGTGCTTTTCTCTACGCACCACTCCATGAGACTCTCTTCATAACAACTCCCTCCGAGTCCCATTGCAAAAGTCCCTTCCTCAAACTAAAAAAGTCGCTTTACGGTCTTCGCCAGGCACTGCTCAACTGGCATGACACATTAACTACTTGGCTGAAATCGCTCTGATTCTATTGATCCGACTCTGATGCCTGTTTATTCATCCATTCCAATCGTAAGACGTTCTTATTTTTTCACGTGGACGACCTCATAGTTGCGGGCAACGTGGAAGACTTTGAGAAGCACTTTCTATCGCAGTATCCCGATTCCTCTGCACACAATCCTGATACTCTTCTGGGTATGAACATCGCCATTGAAAACGGATCATGTTCTCTCTCTCAGCCTTCTCTGATAACCAAAGGACTGGAACTGCTCAAGTTAACCGAATGTTGCTCAGTCAATACTCCTCTGACTCCAGGCATTAAACTTCTGCCTGCCACCAAGGAAGACTCCCGTGCGTTCAAGGCTCTTGGATATAATTATAAGACCTTCACTGGCCTGTTGAACTATCTTTCCTGTAGAACTCGCCCTGATATTTCAGCTGCGGTGTCTATCCTATCAAGGTTCAATTCCAATCCGGGTCTAAGCCATTGGAAAGAGGTTATCCATTGCTGGAAGTATTTGAAAGGCTCATCTCATCTAGCTTTGATACTGAATCCATTCTCATCAAATGATAAAAATGTCAGCTACTACACTGATGCCACCTGGGGGGATGACCTGTTGGATTGCAAATCGCAAAGCGGATGGATCTCTTTCTGGAAAAACTGCCCTGTGACGTGGACGAGTAAGAAGCAAAAGAACATTTCCATGTCTTCAACGGAATCCGAACTGAACCCTCTGGCCGATGGTGTACAGGAGAATCAGTGGATGACTTCTATCATCAGCAAACTTTGGCAGTCTAATCCAAGTCCGACTCTCTTTCATATAGACAACAAAGGTCTTCTGGAAAAAATCAAAAACATAGGGTCCAACGCCAAAACTAAGCACCTTGACATCAAAGTGAAATACATCCAGCAGCTGTAAGAAGAAAAGGAAATCGTCGTTTGACTCATATCCTTGTCGGAAATGGTAGCTGATGCTCTTTCAAAAAGCTGCTCAGCAGGGTCTCTGGAATGTCTCAGGAAGAATTGCCTCCAATGATCATCCGTTCTCTTTCTCACCAAACATCCTGGGGTGTTGGAATACGGGTCTTCTGACTAGACTCGACGCTGTGTGATGCCAGAGCCATGTCAACTATCAATGACATGTCACACCTAGTGATGAAGACGCGGCCTCCCCTTTCCAACTCATCTCTACTTGACTCTCCCTTTCTCAATCCAATCTCCATAAAAATCCTATTTGATCAACAACCACCTACAGTTCTTCCTTTCTTTTTTTTCTTCTTAGTTCTTTCTCTACTCCATTACTACTACCTGTCATACTCTCACAACCGCGACCACCTACCACCAACAACCGCTATCTATCAACCAACGACTTATCGACCATCAATCTAAATCGCCGAAGCCACGTCAACACCTTCAACTGTTGATGACTCCTCATTCTCTTGTTTGGTGAGAAGACACAAAAATCTCCTAACCGCTATTTGACTCAAATCACTCCTCATGTTCTGATCTCATCATTATGTTGACTCTTATCATGAAGATCTCAATTCCTCAGCCAACTCATCTCCTCAGCCTACCTTAGTCCTTCATACTGTACTATTTACAGTATTGGTGTGTATCTCATTCCTTCCTTAAATCAGCTCTCCTGCCTTGTCCTTTGGTGATTGTTTGTCTTCAACCCTTGTAGTCTGGTTCTACTTCTTTTTATCATAGAGTAATTTCAACACATATTTCCCAGCAAGACCCCAAGATGTGGAAACTTAAGAGATGCACTCTCCAAGGTTGTCCTAAGTTTAGAATTTATTGGTTCTAGAGTCTGAAAGGAGGGGTATGTAACCTCAAAGAGAGAGAGAGAGTAAGAATGAGAATAGATGAACTCCTTCCTTTCATGGTGGTATGATTTATATCAGATCCCTCCCTAACACAGAGGTTGCGGCCAGGCCTTGTGAACATCCCCTGCACATTAACCAAAGTACAAGCACAAGTAAAATACAAAAACAAACCAAAAGAATCCTAAGAAACAGAAACTCTAACCCAACGCTATCCTCCTTCCCCAATACCAGAGCTACTACATCCATTTGGTTTGTCCTTCTCATGGCATGCCTGCGCCCTCCTCACCTTCCTGTAGCTACCCAAACCCCATTTTTCCACCACCTTTGTGTTTACACAGTTTTTCCTTCTCATGAAAACATCCGTGCCCTACTCAGAGCCCCCAAGCACTTACCGCAACAACCCAAAGCGCCTTTTGTAGCCATGCTTTGGTCACCAATCCCCAATTCTGAGCCAACTGCGCAAACAGCAGCAGATGCTGATCCTGCAGCGCTTCCCACATGATGAGTCATCTTGCGCTCATTGCTGATTGCGCTGCACAAATGCGGAGCCTGCTCAAACTAATTGCTGAGTCCGCAGGTTGCACTCAGTTCCTGATTTGTGTCTATAAAATGCCACCACACCGTGCAAGTTGTAAATTAGAAGATCCCATATGGCATCTTTCAATGAGAAATGGCCTACAAAATCATCAAAAATCTAAAATCCCCTCAGTGCATCCTCAACTGAGGACAATACCTAGGCAAGCGTTGGATCTAATTAAGGAAGGAATGAAAAATGGTCTCAAAATGGTTCAGTTAAAAATGAAATTGATCAAGATTGAAGTTGGAGAATACATTGAAAATGAACCAACATATAACACTAAGCAGAAGGTAAAGCAAGCAGAACTTGATTAGAAAGGTGTTATGGATGTTCTATTGGAAATGCTCCAGGAATCCCACTGGGTTTTTAGTTCAAAATTTGGTTGCGAAAATCAATTAGAGGCCCTTTGCTTTGCTCATCCTGAGTCTATGAAACTTTTCAAAAAATATCATCATATTTGTTTTTTACTGTACTTATATAAAAAATTGCTACAACATCCCTCTATTGTATTTTTTTACTTTATGGCTATTCAAGTTGAACTTGCATTTTTTGGCCCTTTTACTTTAAGGCTGCTCAATAGAATCTTCCATTGTTTATTTAATTTTTTTGTGTTTATACTTAAGGGCTAGTCAATTTGAACATTTATTTTTTTCTTTTTTTTTCTTTTTTTTTCTTTTTTTTCTGTTTTTGGTGTTTTTGTTAATAATTAAAAATTTTGATTTTTTTATTTTTGTTTATTTATTTTAATTGTCTTTATTGATGGGTTCTTTATTCATTTTTATTTTTGTTTATTTTAATTTATTTCATTCTCAATGTCTTTTCTTTTCTTTCCTTTTTTTTGGCTCACCCCAAGGGGTCGTGAACAGCTGTCCACATCCACAAAATGGGTTTTTGGCAGCTTTTCACGGCTAAAATGAGTTGTGAGCAGCTGTTCACAACTGAAGTGGTTTGTTAGAAGCCATTCACGACTAAAACCTGTCGCAAACCGCGCCATGCAACTCTTTTGAGTTTGTTAATGGAGGTTGTGAGGTTGCAGATTTAAGATTGGCCATAAATAAATAAATAAATAAATTATTAAATAAATAAATAAATAAAGCAATGAAAAATAGCTGAATAAATCAAGAAATAAACTAATATACCAATAAAAAATAAATTATTACATAAATAAATAAAAAATAAAAAACTACAATATATCAATACCACAAATATAAATAGATACAAATATAAATAAATAAAGATAAATAAATATAAATAAATATAAATAAATATAAGGAAATATAAAGAAATATGAATAAATATAAATAAATAAATGTAAATAAATAAATATATTCAATATATATAAATAAATAAATATAAGTAAATATAAATAAATAAATATAAATAAATTAAATAAATAAATTAAATAAATAAATTAAAAAAATAAATTAAATAAATAAATTAAATAAATAAATTAAATAAATAAATAAATTAAATAAATTAAATAAATAAATTAAATAAATAAATTGAATAAATTAAAATTTGCAAACCCTAACAACCAATTCACACCTCAGATCGGTTGCAGGCAGCCTTTCACACCCCAGATGGGTTGCAAATTGGACCACATAACCCATTTTGAGGTGTGAACTGGTTGTGTGGGGTTTCAAATTTAACATTTCCCTATTTTTATTTCCAGCTTTTCTGTGTGCTGTTATTTTTTAAATAAATTTATTTAAATTCCATGAAAAATGACAATTCTCTTCACATAAATCAATTTTCAATACTTTTTTGATTATTTTGGCACTTTATTCAGTCTTTTGATTGGTTTTTTAGCAATATTTAAATTCCTCTGATTCAATATTTAGATTTGTTAAAAAAAATTTAGATTCCATGAGAAATATCTTTTTTTATTCACAGAAATTGATTTTTCATTTAATTTGTATTATGATTTCACTCAATGAATCCTTTTATTAAATTATTTTCAATATTTTTCTTTTACTCACACCAAAGTTATTTGTGTTTTCCAAATTTTTTTTATATTAGCATAAGATATTTACACCCCACTTTAAATGTATATTTCTATTCAAAAAAGTAAATTTGCTATATATAGTATTTTTGTTTTCTTATTTGAAAACCCTTTTATTGCCATATTTCTGAATATTTGAACTCTCTTTATCCCCAAGATACATGTAGCAGTTGTTCTTTTAGAAAAAAGGGTATTTTTTATTCCATCAAAAATCTTTAATGTTCTCAAAATAAACATGCTTTAAATATTTCTTGTAATATTTTTTTATTGATACTTATTTTTTTGAAATATTACTAAATGTTTTAATCAGCATTATCTATTTGTATCTGTCAATTTTTTGCATGTTTTTAGTTTTGGAAAAAACATATCTATATTAAAGCAGAAAACTTCCATTTTTTGTAAAAAAAAAAAACATAGTTTTTTCATATTTCTTATTTCTTTGATAATTTATAACACTTCTGAGAAAGATTGAAGAGTAGGAAAACCTAGACCAAGCTATCATTTCAATCAAACACACAGAGTCAATGAGTCTGAACACCAAAGTTGATAAATATAAGAAATTAAGAAGGCTTCAGAAGAAAAAGTCAACCACAAACAAGAAAACACAATTCTACAGGCTTGATGATGGCCTCTAAATAGAATAAATAGAAATGTGTGTGCTATATGCCAATAAACCAATCTGAGCCTTCCAATTGTTCTTGATGTCCTGAGTTGTAATGCTAGTTTAGAAGGGAATTAAGGTCAACACTGATGGTGAGTTGATTCACACTTTGGTACATACTATTTGCTACTGGGGCTTAGATCAAATTGGGTGTAGGTCAAATCTTCAATCTTGATGGTGATGATCCTGAGACTCAGAATGAAATGGTTGGGAGTTGTTCTTCATTCTTCATTGAATCTTCTCAAGAGTTGAGGAGATTGCATTGGCTGAGTCCATATGTGAAAGTCTAGGGAAATTGCAGCAAGTCGCGCGCACAATATGATGAACCAGTATTAGACACTCATGGAAGCTACGGATAAGTACAAGAGAGATGGAGAAATTCTGGAACATGATTTACAACACAAACAAAAAAAAAGAAAGAACGCAGATGAAAATGGATTTTGACTGAGAAATAATCATTGCAGATAATCAAAACTCCGACTCAACTCATTATCAGTGGTGAAAAGTTAAGAACCAACATAATAAGCCAGTTTATAAACAGCCATTGCACTGGCTTCTTTGGTCAGAGGATCAGCCAGCATGTTGTGGGAAAAAATTAGGTTTTTTGGATAAGTTTGTTTTGCAAGTCATTTTGAAGGCTTTTGAGCTTAATATTGATGTATTTAGCGTGTGACTTAGTTCCAAAATTTTTTATTTTGTCTTCCAAGCCCTTGTTGTCAATTATATGAATTTGGGGATCAAAGGTGGTTCGCCATACTTCAGAAATTAAGTGATTTAACCATCTGGCCTCAAGGTGACTAGCGGAGAGTGAGTTACACTCAGATTCAGTTGAAGAGAGAGCAATGCATCTCTGCCCCCAACTTGTCCAATAGAGGGGGGATCCCTTGAACAGAGTGATGAAGCCAGTTTGAGAGAGGCAAGTTACAGGTTTGTTGCCGCAGATGGCATTGCTGTAGGTGATAAGATGGTTGGAATTGTTTTTTAATCTAAAGGTTGATTTTTAGTCAATAGTCTTGAGCAAATAAGCCACACCCAAATGACTTCATTCCAATGGAGTATTCCAGGGTTTTTGAAGAATCTAGCTGAATTGGAAACGGCGTAGCTAATGTCAGGACGTGCTAGTGTTGCTATGAAATTAAGTTGTCCTATGGGCAATCAATAGTTGACATTTAGTTGTTTGAATAAATTGATCTCTTCTTCCATAGCAGGTAGCAGATGTAAGCAAGTTGAGCAAGGATTAGATACAGGCTTTGCATCCAAGAGATTCTGCTCTTTGAGTCCTTTTTGAATGTGATTTGGAAGAGAGAGACTAATCAAGTTTTTGTCTTTCTCTACCGTCATTCCATGCAATGTATCCACTTTGTGAGCTGATGAGTCTTTGAACTTTTTTGAGAAGAGAGATTTGAAATTATTCACCTCCCCCACCACAACTAAATCATCAACATGGAAGAACAGTGAAGTAACCCTGTCTTTGTGGTGGTATAGGCAAGGGTTGAAATTGCTTTCCGTAGGGGGTATGCTGCTTATCCATTTGCTGAGCATCTTGTACCAGTTTAGTGGATCCTGCTTCAATCCGCACAAAGATTTAAGTAGTTTTAGATATTTCTTCTTTCTCTTGGAGCCAATGGGAGTCCTAATGTAGACGTTTTCTTCCAGGGGGGCGTGTAAGAATGACCCTTTTACATCAAATTGAAGGATTGGGAGGCCTTTGTCGACTGAGTAGACCAGTAGAGCCCTTAGTGAAGCAATCTTACCAGTGGGTGCAAAGTTTTCAAAGTAATAAATGCTGTAGCGTTGATTGAAGCCTTGCACACAGACCCTTGCCTTGAGCGTGGTTTGACCAGTGTGGAGATCTTCCTTGTGACGGAAAGCCCAGGTTTTATTGAGAGGGTTGGTCACTTCAGCTTCATTGGCATCCTCCCATACCCCTAGCTCCTCCACCATATCCAGCTCCCTGTTTATGGGCGCAATCCAGTAAGGGTCCTTGAGCGCTTCTTGAATTGAAGCCGTTATGGTTGAGTGATGATAGCCATACCTTTCTGGCGGTTTGAGCTGGCTTCTGTCACAAAGTTTGTGAATTAACCTTTCTTGAACAGATGAAACTGAGCTTTTGGAGTCAGACATGTGCAGGTTGTTGTCCAAGTGGAGTACTGGTTTGATATTGGCTGGGGTGCCAGGGTTGGTTTCCTTGGGAGTTGATTCAGGCTCTTTACCATTTGTTGGACCAGGTTGAGGCCGGGGTGGTGTCAATTTATAGACACAGATTGGGAACTGCGTTGCGGCTGCGCGCTCAGCATTGGGGGCAAGCGGGCTCAGCATTAGGGTATGCTGCATGCTCAGCAGCGGCAGTTGCTGGATCAGCAGCAGCCACTGTTTGGCTCCGCACCTGGTGGACGGGTTGGGCTCAGCATTGGATGCGGCGTGGGTGGCGATCCGCCCAGGAGATCGGATTCGGAAGGTAGTGCGCTCGACTAGGTTTGCGGGCGCGCCAGTTTGGATACGTAGGGGCGTAGCAATCCGCGGGCTATGAAGGAAGGGATGAAGCGCGCGCGCAAGCGCCCGGGTCATGCCGGATATTACCAAACACCCATGGCGGGCGCAGACAAACGGATACAAACAGGCGCGGGGGGCTCCGAGTACGGCGCGGTGCAAGGACCGCGTCATGAGAAGGACAAACCGGATGAACAGAGTGGCGTACGGACGGGGGGGGAGTTTGGTATGGAGGAGGTGGGGAGAGGAGGCTAGGGTTTCTGTTTTGGGATTGTTTTCTGTTTTGTTGTCATACTGTTATTTGCGCGTTTACTTAGGTTAGGGTTGAGAGGGAGGACTTATCCTCACTCTCAACTCCGGGTTGGAGAGGAGGCAGGGGATCATCATCAGAGCATCAAAGAGGAAGAGGAGGAAGAATATCATCATCAGATTGAATCACTCATCTCACCAGGAGATTAAAGGGACTCATACCGGATACACATCCAGGTGGAAAGTTCTGAGGATTGAAGGATTGGTGATTTCTCTCTCTCTACTTTTCTTTATCTTTTTATCTCTCATTTCTATTTCTCATTCAAGTGCGACTTTGGGCATCCTCATCTCCTTTCAAACGCGGGGAACCGTTAACTTCCAAACCTTGGGACAATTATAGGGGGATAAGCTTTATTATTTCCACATCTGGGGGTCTGGCCGGGAAATAACTTTCCGTTTCTTATCTTTCAAAGGTAACAGGGCACGATGTCCTATTCATACCTCCCTACAGTCGCTCCTTCTTCTTCTTCTCCTTCTCCTTCCATCTCCGGGTCCGCTACTCCAACCCCACTCTCGTCTTCCATCCCTCCTCCTCCCCCTCCCTCCGCTCGACCTAGGACGAGCTAAGCCATTCCTCCATTGGTCTCCAGTGACCATGAATCCACCCGTCTTGTTTTCATCAGGCCGCGCGACTACCCTCACATCCAATTCAACACCGCGGATGTGGAGCGATTCATCTCAAGATACAAAGGTATTGCAGATGCGGAAGGTGCGTCGGACGCGGATAAGGCCCGGCTTGTCGTCCTGTTCATTATGGAAGAAGAGAAACTCCGGGATGTGGGAGAAATGGAAGGCTACAAGAATCAAGATTGGCCAAAACTGAAGGCGGAGATCCTAACGCGGTGGGGTAGGCGCAAACCTTGCTTCCGGGAAAGCAATTTCGACCGCGTAGCCTCAGAGGCGAGCGCGTGTGGAGGGGTAAGAACGCGGGTGGAGCTGGCAGAGTACACCTCAACATTCAATTGGATCTATCGGTACTTGTCAAAGAACAAGGTGGTGGCGGGACAGACGGGGGCCATGAAACGCGCGTTTCTGGGCGGTTTAGGCGCTCAACTCCGGGCAAGGGTGCAGCGGCATCTTTACGATCACAATTTGGTAAAGCCGTCATTGGACAGGAGCATTGCGCTCCTTCCGGAGTTGGCTGTCATTTGCCGGGCTGTGGAGAGTGAGCTCAGAGTGAGCTCAACTTAGAGGAGCTGATCAAGGAAACCGCTAAGCCCTTCCCAGCGGGACCTAAGAAATCCGCCCCCCAGGTTCCGGCTCCGGCGCGATTTCCGGCCCCAGTTCCATCAACATCCACGCGCTTTCCGGTTCCTCAACCCCCGCAAGTCCCTCTGGTAAGCAAATTGACGGAACTGATGAAGGACCTGAAGATCTGCATGAGCTTTATGGGCCAGCAGCAGCCGCGAGAGCCTCCACCTCACATGGTGGAAGGGTTTTGGCCGCCCGGTACCTTCATTCCGAGGGGGTTCTTGTACTGCGGGGCAAACGATCATTGGCGATTGGCGTGCGAGGAGCTTACAAAGGATCTCAGCGCGGGATTGGTTTGAACGGCGGGGATGGGGTACATGTTTCCGATGGGCGAACAGATTCCGATGGAACCAAGCCAGCCGACCGCAATGCAGCAAGTGCGCACACAGGGTCAGGAGGCGGGAACAACAGCGCGAGCGTCACTGGGCATCGTCACCGGTCCCAGATCGTGGCAACCACCTCGGGTGGAAGCTGAGGTAAGGGTAGTGGCAACGGAAGAAAAGGTGGCGGTCTCCGATAAAATGGAGGTGGACGCGAAGGAGCGACCCCCGTTGGCCGCGCGCGCGCCTGGAACCGAGGTGCCGGTAGCAAACCCTGTAGGGAAGAAGAAAGCGGCAGACATCGTGCGAAGGGTGATGGGTAACAAGACTCCGGTTTCGTTGAACTTGCGGGAACTGGCGGCCGTGTCTCCGGCGGTGGTAGACGAGATGGTTCAGGTGCTGCGGGATTGCGGTCAGGGCCGGGTACCTCAGACAGTGCAGCGGGTTCATGTGGCGCGGAAGGAGGAGGGGCGCGAGGAGTGTGAGTTGAAATCGGTTTTGACTCCGCTCGCTTACGTTCTGATGGTCATAACGGGAAGGAAGGTGTGGGCTATGGTGGACAGCGGTTCAATGGTGAACCTGCTGCCATCGCGGATGGTGGATGATTTGGGGTTGGTTTGGCGGAAATGTGCGATGGGTCTCCGCGCGCTTAACGGAGGGGAGTGTTGCATGGATGGGGCAGTCAAGGAGGAGGAGGTCAAGGTTGCAAGGGTCCGTAGGCCCCTTTCTTTTCTTTTGGTTGATTTTGTGGACCTGATTTTGGGAAGGCCGTTCATGTTTGTGTTTCGAGCACGCATGGTTTTCAATCCGGAGGCAGGAACGGGGGCATTGACGGTAGAGTATTCGTCCGGCGGAAGGTTCGAGACAACTATCTGCGATCACGGGCAGGGGAAGCCAAGGAGAGTTTTGGAGTATGAGGAGGAACCGGAAGCGGAGTTGGTCTGCGACGGGCGACCTTTGGAGAATTTTTTCTAGTCAACCAAGGAGACCGCGTGGAACAAGCTCCAGTTTTGCGCAGGCGGTCAACAAATGAGGAGCAGGGAGGGGGAGGAAGGAAAGTGCAGGACGCGCACGTCGCAGAAGTAAGTCCCTTTTCTCAGTATGCATTGCCCGAGGGTACTACGCTTCAAAAACCCTATCATTGTGCCACACTCATGAGCAAAGGCAAAAGCCGCGGTTCCGTTCTGCGTAGGACTTACAGCAAAGGATGTGTGCGGATGATGCGGTGCAATGCGGGCAAGTACAAGCCTGTGTCATGGAAGGTCCAACCAAGGAATGAGCCAATGCCCCAGGAACTGAACGGACCGCTTCAACCGATTGCTTGGTCGCAGGACCCTTGGGTCACGCCAATTAAGGCTTTGGCGTGGGTTACTAGTTTGGCGCGGATCACGGAGGAGCGGATTGCAGCTTTCAATTTAGGCCCGGCGGGATGGTTGAGTACGGAGGAGCGCGAGTTGCTGATTTTGGTTCTGGTTCTTTGGGAAAGAGCGCTTGCGTTCGGACCGGAAGAGCGGGGGCTCCTGAAAAATGATATTGGCGACCCCTATGTCATTCCCACTGTCAATCACGAGCCGTGGCAGATCAAGCCAATCCTGATACCACGGGCGATCCGGGAGCAGTTTCTGGAGTTGGTGCGGGAGCGGGTGAAGACTGGCCTTTACGAACAGTCAACGTCTAGTTACTCCAGCCCGATCTTTGCGGTGGTTAAACAGGACGGGAAGTCGTTGAGGATTGTTCATGATTTACAGCGGCTCAACTCCTTTACGATCCGGGACGCAGGAAGGCCCCCTTGCGTTGATGAGTTCCTTGAGTCAATGGCAGGGCGCGCTTGTTATGGTTTAGTGGATGTGATGGGGGGATACAACCAGCGCAAGTTGGATCCTCGCTTGCGGCCTCTAACAGCATTTGAGACTGGGTTGGGAAGAATGCAGTTGACTCGGCTCCCGCAAGGCGCAACCAATTCCGTGGCCGTGTACCAGGCACAAATGGCGTGGATCCTGAAGGATGATCTTCCAGAGGGAGTCCAAATTTTCATTGATGACGCGGGCATCAAAGGTCCGAAATCTGATTACGGGGGAGCGGAGCTGGTTGAGGTTCCCGGTGTCTGGCGTTTCGTGTGGGAATATGCGCAGACATTGGAACGCATCCTGTTTTGCATTGAGGAGGCAGGACTGACGGTGTCGGGGAAGAAGTTGGCATTTTGTGTGCTGGAGCTCAAAGTCCTTGGCCATGTTGTTGCTTCCAATGGCCTGCGCATCCAACGGCCGGCGGCAGATCGGATTTTGGTGAAGCGGTCGACAGGCTACTCGCCATACGAGTTACTTTTCGGGCAGCGCCCCGTGCTTCCGGTGGACATTGAGTAGGAGACGTTCCTAGGGGTTGACTGGTGGAAGGTGAAGACTGCCAAATTGCTTGAGGCTTGCGCCAAACAGCTCCTCCAAAGGGACAGAATGCTTGCAAAGGCCGCGGACCGGCTAAAGAAGACTCAGGCGGCATCAGTGCCCTATTGGGAAAAGCGCTGCTTGCATCGTCTCCGGGATCCTTTGCGGAAGGGGGATTTGGTTCTCCTGTACAACCAAAGTCTGGAGTCTCAGTGGGGGAAGTTGTTTGCTAACTGGTGGAACAGCCTGTTCCCCGTGTTGTCCAAGTTCAAGGGCGGCAGCTATCAGTTGGAGGAATTAGACGGTACTCCGCTGAAATGAAAGGCAGCGGCTTCGCATGTCAAGCGCTTCTTCGCCCGGGGATCCACCTCGTTCAAAGAGACGGCGAAAGGGGATGAAGGATTGGACGAGGGGAGTGTGACGCGCGGCAATGGTGTAGGAACGCGATCTGGGGATTCTTCTTTGGGAGGAGAAGCAGAGGCCGTGCCGTTGCAATGGAGTAGGCGGTTGCGACAGCTGGGGACAGTGGCCAAGTTGGGGGGGGAGGTAGAGGGGGTAGGGGATGAGTTTTGATTTGGTGAGGGGGTGCTCTAGCCAGTTCACAGCCGGAACAACTAGACACCCCAGAATGTTTGTTTCTCTATGTTTCTTTCTCATCTGGATTGTGGGGTCTTTGCTGGCTTGGGGTTTTTGCAGGAAACGCGGGCGCGGCACGAGGCTGGGTACGTGAGCGCGAGGACAAGCCCCGCGGAACCGGGACGCGTGGGCAACCCCACAGATGGGGGAAGCGGGACGAAGAGCAATTTGCGGGCGGTCTATGGGCGGCGCGCAAAAAAAATAAAAAAAAAAATAAATAAAAATAAATAAAAAATAAATAAAAAAAAACAAAAAAAAGAGGGTGTTCTTTTCTATTTGTTGGTTTCTTTTTCTCTTTTTCTTTCTCTCAGGAAATCTCAATGATGGGTGGTTGGTATGGGATTAAGCTTGATTTGGTGAGGGGGTGCTCTAGCCGGTTCACAGCCGGGACAACAAGACACCCCAGAATTTCTGTTCTCCTACTCTCTCTCTCTCTCTCTTCCCTTATGGTGGCACGCGCTGGTGTTTTGGTTGTTGTGTTTGTTACAGGAAGGGTACGGGGAACTGTGTGGCAGTTTTTCTGGGGCGGTCCAGGTGACTCTTTTGGAATGGCTAGTCACTTACGGTTTCTCAAGAAGCAATTGCGCGGGCGCGGACTCAATCTCGGACTCACTCTCAAAGCGCGGCCGCGCACTTTTTTTCTCTTCTCAGAAAGATAGGACCTCGCGCAGAGACATGTATTTTTCTTAACCGAAAAGGGAAGCGCGATACACGCAACAAGAAGAGAAGGAAAGAGGAAAGGGAGAAGGGGAAAAAGGGGAGCAATGCGCCTACGCCATCTTCATCATTTCCTCCATTTCCACCCTTGAAGCCGCTAGTAGAGCCCAGAAAGACGCCAGGAGTTTGCACCGGGATTCCGAGGATTTCCCGCCGGGGATTGCAAGGAAGTTCCGGAGCATCATGGTTGAACTCTCCGGGAAAGCTTCAAAGCCGGCTGCCGGGAGCGCCATTACAATTGGAATCTCCTGGATTGGCTGGAGGAGCAGCCCGTGAAGGTGAGCCCTCCGGGGAACCAACGGGGGGGCTCGGTCCAGCTGAAGGCGATGAAGGGACAACAATTGGTGATGGAGGCGGAGGAGAGTCTTGGGTTGCAGGCCTCTCATCCAAGTCCACTGGTGGCACGGGCGGTGTCGGCCGTTGTGGGGTAGGAGGAGGAGTTGCTGGCGCGGCCGCGGGTCTTCCAGAGAGTCTTGGGTCCGGTACCGTTTGGTTCACGCCGACAGCAGCGGCCCAAGCGCGGGTCGCCACGCGCCATTCCTCCAAAGTCTTGTATTTGCCCCATTGCGGAGGTCCAGCCCGGCGGAGGGGTGAACCCAAGTCGCAGCTCACATGCAAAGTAGTGGGCGACGGAGCTCGGGGGCGGCGGGGTGGAGGTGAACCAGGTGGTGTCCACAATCCTTCCGAGATTGGTTTGTCGTCTGAAACCACGAATGAGTCCTGACAAGCCCTCTTGCACTGCCTGGGGCAAGAGCCGGATTGGGGGGGAGCTCGAGGGATGCTGTCGCTAAGCGAGCAGCAACAATGACTGCGACGACAAGCTGAAAAGGTGCAAAGACCGGGGATGATTGCGCACGCGTGCCTGTTCCGAGCGCAGAACTTGCAAGGGAGCATGATGGGGACGAGTGGGGAGGAACCGGGAAGTTGGTAGTGGGAAGTGGTGGGGGTGGAGCAAAAGTAGAGGAGGTGATGGTGTGGCAAAGCGATGGGAACTTCTGGGTACAGAACTCAAGTTGGGGGGGGATGTGGTGTCAATTTATAGACACGGATTGGGAACTGCATTGCGGCTGCGCGCTCAGCATTGGGGGCAAGCAGGCTCAGCATTAGGGTATGCGGCCTTCTCAGCAGCGGCAGTTGCTGGATCAGCAGCAGCGGCTGTTTGGCTCCGCACCTGGTGGAGGGGTTGGGCTCAGCATTGGATGCGGCGTGGGTGGCAATCAGCCCCGGAGATCAGATTCGGAAGGTAGTGCGCTCGACTAGGTTTGCGGGCGCGCCCTTTTGGATACGTAGGGGCGGAGCAATCCGCGGGCTATGAAGGAAGGGATGAAGCACGCGCGCAAGCGCCCGGGTCATGCAGGATATTACCGAACACCCATGGCGGGCGCAGACAAACGGATACAAACAGGCGAGGGGGGCTCCGAGTAGGGCGCGGTGCAAGGACCGCGTCATGAGAAGGACAAACCAGATGAACAGAGCGGCGTACGGACGGCGGGGGGAGTTTGGTACGGAGGAGGTGGGGAGAGGAGGCTAGGGTTTCTGTTTTGGGATTGTTTTCTTTTTTGTTGTCATACTGTTATTTGCGCGTGTACTTAGGTTAGGGTTGAGAGGGAGGACTTATCCTCACTCTCAACTCCGGGTTGGAGAGGAGGCAGGGGATCATCATCAGAGCATCAAAGAGGAAGAGGAGGAAGAATATCATCATCAGATTGAATCACTCATCTCACCAGGAGATTAAAGGGACTCATACCGGATACACATCCAGGTGGAAAGTTCTGAGGATTGAAGGATTGGTGATTTCTCTCTCTCTACTTTTCTTTATCTTTTTATCTCTCATTTCTATTTCTCATTCAAGTGCGACTTTGGGCATCCTCATCTCCTTTCAAACGCGGGGAACCGTTAACTTCCAAACCTTGGGACAATTATAGGGGGATAACCTTTATTCTTTCCACACCAGTTATTGTTTTCTTTATCTTCATTGAGGCTGGTGTCTCCTGTTGTAACTTGAGATTTTAGAAAAGGAACGTGTTTGGTATTTATGATCCTCCCTGATTTGGTGAGTATATTGTAGGAGAAGAGTCAAGGGTTGAAGCCCACCAGGCAACCTTCCTCACCCTTCTTGCTGATTTTTGAAGGAATCTTTGTATCATTGAGTAAGTAGATGCATGCTGTACCTATAGGCCTTAAATAGTCCTTTGGTAAAGCCGTTCCATGCATGAGTTCCCAGGTGGTTTGTGATTTGGCGTCCTGGGGTATCTAGTTTAAGGCAAGACAGCAGCTTTGAATAACCACACTCCAGCAGCTTTTAGGGATTTTTGTTGCCAAGCTGAAGACTGATCTCGATGACTCCATGATGGTGCAATTGGCTTGCTTGGCTTTACCATTATGCTGAGAGTGGTAGGGTTTGCTGACTAGATGATGTATTGCCTTGGATTTGAAGAACTTCAATAGGATGTCATTCACAAACTCTCCTCCTCCATGGGAAACAACCTCGACTGGGAACCAACCCTTCTTCTTAGCTTCATTCTCTATTGCAAAGATGATGGTCTTGGGGGCCGCGTCTTTACTTGGCAAGGGGAAGGCAGATAGGTAGCCTGATTAGTTTTCAACTACAGTGAGGACATACCCCATGCCTCCTTTGCTTTGCGGGTTAAGCGGTCCCATTAAGTCTAGGTGCAGGAAATCAAAAACTTGTTCAGCTGGGCTTTGTTCCTGGTTTCAAGAGGACTTGGTGATCTTTACTTTCCTACAGGCAATACATTCAAATTCTGACCGGATTTCTTCACTGATTCTATAACCAAGATGCTTTTTGATTGGTTCCAAACTGGCATGACCCAGCGTTTGTTGAAGTTTCTCAATATTGTTCAGACTCATGAGGCAGGAAAGGTCTTCAGTTTGAGATTCAAAATTGATGATTAAAAGATTATTCTTGATTACTCCATCAAAGATTTTGGTTCTTCCTTTTGTGAGAACAAACGTAGTGGGAAAATACTTGCTGTTGACCTTTAGTGAACACCCTTTGTTAAGTAGGACCCCCAGCAAGATTAAATTGACTGTGGCATCAGGAACCCAAGCTGCATTCTCCAGGTCAATTTTTCTTTTTTTGATGGACAGGGTGGCAGTTCCAAGACCCCTTATGGGGATGCCTTCCCCTTTCTTTCAAGTTTTGATGAGTTTGCATCCAGGTTGTTCAACTAGGGTGGAGAACCTAGATTTTTTTCTGACCATATGTATTGAGCAGCCACTGTCAAGAATGAAGCAATTAGTGCCAGTTTTTTCCAGTTGATTCATCCCGCATAAAAAGGAGTAATCATGAGCTTCTTCAGAATTCTTTTTGGCCTTTTGTTTGAACTTGTTTCCAGGATTCTTGGGCTTGAGTTCCAGATGTTCCTCCCAGCAGCTTTTTGCAGGATGAGTTTTGAATGTAGGATTATGCTTCCTATTTTTACAGCGCCGTCAATTGGAATTGAAGCAATTCTGAAAATAGAGAGCTGAATTTGTTTCAGATGTTTCTTTGTATTTGGATTGGACTTTGTTTTTGTTTTGGAAAAGGTGGTTCAGTACAAAGGCTACCTTTAGATCTACTCCAGAGTGCATAATTTGAAATTGTATTCCTTTCAAGGATTCTGTTAATTTAAAGAGAATCAAATAGCTCAGGATATCACTTGGTAGTTCAATTTCAACTTTTTTGAGTTTTCCAAGGTGGAGCTTGACTGAGGTTATGAATGAATCTATTTCATTTTGATCAAATCCTAGTTAAAATAAATTGAAGAAGATTTTTGCTCTATTTGCAGCCCAGTTGATTCAAAGAGTTCTCTTGCCGCCAGCCAGATTTGTTTAGGAGAGTCCTTGCTGTCAGATGTGATAATAATGGTGTGCGTTGTAGGATTGAGCTTAGACATCAGGTAGGCAGCGGTCTCATCTTTGTCTGGAATACTTTCATCTGGATCAGGTGTGTTCATAAGGTGGAGGATGCCACGCATTTTGAAAAGCCTTTCCATTTTCTTCTTCCAAATCAAGTAGTTAGTCTCTGTCAAAAGAGGAGTAGATTCCATTAGCAATTTGGGTGCCAGCCCTTTAAAGTTGCTGTTGCCTACGGTGTGGTGAATAATTTGGGACACTGTGGGAAAAGAATTAAAAAAAAAATTCCTGTCCTTGTGCGTCGCTCATCCTCACCCTCATCCCCGAGAATTGCTCCTCATCCTCATCCCTGCGCATTGCTCCTCATCCAAATCCCAGCGCATTGCTCCTCATCCTCATTGTTGCGTGTTTCTCATCCTCATTGTTATCCTTGCGCTTCGCTCATCCTCATCATCATTGTTGCGCATTGCTCATCCTCATTTTCATCATCCCGCGTCGCTCATCCTCATTGTCATTGTTGCGCTTTTCTCATCCTCATTGTCATTGTCATGCGTCGCTCATCCTCATTGTCATTGTTGCTCGTCGCTTGTCCTCATTGTCTTGTCACGCTTTGCTCATCCTGATCATCATTGTTGCGCGTTGCTCCTCCATGAATTACCAAACCCATCCTGACCGCACCTCCAAGCGTTTTTCAAATCCTCCGATCCATCAATCTCCCACCTCACTCAATCTATCGGTTGCCAATCTAAAGCCTGTCAGGATTTACTCAATTGCCTCGAGCCGATCTCCTATCCGCCCATCCGCGCTCTCACAAACTTCATCTGTCACCCTTCCTGGGACTCTCCCACCCCCCTTCCATCTGCGGGTGGGGGTGGAGAGTGTTGACTACCACCCTCGGACATCTGCGGCGGCCTGATTCATTTTCTTTTACCACCCCTTTCCGCCTTTGGGCGAGGGGTGGAGAGTGTTGACTACCGCGGGCGGATACCCGTGGGCGGTCTGATCCGTTTTTTTCTTTTCCCACCCCCTTCTGCCTTTGGGTGAGGGGTGGGTGATTCTTGTATTGTTGCGCGCGCCCATCTGCAGACGGGCGCCAGAGATGACCTGATTTTCTTTCTTTTTCCTCTCTATTTGTAGAATCCATTGTACATAGTCTAACAGGGCCTCCTGCCCATATAAGGAGGGGCTCTCCCCTGCCTTTTGGAGCATCATCACCACATCCAGCATGGAATGAGCATAATCCTATCATCACATCAGATATCTATGATTGCCCCTTGATCCTTGAGCCTCCATACTAAAACCCCTTGATCCTTGAGCCTTATCACCAACCAATAGCTTTGCTGGTTGAAGAAGAATTTGTCTAATCAAATTCTTGAGTGTGTTACACCACTCCTGATCCCTTTATCCAACCATACTGGTCCTGATCATCCTTTGATTATATTTCTGGAACCGGTCACGTTTTGCTGAAGAGGTTTTATTAAGCTTAAAACCTGGAGTGTTAAACCTCCCTTCCCTCCTTTCAAAGTTGAATTCTGCCACGCACTCTTGAGTCCCTTGAGAAGTGTTGGGTTATTCTTTTTTTAATAAGTTATTTTTTTGCTTCTAGGGCTTCTTCAAACAATTAGCTTTGTCTTGTGCAGCCACCCACTGTTATCTGGTACCCTTCAAGCGCTTGATTGTGGAGAGTTGTGCAGGTTCATTGAGAACCTGGAGGTTGTTTGGGATTGAGTTGATCTTTCCCAAGCTCCTGCTGACGACCAGAGCTATTAGCTTGTGGGCATTGTCACTCACAATTTCCTTGTCTTGTTGAACTATGAACAATTCTTGACTCCTTCTATTCAAGTTTTCCCCAACATCATCTTGCCTCAGATAGTTTTGTCTCCCAGCTACCAACCACTACTATCTTTATCCCCTTAATTTTGGTTCCTTGTTTACCAGGTTCTGGACTTTGATCTTGGTTACATTTAAATAATTTTGTAACACTCAGGAGGGCAGCCTAAGAAAGCACCTATCCCCTCCACAGAACTGCCAACGCCCTGCGCCGTTTGGAGTCTTACATTTGGTCCCCTGGGCCGGGATTGAACCAGCAACCTTGGGATTTAAAGTCCCAAAAATTGTGGAATGAACCTGGTAATCCGATTTTTTTCTCTTCTTCTGTTTTTCTCTTTTTTCTGTTATCATCTAGATCTGATCCGTGGATGCAACTTGTTCCAGAAGTAAGTCCTTCCAATTGTGCACCATCAAGGGGTTTGATCCTAGTTGTTTTTTGTAAACCCTACCCTTTCCACACTCGTGAGCCGCTTTGGAAATGTGTTCTTTGGATCCCTTAGGAAATCTTTTTGTCAAAATGGAATCTATTGGTACCCCTTCTAACTCTGTTTGGGCCAAGATGATCAAGATCAAACCTCAGAACAAGAACTTATCCTTTAATGGTACAAATGTTGAATGGTTCCTGGATTCCTACGAGATGGCTGCTGAAGTGGACGGTGCCAGCAAATATGACATGGCTTATCAACTGCAATTCTTTATCTCCTCTGATGAAGTCATGGAAGTGATTGAATCATTCAATGGATTCAAATCCCATGACTGGGTAATTCTTAAGGAGGCAATGATTGCCTACTGGAAAAAAATTGATATAGCTAGATTCACTCTCCAAGATCTGGATGCCCTAGTCTCTCAATGGACCTCCAATGGTGGTATCTCCTCAGCCTCTGATTATCAAGCTTTCAGAAAATCTTGGAACCCTATCCAATCTTATCTTATCCAAAACAATCACATTGATACGTTGGAGAAAATTTGAGTGCGATTTTTTCAATATTTTTCTCCAGGAGTGCAGGAAAGAATTAAGGATGAATTGGTGAAATCTGGATCCATGATCACTACAAGAGATAATTGCTTCAAGCTCCCTGCTTTCATGGTTCTCAGGAATACTGTGGATAAAGTGATGAAAGGTCAAACAGCTCTCAACTTTGAAAAACCTAAAATCACTGAACCAGTCCTTGCCCCCTCTTTTCAAGCATCTAACAAAATCATGAATAAGATGGAAGCCAATTGCAGACCTAAGCCAAATCCTCAGAACCACCAAGAAACATCTAATATTGATGAGATCACCAAAATCCTGCAAGCTTTTGAGAATAAAATGGATCAGAAACTCTCCTCTCTGGCTGTCCCTAAACCCTCCAACTGTGTTCCTAGGTTGACCATAGTTTTCTATTATTGCCACAGAGAATGTCATGGAACTGGTTTCTGTCCTGAGCTCCAGAAGGACAAGGAGGAAATTTCGGTGGAACAGAAAGGGATTAACTTTTTTCTTCCTAATGGTGCACTTATCCCTTTTGATTCATCTCCCCCAATTTGTCATGTGGTGGCCTCTTTCCAGCCTTCTGCTCCCAAGAAGGCATCCTTGGCCTATTTTGATTTCTGATCTGCTTGTGGAACTCTTCAACCTTGGTATCCCCCTGTTGTCTCTTCTTGCAGCTTTTCTGGAACGTATCAATCTGATCCAGCTAGGAAACAACATGAGGAACCCAGACCTCATAAAGCTCCTCCTGTTCCATCCCAAATTGTTTGAAAACCGGTCAAACGTTGATCTTCACCAGAGCCTCCTTCTTCTGAGGAAGAAGACATAGAAGTAGAAAAGGAACCCCTCATGGATAGGTTCCCAGAATATTCTGATCCTTCTCCCCTGCCATCCAAATCACCTTCACCAACTGATCCAGTTATAGTTCCACCCTCACCTGAACTTCCTCTTCCAACTCAACCCAAGGTTTTATTTGAAAGAGGAATTTCCAAAGATAACCCCAATGCTGTGGAGGGGTTTTTAAAGAAAATCTCTGATCTTAAAATCCCTGATCTAACCATGGCTGAACTCCTTTCCATCTCACCATCTGTGGCTGAAGGCATGAAGAAATGGGTTTCTCAGAAATGTGTAGAGATTGGTCCTGACAAATTGAAAGTTTCCTCTGGAACATTGATAGAAGACTTGGGTGGAACAGATCCTCCTTCTGATTCAAATCTTTATTCCTGTCCTCTTGAATTTTTACCATGCTCTCTAGGTAACTCATCCAAAATGATTTCTCTACTTGTCAATTCTGGGTCCCAACTAAACTTAATTTCGGATGCAATGGCCTGCAAGCTCAATCTCAGTCCAAGGGTCAGCTTCAACTCTGCTTTTTATGGAATTGGGAATCAATCTTGTGAGTTGGTGGGTATTGCTGAGGATGTGCCAGTTCAAATTGGTCAAAATATTTTTGGAACCTGTAACTTTTGGATCACTCGTTTGGAAGGTCTTATGATTTTGGGTTGTCCTTTCTTAATAGACTTTGGAGCCACCCTGATGTTTTCCAATCAAGTTGGGGAGAGAATTCTTCTTCCTGATGCTGATGGTAGGAAGATTGAAGTTCCTCTCTGTACTTTGGATTCTGGTTGTTGGGAAATAGATTTCCCTGGTTTTTCACCTAAATTGGTTCTGAAAGGGAAGCAGAAGGATTCTTCTGACTCCTCTCATTTTTTAGGAGAATAGTTGGTAATACTAATAGTTATAGTTCTTCTAAGCCTTGGACTTCAACTACAGGGCCAACTTTTATCTCTGAGGCATATTTTTCATCCTTTTCATCTTGTTCTTCTTTTTCTTCTGATCTTGGAAATGTCCAAAATCAAAAACATGTTAAAAAACAAAATTCAAAAAAATATTTTGTTAACATTATCCCTCTTTTCCCTATGCTCTGATTTTCACTCAGTCTCTGTCCCAAATGCTCTGCGGACGAACTGAGACAAGTCTTTGTGACATTTCTGCATCATCCCTGTCTTCCAACACTTGAGGCGACCCAGGTGAACCTCCGGGTAACCTCCCTCTGTGGAATTGCCTCTTGCATTCTCTTCTCGTGTTCACTCTCTATGTTTATCTTCTCTATTATTCTTATTTTTCTTATTTCTTTTCTTATTTCTTATTTTTTTCTTACTCTCAATCTGAATCCTTCTCAACTCAATCCTTCTGCCCTGGTCTGAAGTCTCTACGTCATCCAATCTATGCCTGGTAAGAAACTTATCCTCAAGATCGTGTTCACATTATCTTCTGACATATCAACTCAACCTTGTAGTTATCGTCTCCATTGCCTGAGCTCCATCAACTTCCTTGCTGCGAATATCTCGTCTAGTTTCTCTACTTCTTGTCTGATCTCTCTTTTCTTTCCTAAATAACTCACGCTTTTGGTATTTTCATTCTTCCTCATTTCACTTTCTTTTTGTTCCTCATGGCTCTAACTTTTATCTTTAGTCCGCTGGTTCTTAGTCCTGAAGTAATTCACTTAAATCTTATCACTTTTAAAAGCCAAAGGACAACTCTGTACTATCAAAGATGAACAAACCAGCTGGAGCGAATGACTATTTCCACCAGGTAGCTCTTAAGGCTTCCATCAATGCCATGCCCCCGCTCAATGAAGATAATTATTCCATCTGGTGCAACAAGATGTTGATGTTGTTTGATCTCAAAGACATCAAGGAAATTATGATCAAGGATATTGGAAAACTTCCAACCTGACAAGACCGAGAGATTCCCGCAATTATCTTATCCAAACTAGACAGTACCACACATGCTAATGTTGTTAATGCTTCGAAAATCACATCCTCCAAGCTACTTTGGACCGAGATCACCTGGAGATTTGCCTCATCCAAAACGGCCAACAGAGCAAGGATCTTCAATCAATTTCTTCACGCATCATTCAATGAACATGCTATTGAAGGATTCATAACTGATATCCGGAAATCTCTCACTCGCATGGCAGATGTAGGAATAGATCTACCAAATGACATATTGGCGTACTTAATATTATTCAAATTTCCATCTACTCTAGAGAACTTGAAACAGCAAATTATGCATGGCGAGAAGTTGATAACAGTAGAAGTTGTATTTAATCATTTAACCCAATACAACAACGAGAGGAAAGCGCAGCTCAAGACTGGTAAATCTCTCACGGACGTCTCACTAGTGACCTTCAAGAACAGACCTGACAAAGATGATAAGAAGTTGCGGATCAGATGTAAAAAAGGGTTCCACGACCCAAATGCCCCTCACCCTGAATCCTCCTGCTTCCACCTACACCCTCAAATTGCCCCCGACTGGTGGGTTGAACAGCAAAATGAGTGGAAAAACAGAACAAAGAAAACACCTACCATCAATTATCATGCCCTCCTGACTCTTTGGATTAATGCGGATAGTACTCCTAATGTTCTTCTTGACTCAGGAGCAAATATACATATATTCAACAATCTAAAGTACTTTACTTCTATTGATCTACAAGAAAAATTGGAAGAAATCAAAACGGGAAAGCTGGAGGCAAACCTCAAGATACAAGGAACAGGGACTGTTTGACTCAAGTGGAAAGACTCCATCATCACGCTTGAAGAGTGCATGTACGTTCCGGATATTGTCGTCAACTTGTTAGCCCCGGTCTCTTGGCAAAGAAGGGATGTAATCTTTCTCAAACTCAAGACCAATTTTGCATCACTCGAGACAATCAGACAGTCCTCAGAGGCCTAATCCGGGACAACCTATTCGTAATCGAGAAACCTCAAAGCGCCGGAAACAACTTCTTGGTCAATCTTTCTAGTCAATCATCTAAATCTAATCAATTGCAGTCGTTGTCCGATCTTCACAAGACGTATTGACACGCTTCAATCTCAATGCTCAAACCCATCCTCATGGATCAATACTCCAAAGACGAACTCAATAAGTTTCAATGTGACGGCTGCGTGAAGAGTAAGATCACGCAAGCACCATTCCCAGGCACGTCATCACCTACATCTAAACCACTCAAACGGATTCATCTAGACCTTATAGGACAGATCACCCCCCAGTCAAAAGCTGGCCACCGCTACATCTTGATGCTTGTGGACAACTTCACCGGTTATCTGGCAGCCTTTCCGCTCCAGTCCAAAGAAGAGACTTCCAGCGTCATCATCAGCATCCTCGAGACAGAATATAAACAACTGAATTATTACCCCACAGAAATATTTTCCGACAAAGGAACAGAATTCACCAACATCACCCTGAAGGAATTCGCAAAGTCTAAACATATCAAACTCCTAACATCAGAACCGTACCATTCCCAACACAATGGTTGAGCAGAAAGAGCCAACCGGAAAATCATAGAATCCGCTCGCGCAACTTTTTCATCATCGACGCTGAACAAGTGTTACTGGCATATTGTGGTCAGAAGCTCCTGCTTCATGCTCAATCAAGTCCCGAGGGAAGGTAGTGACCTATCCCCTTGGGAACTTATGTTTAACAAAAGGCTCCCTGCTAATTATCTCAAACCTGTAGGATCATCAGTCATCTATCTGGCAAACAGGCTACAAAAAGGAAGGAAATTTGACAAAAAAGGATTAGAAGGGATTTTAGTTGGGTTCAATCCCGTTTTTCATTCTTACCTGATTCTCAGCTCATCTGGCGCTGTTATTGAAACCAAACACGTACAGTTTCTCAAGAATCCGCTCCATGACTTTCCGCTCCTTGAATCACCGGGGTTTGATCTCTTTACTCAAACCGATCCAGAATTGCGAGCTCCCAATTTTTCGTTGTTTGAAAAGAATTACAACTTTCAAGAGTCTCAAGACGTTCTCTCCGAATCAGACTCAGATCAAGATGATTCGGCATCTGTCATTTCTTCACACTCTGATCACTCTCCTCTACCCTCACCAGTTCCTGATGTTCCTGCTCAAATTCCCTCTCAAAGGCCAAGAAGAGAAATAAGAAAACCCCAACGGTACGGCTTTCATCATTAATACAAGCCTCCATCCTATAAGGCAGCACGTAAGTGTCAGGAATGGCCCAAATGCAAGAAGGCTTTGGAAGACGAACTAAACTCTATCAAACTCCAAGATGTCTGGGAGGAATACAACGGTACTCCGGAGAATGTCTTAAATACAACCTGGGTCTTCAAAGTGAAACAAAATTGCCATGGTGATCCAGTCAAATATAAAGCCCAACTGTGTGTTCAAGGATTCGACCAAGTTTTGGGAATCGACTACAACAAGACTTGGGCACCTACCGGCAAACTCGGATTGCTTCCAGTGGCTCTTTTCTATGCATTGAAGAATAAAATGAAGCTGACGCAATTTGACGTAAAGGGGGCATTCCTTCATGCTCCTATTGACGAAACAGTCATTATTCAAACTCCTGAAGGATCCACTAGAAAATCACCTTATCTAAAATTAGAAAAATCACTCTATGGTCTGAAACAATCTCCAAAGAATTGGTACAAAACCTTGACATTGTGGATCAAATCGCAAGGATATCACGAATCTACTAGTGACCCTTGTCTCCATCTCAACACCAAAACCGGTGAGATCCTCTACTTCCATGTGGACCACCTCATACATGTAGGTAATTCCAATCTCTTTGAGACCAACTTTCTCCAAAGATTCAAGAATTCCTTGTGTCATCCACCCAATACTATACACGGTATGCTCATGGAGGTTGACAATGATAGGATTCTCTTGAGCCAGCCCAATCACATTGTGAGAGGGCTGGAAGAACTTGGATTAACTTCTTGTAAGGACACTCACACTCCTTTGACTCAAAATCTGAACCTTGAACCTGCCTCCGACGTCAACCACGCCGAGTTTTGTCAACTCAACATCAATTATAGATAGGCGATTGGACTCTTAAATCATCTGGCTCACTACTCTAGACCCGACATTGCTTTCTCTGTCTCTATCCTGGCTAGGTTTAACGCCAAACCAGGCATGACACATTGCAGGGAAGTCAAGAAGGTATGGAAGTATCTCAAGACAACTAAAGATCTAAAACTCATAATCAAGTAAGACTCAAAACAAGAAATTTTATCAAGTTTCAGTGATGCAACCTGGGGAGATGATCCAACCCTTCGCAAATCTCAAACCGGATACTTAATTCTTCATTACGGCTGTCCAGTCATCTGGAATTCTACTTGTCAGAAGAATATCACTTACTTGTCTACCAAATCTGAGCTCAATGCCCTACTTGACTGCTACCTCAAAACTAAGTGGATCAAACATCTTATCAGCGACATCCATCAAATTGCAGAACCCAAGCCAACTCTTTACATTGATAATAAGGGTCTAGACGACAAAATCAAGAAGTTCGGATTGCACTCTAAATCCCGGCACATAGACATCAAAACCAAGGGATTACGTGAAGACTATGAGGACAACAAATTTGTACTCAATCTAATTCAGAGTCACTCTATGATTGCGGACTCTCTTACAAAAGCTTCATCAGTGTCTTCTTTACAACTACTTCAGAATACAATCTTCAATACTATCAACAACTGATCTCTTGGATTATCTTCTCACCAGTCACGAGGGGTGTTAACATTATCCCTCTTTTCCCTATGCTCTGATTCTCACTCAGTCTCTGTCCCAACTGCTCTGCCGACGAACTGAGACAAGTCTTCATGACATGTCTGCATCATCCCTGTCTTCCAACACTTGAGGCGACCCAGGTGAACCTCCGGGTAACCTCCCTCTGTGGAATTGCCTCTTGCATTCTCTTCTCGTGTTCACTCTCTACGTTTATCTTCTCTATTATTCTTATTTTTCTTATTTCTTTTCTTATTTCTTATTTTTTTCTTACTCTCAATCTGAATCCTTCTCAACTCGATCTTTTTGCCCTGGTCTGAAGTCTCTACGTCATCCAATCTATGCCTGGTAAGAAACTTATCCTCAAGATTGTGTTCACATTATCTTCTGACATATCAACTCAACCTTGTAGTTACCGTCTCCATTGCCTGAGCTCCATCAACTTCCTTGCTGCGAATATCTCGTCTAGTCTCTCTACGTCTTGTCTGATCTCTCTTTTCTTTCCTAAATACCTCACGCTTTTGGTATTCTCATTCTTCCTCATTTCACTTTCTTTTTGTTCCTCATGGCTCTAACTTTTATCTTTAGTCCGCTGGTTCTTAGTCCTGAAGTAATTCACTTAAATCTTATCATATTTCTCTTCTCTCTGGTTCTGTTGTTTCTTCTTTTCCTTGTACTATTATCACTGATCAATCTTCCTCTTGCTCTGGTTTGATTCTCCGCAATGAGTATAAACTAGATCCTGATCTCAATTCTTTTCTTAATGGTTTTGGTATGGAGGAGTATGGGCTCCAGTGGAGGCACTTGGGGGTAAAAGTAAGTCCTCCCAATGGTGCACCATCAGGGAATTCTTCTACCTTAGTTTTCAAAACTCTACCTTGTGCCACACATGTGAGCAAAGCTTTATCTTTTGGATCCTCTTTTATGGAAAAGGCACCTTTCGAAAATTTTGTGGAACATCAAACTTGGAGAATTTTGGAATCTGGTCTCAATTGTTGTAATCAGGTCTTGCTGGTGAATGCTTGGAGGAAACAAGAACTTCTCTCTTTTGCCACTAAGTATAAGCCAGTTGCAAAAAAGGTCCAGCCTGTCAACCAACCCATGCCTCTCAATCTCAATCCTCCTCTCATGCGTCCCCCTATATCTCGTGATCCTTATTTTGGTCTATCTCACTACCTTATTGGCCCCTTTGTACCTTGTGGTCATGTCACTGAAGAACAATTGAAGGTGGTCAACTTTGGTCCAGATGGATGACTTTTACCTGATGAGTTAAATTCAATCAAAAATATCTTATCTCTAAGGGAAAAATCTATTGCATTCTGTGAAGAAGAGAGAGGTCTCTTGAAAGAATCCTAAAGTCTCCCTTATATCATCCCTGTAGTTGAACACAATCCTTGGCAAAAGAAAAAGATCCCTATTCCTGCTGAAAAAGTCAACAAATTCATCAAGTTGGTCCGCAAACAAGTCCGTACCAGTCTATATGAACAGTCAACCTCCAGTTACTCTAGCCCTGTTTTCTGTGTTCTAAAGAGTAATGGTAAACTTTGAGTAGTTCATGATCTCCAACCTCTCAATAAAGTTACTATTAAGGACTCTGGTGTTCCTCCTGCCACTGAAGAATTCGTTGAATCCTTCTCTGGGAGAGCCTGTTATGGTCTAGCAGACATCATGGGGGGTTACAGCAAACGATCTTTGCATCCTATTTCTTGGCCGCTCACTACTTTAAATACTCCTCTTGGTGGATTTTAACTGACTAAATTGCCTCAAGGTGCCACCAACTTGGTTGCAGTTTATCAGGCTCAGATGATGTGGATCCTCCAAGACAAAATCCCGGATCATGCGGGTATCTTTATTGATGATGGTGGAATTAAAGGTCCAGTTGCTGACTATGATAATGAGCTCTTACCTTGGCCCTCACGAATTCAACAATTTATCTGGGAATATGCTACTATCTTGGAAAGGATTTTCTTCCAAATTGAGGAATCTGGCCTTACTGTCTCTGGATCAAAACTTGCTGCCTGTGTCCCTGCCTTGGAAATTGTTGGTCATATAGTCTGCAAGGAAGGAAGAAGGATGGCACCCTCTAAAGTCAACAAAATTGTCTCCTGGCCTACTCCAATAAATCCAACTGAAGTTAGAGGTTTCCTAGGTGTTGTAACTTATGTCAGGATCTTCATTCCCTCCCTATCCAAAATCTGTGCACCCTTGCGATGTCTAACCAGAAAGGAAGCTGAATGGATTTGGACCCAAGATTGCAAACAATCATTTCAGTTGCTCAAAACTATTGTTGGAAATGAAATAGTTTTGAAAAAGATCTCTTATGGGCCTGGAGCTGGAAAAATAAAATTGGCTGTAGACTCTAGTTATCAATCTGTTGGGGCTGTCCTTACTTAGGAGGATGAAAATGGTTCAGACCGCCCTGTTCTTTATGAATCTTTGCTATTTTCGGATGTGGAATCTAGATACTCTCAGCCCAAACTGGAACTCTGTGGTGTGGCCAGAATTCTGAAGAAACTCCAAACAGTACTCTGGGGACAACATTTCAAATCACAAGTTGATGCTTGATCCATTGTGGAAATGATCAATGCTCCCAGTCTTCCAAATGCTTCAATGACTCTCTGGGTAGCTTTTATCCATCTTTTCTCTTTTGATATTGTCCATAGGCCTGGGAAATCTTTTACTATGCCTGATTGTTTTTCTAGAAGACCTATTGGAGACAATGAATTGGATGTTGGAATGGATTTTGATGAGGAAGAACCCTTGGTCCGCCCTGCTTTTGCCTTCTCCTCCCAAGATTACTCTGGTTTCCAACAAGGTTTCTGGCTTGAGTTAGAGCAGTACCTTTCAACTCTCCAAAGACCCCCTGATCTCTCTGCCAAAGAATTTTGATCCCTTAAAAGAACATCCTCTAGTTTCTTTGTCCAAGGTTATAGGATTATGAAAAGAGGAACTCCTTGTGCGCTTTTTGTGGTTACTATCCCCGCTAAGCAAGATTTGATCCTTGAAAGTCTCCCTGAGGGCCTTGGTCATTGTGGGGAAAACAAAACTTATCGACAATTATCCAAACAATTCTGGTAGCCATCTCTGAAGAAATCTGTCTCTCAATGGTGCAAGATTTGTGAAGTTTGTCAAAAACGTGATCTTAGGCGTCCAGCTGAAATTCGCTATCCTACTGGGGAGTCCACTGTCTTTGGAAGGGTTGCTATGGATGTGGTTCATATCAAGGCAGGTGGTGCTAAGTACCTCATTGTGGCTAGAGATGATTTTTCTGGATGGTTTGAAGCCAAATTCCTTAAGAACCTTAGTTTTGAATCTGTGGCAGCTTTCCTTCATGAGAATTGGAAAATGCGTTACGGTTTGGCTCAATCTTATTCTACTGATGGTGGCTTGGAATTTGGTTGAAAACTGGCTGAAATGATCCGATTGCTTGCTGGGAAACATAGAGTCACTAATCCCTATTATCCTGAATGAAAAGGCATGGTGGAAAGAGGCCATGCTCTCTTGAAGGCTGCTCTGGTTAAACTGGCTGGTGGATGTGGCAAGAATTGTTGGAAGTTTCTTCCCTTGGTCCTATTCTCTGATCAAATTTCCACCAAGCAAACCACTGGCTATTCTCCTTATGAAATCATCTTTGTCCAAAGGGCTGTTCTTCCTCTTGATCTTGAAATGGAGTCTTTCTTGGGCATCTCTTGGGAGCAAGTTTCTTCAACTACTGACCTATTAGTTGCCAGATAAAAGCAACTGGAGCGGAGTGAAGATATTTTTAACAAAGCTCATCAGAAGATGATGGAATCAAGAGCAAAATCAGTTCAGTATTGGGAAGATAAACATCTAAATCAAATCAGAGATCCTTTAAACCCTGGTGATTTGGTATTGGCTTATAATTTATCTTTAGAGACTCAGTGGGTAAAACTTTTTTAAAATTGTTGGAATGGTCCTTATAGAGTGGTTTGTCAAGTTAGAGGTGGATATTATGTTTTGGAAGAACTGGATGGTACTCAGTTGGCTAGAAGGTTCTATGCTGATCAAGATTAGAGATTTTATTGTTTTGGGGGCAATTTGGGTTCAAAGTAAGTCCTCCCAATTGTGCACCACGGGGGTCTTCTGCTGCGTTTTGTTGTAAGAACTCTACTTTATGCCACATACGTGAGCACCTGGGAAGCCTTTTTTTTATCTTCTCCGCATTTAGGCTCTTTTGGATGGATCAAGATGGGTTTCAACATTTTTTACTTAGATGATCAATAAACGGCCAATTATTTTCTTTTTCATGTTTTCAAAATTATGATGCAGACTAGGGAAAGTCTGTAAGTGGTTGAGAGAGGTGGTGAACCATTTGGGACACTGTGGGAAAAGAATTAAAAAAAAATCCTGTCCTTGCGCGTCGCTCATCCTCACCCTCATCTGGGCGCATTGCTCCTCATCCCCATCCCCGCACATTGCTCCTCATCCTCATCCGCACGCATTGCTCCTCATCCTCATCCTCATCCCCGTGCATTGCTCCTCATCCGCATTGCTCCTCATCCTCATTGTTGCGTGTTGCTCATCCTCATCGTCATTGTTGCACGTTGCTCATCCTCATTGTCATTGTTGCGCGTTGCTCATCCTCATTGTCATTGTCGCGCGTTGCTCATCCTCTTAGTCATTGTTGCGCGTTGCTGATCATCATTGTCATTGTAGCCCGTGGCTCATCCATGACTTACCAAACCCATCCCAATTGCACCTCCAAGCGCTTTTCCAATCCTCTGATCCATCAATCTCCCACCTCACTCAATCTGTCGGTCGCCAATCTCAAGCCTGTCAGAATTTACTCAATTTCCTCAAGCCAATCTCCTATCCGCCCATCCGCGCTCTCACAAACTTCATCCATCACCCTTCCTGGGACTCTCCCATTCCCCTTCTATCTTCAGGTGGGGGTGGAGAGTGACAACTACCGCGCGCTGACATCCGCGGCGGTCTGATTCATTTTCCTTTCCCACCCCTTTCCGCCTTTGGGCAAGGGGTGGAGAGTGTTGACTACCGCAAGCGGACACCCGCGGGCGGTCTGATCCGTTTTTTCTTTTCCCACCCCCTTCCACCTTTGGGTGAGAGGTGGGTGATTCCGGTATTGTCGCGCGGGCCGATCCGCGGAGGGGCGCCAGAGATGACCTGATTTTTTTTCTTTTTCCGCTCTATTTGTAGAATCCATAGTACATAGTCTAACAGGGCCTCCTGCCCATATAAGGAGGGGCTCTCCCCTGACTTTTGGAGCATCATCAGCACATCCAGCATGGAATGAGCATAATCCTATCATCACATCAGATATCTATGATTGAACCTTGATCCTTGAGCCTCCATACTCAAAACCCTTTGATCCTTGAGCCTTATCACCAACCAATAGCTTTGCTGGTTGAAGAAGAATTTGTCTAATCAAATTCTTGAGTGTGTTACACCACTCCTGATCCCTTTATCCGACCATACTGGTCCTGATCATCCTTTGATTATCTTTCTGGAACCAGTCACATTTGACTGAAGAGGTTTTATTAAGCTTAAAACCTGGAGTGTTAAACCTCCCTTCCCTCCTTTTGAATTTGAATTCCGCCACGCTACTCTTGAGTCCCTTGAGAAGTGTTGGTTCATTCATGTTTGAATCAGTTATTTTTTTGCTTCTAGGGCTTCTTCAAACAATTAGCTTTGTCTTGTGCAGCCACCCACAGTTATCTGGTACCCTTCAAGCGCTTGATTTTGGAGAGTTGGGCAGGTTCATTGAGAACCTGGAGGTTGTTTGGGATTGAATTGATCTTTCCTAAGCTCCTGCTGACGACCAGAGCTATTAGCTTGTGGGAGTTGTCACTTACAATTGCCTTGTCTTGTTGAACTCTGAACAATTCTTGACTCCTTCTATTCAAGTGTTCCCCGACATCATCTTGCCTCAGATAGTGTTGTCTCCCAGCTACCAACCACTACAATCTTTATCCTCTTACTTTTGGTTCCCTGTTTACCAGGTTCTGGACTTTGATCTTGGTTACATTTAAATATTTTTGTAACACTCTGGAGGGCAGCCTAAAAAAGAACCTATCCCCTCCACAGAACTGCCAATGCCCTGCGCCGTTTGGAGTCTTACACCAGTTCCAGGTGATATTGATCCTTTGTTCATTTTGGTTGCTGAGTGAGTTTGTTTTGGCTTTTAACCGTGAGAAAAATTGAAGAGTAGGAAAAACTGGACCAAGCTATCATTTCAATCAAACACGCAGAGTCAATGAGTCTGAACACAAGAGTTGATAAACATGAGAAATTTAGAAGGCTTCAGAAGAAACAGTCAACCACAAACAAGCAAACAAAATTCTACAGGCTTGATGATGGCCTCTAAATAGAATAAGTAGAAATATACGCACTATATGCCAATAAACCAATCTGAGCCTTCCAATTGTTCTTGATTTCCTGAGTTTTAATGCTATTTTAGAAGGGAATTAAGGTGAACACTGATGGTGAGGTAATCACACTTAGGTACATACTATTTGCTGCTGGGACTTAGATCAAATTGGGTGTAGGTTGAATCTTCAATCTTGATGGTGATGATCCTGAGACTTGGAATGAAATGGTTGGGAGTTGTTCTTCAGTCTTCATTGAATCTTTCTGAGATTCAAGGAGATGGCATTGGCTGAGTTCATCTGTGAAATTCTAGTGAAATTGCAGCAAGTCGCGCGCGCAATCTGATGAACCAGTAGTAGACACTCATGGAAGCTACGGATAAGTACAAGAGAGATGGATAAATTCTGGAACAGGATTTACAAAACAAACAAAAACAAAGAAAGAATGCAGATGAAAATTAATTGTGACTGAGAAATAATCATTGCAAATAATCAACAACTTTTTTTCAAATGAGAGAATATCTGTGCATTAATTCAATAAAACTGATACCAGTTGTATCATTGCATGTCATATTAACTTAAGTAATTATGATGATTTAATTCTCCAAAAACCTCCAAACTATACAGACTCCATGGAGTGTCTGAGTGAGTATTCCATCCCCAAGGCTTTGATGCATTTCCAAAGACTTTGGGGGGCCAAAAAACAGATTCAAAGGGATTTTTGGCCACTCCAGGCCCTAATTTAAAACTTTAAAAGACCTTTCAGACATGAATTTTGTCAATTCACAATGTTTTGAACCTGTAAAAATTCTGTATTGTGAAGGTTCAACACCTTCCTGGGGTGTTGAAACATTCTCAAAGGCTTCAATTGAGAAAAAAATACTATACGGCAACTTTACTTATAAAAGCACAATTTTAGCAAAAGAATTACAACATAATTCTTTTTGTCAATGGAGGCTGTCAATTTGCATATTTTGAAGCCTAAAATCCATTTTGGGCCAAAAAAATTCAAATGAAAGAATATTTTTATTTATTCTTTTCACTTTTCCCTTTCTTCAAAAATTTCTAAACAAAAAGGCCTCAATTAATAAGAGTAAATCACTTTAAAAGTATTCTTTTCTAAAAAAATCTTACCAAATACTTCAAACTATTTCAATTAACAATATTTGATTTTCTTAATTACTTTTTAATTATTCTCAGTTAATGATAAATAATAAAACATCAGAAATATTCCTTAGAATTGAAAGCAATATACCCTAACAAATATTTTTTCTATTTTCACCCTGCCTCAAATTTAATGAAAGACTTTTTGCTTTAAGATCTATCATTTGGTTCATTTGAGTCCTTCCCTTCAAAATACCACACAGGTTTCAAAATGGAATGGATTCTTCCCCGGGTATTCTTTAACAGTTTCAAAAATATTATTCAATCTCTCAAAGGAAAAATAATTATCCTGATTCAAGTTCTCATCCCTAAATTTTTCTTGGATATATTAAATTAATAAAGAAATTCAATAGAAGATTCATTCATTTTCTTTTTTCCTTTTTATTTCTGATTTATAATAATTTATTCTGTTTTGAATACTTTCACTTCCTGTTTATTAAAAAACAAAAAAAGACTTGTATTTAGTCCAATCAAGGATTTTCACAGGAATTAGTTTCATAATTTTTTGAACTTGGGGTTTGAAAATTTATATATTTATTCAAAAAAAGGGTATTTTTTTGAAAGAAAATTTATTTATCAATAATAGAGCGTATCAGAGATAGAAAAATTGCCTTTAGAAACCCGCAATTTCTTTGATGAAACCTGCCATTTTTAATTGAAGGTTTCTGAAATACACATCCCCCCTAACTGGCGAATTTCAAAATTTTGGGTTTCATGAAGATGCCAGGTTTCAAACATCAAACCCGCAATTAAACCCAAAATTTATAAATCATCATCCATCCACCATCCATCACATCCAAAACACCCATCCATGTCAGCAAATCCATACCAATCCAATCTCAATCACATCACACACATCTCATTACCATTACTTCACATCTTTTTTTCTTCACATCTCCACCTTCACACAAATCCCATCATCATCTCATCAACCCACATCAAATTACCATTTTTCTCAACATGTCCCATCAAACTTCCCGGCAGCAAGTTGAAAATGCAAAAAAGCTGACTGAATTTTTGTTAGTACTTTACTGCCATTCAGACTCCAATTTGGAATCAACTTGGTTCCCTTTGAATTCTCTATTTCAAAAGCAATAAATGGTTTGAAGAAGACAAACTCTCCATCAACCTATTTATGAAAGGCAAAAGCTTTATCTTTTCCCCCACTGAAGCTTCCAGCAACTGTTCCAAACTCTATTGCCTTCACTCAAAAAGCTTTTGGAGATGATTGAAGACCACCACATTTTTCAGAAAAATTCTCAGAATCCTCAACAAAATCCAGCAATAAAACTGGCTGTTGCCCTTGTAGATTGGTATCAAATAGAAATGGGCAGAAATTCATCAATTAGAAAATCTATCCTCAGTAGGTTATGGAACCATTGAATCATACACCAAAAGAGTCATGATTGCTATCCTATCTTTCCATTGCTCAGTCCTTTTTTGGCCAACCAAAAAAGAACGCAAGGAGATATCTCAAGTAATGGAGACTGAAGGCTTTCCTGATTGAATTGGTTTTGTTGGCGGAACCACCATCCCTTAGTCAAAAACCCAGGCTATATGGAAACCACTGTTTTGATTTGAAAAAAAGGAAATTGATTCATTTCCTTCCAAAAGCCTTCAAAAATATACTGACCAAATTTTTTTTATTGATTTGTATAGATACTCTGTGGCACTACAACTTTTTTTTGATAACAACAAGAAGTTCATATCCCTCCATGCTGGCCCTCCAGGTTATTGTCATGATTCATAGGTGTTCATTTGGATGTGGCTTTCCCAACAACAGAGAACTACTTTGATGAAAATAAATATCTTCTGGAAAATTCAGCTTATGCTAGTGGCAAATATGTGGTTCCAGCATACAAGAATTCTTTTTCCAAAAATCAAGGAAAAACCAATTTCAACTATCATCTTTCCCAATCATGAGTTTGGATTGAGCATGCCATAGGAGGCCTGAAAGAAAGATGGGCAAGCTTAAGGGAAATGTGAAACCAGCTTCAACACCCCAAAGACATGAAGTTCCTCATCAATATGAGTATTGCTTGTGTAATCCTTCAAAAACCTTTGGCTGACATCAAAGATGAATGGGACAAAATTTTTGAAGATGATATTCAAGATCCACCTCAAGTTATCCCTTTCTCATCTTATACCTCATCTTCTTCTATGAGAGAAAGGATTGTACCTCTCACCCTTGCTTGCTTTGATGTGTAATGTTTGATTTTTAAATAGGTAAAAAACCACTTCACTGCATTTTTTTGGTTTTGGCTGTTCAACCAAGAATCCTATGCTTACTCACTCAGGGTTTTTATTTCTCTTTAGGTGGAATTAGAGAAAACAGACCCAACACCTGACCTCACAGGTTCTTGGCATGATTCATATTTTTTAAATTTGATGCGGATTGCCCAACAAACAGAGAACTACATTGACCAAGAAATACCTTCTGGCCAATTCAGCTTATGCTAGTGGGAAATATGTGGTTCCAGAATGCCAGAATGTTTTGTCCAACAATAAAGGAAAAACAAATTTCAACTATCATCTTGCCCAATCAAAAGTTGGGATTGAGAATGCCATAGAAGTACTGAAAGGAAGATGGGCCTGCTTAAGGGAAATGTGAAACCAGATTTAAAACCCCAAAGACATGAAGTTCCTCATCAACTGCATTATCACTTTTATAATCCTTCACAATATTTTGGCTAACATCAAAGATGAATTGAATAAAATATTTGAATAAGATATTCCTGATCTGCCTCAAGTCATCCATGTCTCATCTTGTCCCCCATCTTCTTCTATGAGAGAACCAGCTCTTCCTCTGACCCTTTCTCACTTTGATGAGTAATATTTGATTTTGAATTAGGTAAAAAATCCCTTCACCAAATTTTCTTGGTTTGGTTGTTCACCCAAGATTCCTAGGCTGAGTTTTTTTTGTTTTCCTCATTTGGTGGGGTGGACTTAGTCAAAAAAGACTCAAAACTTCCAAAACCCCCACCTCACCCCACCAAACCACCGTTCAAACCACCCACCTCACCCCACCAAACCACCGGGCAGTCCACTCCTTCCTCCTCCTCACCAACCACCTCCACCTCACCCATCACCTCCACCTCACGCACCACCTCCCCTCTTCCTTTGGTTGGAACCCCTTTCATGCTTCCCCCCCTCCTCATCATCCTCCTCCTCACCCTCCCCATCATCCAATTCTCATACTTTGATTTATCCACCTCCATCCGACTTTAGGCCCCCCCACCCCCTTGGTTGATGCCCCAAGTAAACTCCCCCCTCCCTCCTCCTCATTCCCCTTTTCCCTCCCTTTCACCCCCTCTCACTCCCTCCCACTCACTCACCAACACCCGCCCTCTCCCCCCTCCCTCAGTCTTTCTCCGCCTCACTCCTCCTCCCCAGCACCCCCTTGCCCTCCGTTTCTCCACCCTTGACTTCCTGCCCCCCCCTTGCTCCTCCTGCACCTTTCCTTCAGGCCCTTGACCTCCCTTGCTTGGCCCTTGACTCTGCGGCCTTCTCCTTGCTGGCCGGCCCTGGCCCTCCCTTGATCAGCCCTCATCTTGCCGGCCCCCCTTGCTCCTCCTTGCTGTCCCACCCTTTCCCCCCCTCACTCCGCCCTTGGCTAGCCCCCCCCTCACACCTCCTTTCCCGCCCCCCCTTGCCCCCCCTCTGTTTCCCTAGGCTTGCTGGCCCTGCCCCCCTCCTTGCTCTCATCCGCTGCCCCCCTTGATCCCCCGCAAGCAACCCCCCTTCCTTGCCTTGCAGCCGGGCGCCACCCCCCCTGGCCCACCTAGCCTGGCCCAAAGCCCAAACCAAGGCCAGCCCCAAAGCCTGGCCCAATTTTCTCACACTCCAGTAATTTTTTTTTTTTTTTTTTGGTGATGATGTCATTAACTTTTTTTTGGGGGGTAATAAGCCCGGCCAAATTAGCTCATGCCCATGCCCAGTATTTTTTTTTTTTTTTTTTTTTTTTGGTGATCATGTGAGTGACATTGTTTTTTTTTGTTACCCTTCTTTGACCTGTTTTGCTTCAATGCCATCCATTCTCCCACCACAATCAAAATTTTATACTCAAAATTGAATCCCTTCTTTATCCTCACCCCAAGCGGATAATTTGCCTGGGAGGGAACAAGATGGAAGGAGATGAGGTGAAAAGCATAAAGAGAGTTGGTAGGCAGAGGGCTTTGGAGAAAAAGAGGGATCAAATGAGGGAATCAGAAATCTCTCATGCATGAAAAGGTTGTATGGTCAGTACAGAAACTATGACCTTTGGATCTGTATCCCGCCATCACTGCTAAGAAGAAAATGAGCAATCAAAAACCCTCACCCACTGAGTTTGAAAATGACAAGCAAACAATCAAGCAATTCCATTTCTTCAGCCATGGGAAATTAATTGTTCTCAATAAATCTGATCACAAATTTCTTGTTGCAATAATTGAATTTTTCCTGTTGGAGAAACTTTCTGACCAAGACAAGAAGGATATCAACTTTTTGACCACTTTCCTTCACCAGTCATAAAGATTTGTCAAAAATGTTGGTCCCTCAATTGTCAGCCACGAGACAGTTAGACTTGTCCAAATGTCTGGAAACTCATATGTCCTGCTGGTATAGTGGCTAAGTACTAGGCTCACTTCCCAGTATCTGATACCAAGCTCACTGGTTCAAACCACAATGGAGACAATAATGAAAATGTTGAATAGTTTTGTAATTATATAGTAAATCTTAATAATATTATATAATGTTTTATAAGTATGTTTTTATGAGTATGGATTATGGAATTAAAACCTTGATAATTTATATTATCAAGAAGGGGACCCAATATAACTTTAAATTAAGTTAGGAGGACTCAGATGCGTCCCAATTATTGATATAGAAGTTCCCAAAGTGTTTCCTCTCTTTGGGAAGGAGTTACAGTAATCATATTAACCCATACTCTCTATACTGTATAAATTAATTACACATTATCCTTCTTTGGGATGTAATTATAAGTAATACTCCCTCTGTACACTTAATAAACCTTACTGAGCCTTGAGAGAGTTCACTCAGAGGCTTTAGAACTTAATTGTAAGCTATGAACCTTCTAGTAGCACTGCCAAGAGTATATACACCTTATAGGTATAGTATAATTATAAATTAATTAATTATTTAATACTATCCCCTTTTGGATGTAATAATGCTTTAATATACTTCACTGAGCCTTGAGTGCGTCCACTCAGAGGGCTCAGAGTTCATCTGTAGGCTGTAAACCTTTTAATAAACATTGCAAAGAGTATACATACTCTATGTGTATAGTATGAGCTAAGATACTTATAATTAAAATTAAATTATTTGCCAAGGTATTAAGCTACATTAAATCAATATAAATAATCATTATGATGGAATCTAAGGCTTCTATACCGTTCATCTGAGTGATGTATAAGTCCTAAGACACAGTAAGTAAACTTTTAGTAAGTAAAATGAAAACTTTACCTTGAAAATCCTTCCCAATGGGTACTAGTTCTTCATTACCCATTGAGAATGATGTAATGATGTCTTGGGCCTTTGAGGACGAAACCAAGGAGAGCCTGACACTCCCCTGGTGATTAATAGAGTCCCCTGAGGGCTCCTGTTACCTTAAAAGAGAAGGGTCTTTACCCTATAGCCCTTTCATCATCCATTATATATTATTATTTGAACAAGAATACAAGCAAGAGTTAACAAGCCCATTAACCTTAATCTCAAGAAGAAGATTGACTGGGGCTATAAACTTTGGTATTAAATTCAATCAATAACCTATCTGGCAACACCAATTTCGAGTGGAAGGTCTCACTTGAATAAGTAACCCCTGTGTGTTACTCTTTAAAGGGTGTGAGCTTATTTATAAGCAAATCTCCTTTTGGTCTTACTCCTTTAAGACTAAGGCCCCTTACCTATTATAAAGGTTTAAGGTGTGGCTATTTACTCATAATACCTTGGTATTATTCGAGTCTGTAAACTTTTAAAGTTGCTGTTTGGAATATATAAGTCAAAACTAATTTAAATATTGGTTTGTCTTTATTCTTTTGCAGGTTTAACCACGGCTAGGTATAGCAATAGAGGTTATATCCCTGACAATTGGGGGCCTCATCTGGTTTCAGTACCTTTGAGATTGTTTTGTTTTCCTAAAGTATGCTATTTTGTGATATTTTAGGCAAAAGTTTTTGCTGATTTATAAATTTTCTGATAAAAATCAGTAAATAAAAAAAAAAAAAAAAAAAAAAAAAAAAAAAAGAACAGCAAATTTTCGAAAATTCTGGGATTTTTTGCTTTGAGCTTTAAAGTCCTTCTGTTTTAAGTGTTGCAGCATATTTTGTGCGCACTTTTGACCAATTTTGAACAAAGTTTTGTGCTGATTATTGATTTTTTTATAGGAAAATTATAGAAAATAAAAAATAAAAAAAAAAGGACGATTTTCGAAAACTGCTTTTAAAACAGTTAGCCTTTTTACAGATATTATTTCACTGAGATTAAGCAATCTTAATCTAGTGTGCTTGGTTTTGACCCGGTTTTTTTTTTTTTTTGTTTTAAATAAAAAAAAAAAAAAAAAAAAAAAAAAAAAAAAAAAAACAAGATTTGATTAGGAGAAACCGTTGAAAAAAAAAAAAAAAAAAAAAAAAAACCAAGTTTTTTTTTTCACAGCATCCTAAAAGGAAGTTGTTGTCTATTGTCCAAGGGTGTGTTCGACGATCTTGCTCTCTGTCAACTTGGAGATCGACAAAAAGCGATTGCCGCGTAATTCCAGCTAACGTAGCTCCGTGTAATTTCGCGCCAGGGCAGAGAACGACTGACCATTTATTGATTAATGGTGCCGGTGAACTACCGCTGCCCGAAAAAAAGGATTGATTATCGTGACCAGTACCATTATTGGTTAGAAGAGCAAGTTAGTATAATTTTTTTTTAACAAAAAAAAAAAAAAAAAAAAAGAATAATATAAATGTACCTAAGTTATCTCTTGACACAACATAGTGTCAAGACAACTCTCTATTGCCTCCTTCCTTCCGTCTAACCGAGGAAGGTTTCCAAGCTTTGTATTGGAAACGAGCTCAGTCCCGCGGAGCGAAGCAAGGGGACCAAGTATCCGTAGCGTCGAACCTACGGAAAGGGCGAGATCGCCAACAACGGATATCGTGAATCACCGTGAGTCTTCCGTCGTCCTTTGACTGGCGTAAAAATGTATTCAATTTCCTATTGCTTATTGTTTCTAACTGCGTACGTAAATGGCGATGAACACCAGAAGCAAGGGGGCTGAGCTTGTGCCCCCCGGCGAATTTGGTCAGATAACAAAGAGACCTACCTCCAGGAACAGCAAACCTTCTGACCTGCCACAGTCAGAACAAGATAAGCTACCTGGAGGCGGTAGCTGCAAACAACTTTGAGAACCAGTCCAAGTTCTTGACTCAGGCCCTGGCGACGTACAGGGCCCTCATAAAATTGATAGGAAGGGAGAGGTTGATGAAGGAGACCGAGTGCTGGGATCCAACTCAGATCAAGAAGCCAGTGGCTCCCAAACCAAAGGCAAAGAAGAAAACATCAGGGGGGATAACCCCACAACCAGTAGCCTCTGGTTCCCAGGTTCCTTTGAGGAACAGAGATCCCTCTCCTCCTCACAACCAGGGAGGAAGGATGAGGAAAAGAAGAGATCGCAGGAATTCAATTTATGGAGAAATGATGAGGATGGCGAGATCTCTCCAAGGGGGATTTCAATATTTAGAGGAGGAAAGAGCCAAGAGGGCAAAGAGGGGTTAAGATTATCCCTTGAATCAGAAATTTTGTTAGAAAAATTTCGTGATGTTGTATTCAAAGAGACCCTTCACATTAAGAAGGCAGTAGTACACACAAACCAATATTGTGTTGAAGGCTTTGCAGCCATGGACAAGAAGTACAGCTGTATAGTATCTGATAGCATTGCCCTTAAATCTATTTTAGAGAATTCTGCAAAAGATATAGAAGATTTGACTAATAAGACCATTGAACTGGACCTGATCAAGGTCCAGAATAGTGATTTAAGTAATTTAGATGACAAAGTGACAAGTATTAGTGAATCATTGAAAGATTCTGCAGAATAATCTGTAGCAGTAAGGAAGGATGTCCATTCATTGACATCCATGATGTTACAAATAAGTCACTCCTTGGAACTGCTGGAACATAAATTTGACCAAAATATGAATTCTGTCAGAGAAGAAATATTTAAATATCAGGTTGTGTCAGAACAAGGTTTAGAAAGTTTGAGTACAAAGATTGATAAGGTACATCAACAATTAGAGCACAACCATGACAAGCTTGTCAGTAGATTGCTCTCCTTGTCCCCAAGCAACCTCAGTCATGCCATGGAAACCACCAACCATGACAGAGGTCATAAGATGGATAAGAAGATAGCGGAAAAAATTGATCCAGTACAAGATTCTAGTAAGAATGAAGTTTTCAAACAGATACTGCAGGGATTGCCCAAGATCAGTGAATGGCCTGATTTCTCCAGAGAAGGTGAATATGACCACACTGAATTCATTTCATGGATTGACACATTGAAAGAGGACACAGGATTACCTGATACTTTGATCACTAGCAGGTTAAGTATCTTGTTTAAAGGTATAGCCTCAGACTGGTACAGAGACAGAAGGAATTCAGTAGGTGTGCAAGACTGGGAATTTTGGAAAAAAGAAATAAGTTCAAAATTTGGTACAGCAAATTGGAAGAGGAAGTGTTTGAATGCTTTTAACAAAGACAGATTCCTACCAGGTGTTACACCACCAGCAACATGGGTAACCAGACAGAGGAAGAGGCTTAGAGCCTGTGATCCATACCTGGATCAAGATAGTATTAATTTCAAGTTACTATCCTTGATGGATGGTGAAGTTTCATTCGCAGTAAAAACTAGTATGAAAACTACGGATGATTTCTCAAACTTGATTAATATACTGGAAGACATAGTAGAAGACACATCTCTAGGTAGGAGGAAATCATATCCGCCCAAAGAAGTTCCTATGGAGAAATCCAAAGGCAAAACTCAACCAAAATTGAACCTGCAGGGCACAGAAGTCTCTTGTTATACATGTGGGAAGGCAGGACATACTTCTAGGACTTGTCCTCAGAAGGCAAGCAAAGTAAATAACATAGAAACTAACAAAGAAGAACAAGTGGAGATTGCTTATGATTCTTGTGATGACCATAGTGAGGAGGATGATAACCACTTAATCATAGGATGCATAAATTCAATAGACTCAGCAAATGACTTGGTACAAATTTCATTCTGCGGTAAGCCTTGCAAGGTGCTTCTGGACTCAGGTGCTTGCAAGTCAATAGTAGGAAGGGGATACCTGGAGAAGTTCTATCCCCAATGGAAAGAGCACTTACTAGACTCACCCAAGTTAAATTTACAAAGCTGTTCTGGTGCACTGGAACCTTTAGGAATGGTAAAGATCAGATTTTTCCTGAAAGATTTGGCTCTGGTGATCAAGTTTGTAATAATTGATAATACAATGGTTGAATACTTCATCATTGGAAGTGACTATATGAAAAAGTATTGTTTTAGTTTATTCCATGGGCAAAGTTCTTCATCCTTTACCATTGGAAACAGTGAAAGGTTTTACTTCAATAATTTTGGCATGGATATGGTGAACAATGTTTCAGAAAAAGATTTTGGCCAAGAGCTCTTTAGAGACTCAAAAATCAGTTCTTCCTTGAAAGCAGAGGAAAAGGAAGAACTATTTTCTTTGTTGTTTAGGCATCAAGCAGCTTTTGCAACAGTAGATCAGCCTTTTGGGTCAATCAGGGGTCATGAGGTCAAGATTACTTTAACAATAGACCGTCCATATCCCCCAGCTTTGAGGAAACATCCTTTCCCTGCTAGCCCTAGAAGCAAGGAGGCATTGAAAGAGCATATAGATACATTATTAAGGTTGAATGTGATCAGAAAAGTAGGAGCTAATGAGGACGTGGAGATCACCACACCTGTAATCATAGCTTGTCATAATGGGAAGTCCAGAATGGTTGGGGATTTCAGAGCACTGAATTTGTACACAACCCCTGATAGGTATCCTATGCCGAAGATTGTTGAGTCTTTGAGCAAATTGCACCAGGCTAAGTATATTTCTTGTATGGATGTTCTGAAAGTTTTTCATCAGAATGTTGTAGACAATGACAGCAGGAAATTCCTGAGGATAGTATGCCACCTAGGGGTGTTTGAGTATTTGAGAATGCCTTTTGGTATCAAGAATGCCCCATCACATTTTCAGAGGATGATGGACTCAGAATTTCATGAGGAATTAATGCAAAACTGGTTGATAGTCTACATAGATGACATAATTGTATTTTCAGAAACATGGGATGAACATAAGGAGAGGATTTCCATTGTACTCAAGAAGGTGATCAGGATGAATATGAAAATATCTTTGACAAAGTGTTCATTTGGATTCAATGAATTGATGGCTTTGGGTCATGTTGTGAGTGGTCTGTCACTTGGGATAGATCAGGCAAGAGTAGCAGCTGTATTGCTGAAGCCCACGCCTAGTAACATTAAAGAAATGCAGAGTTTTCTAGGTTTTGCAGGATATTACAGGCTACATATTAGGGATTTTGGAATAATAGCTTCTAGCCTGTATAAGATATGTAGTCCAAATGTTTCATTTGAAATGACTACAGAAAGGTTGAAGGCCTATGAAGTACTTAAGGAAAAGTTAACAAGTGAACCCTTGCTATTTCACCCAGACCCTAAAAAACCATTCAAACTGTATGTGGATGCATGTATGGAAGGTCTTGGAGCTGCATTACACCAAATACAGATTGTGAATGATAAACCAGTTGAGGGGCCAATTTGCTTCATATCCAGACAATTGAAGGATAGTGAGAAGAGATATGGTGCCTCACAATTAGAATGCTTGTGCTTGGTGTGGGCCTTAGAGAAATTGTATTACTATTTGGATGGTTGTCAGTTTGAATTCATTACTGACTGTACAGCCTTGAAGTCTCTTCTGAACATGAAGACACCCAATAGGCATATGTTGAGATGGCAGATTGCTATCCAGGAGTGGAGAGGCTCTATGACTATAGTCCACAGGGAAGGCCTGGTACATAAGAATGCAGATGGGTTGTCACAATGGGCACTACCTAATGACATCAATAATCCTGCTTATGAACCAGAAGATACTGTAGATACATTACCTATCATGGCCATTTCAATGAGTAGTCTAGAAAAAAGTTTTTGGGATTCTGTGTATGACTCTTATTCAGCAGAAAAGAATACTTCACTACTAGTAGAAATTATGCAATCTAAAGTCAATAGACAAGACCTGATTGAGGGACTGGATGAACAATGGAAGAAGGAACTAATTGATGGCAGGCTATTCCTGTTAGATGGGTTATTATATCATAAGTCAGCCCACTGCTGTTCAGTAGTATTAGTGAAGGATGAGCACATACAGTTGTTGATGAATGAATGCCATGATAATATCTGTTCAGGACATTTGTCTAAGGAGAGAACAACAGATAGGATAAAGATGATAGCTTGGTGGCCTGGTTGGAGAAACACTGTCTCAGACTACTGTGATTCGTGTGAGAGATGCCAGAAAGCTAAAAGATCCACAGGAAAGAAATATGGTTTGCTTCAGTCAATAGAAGAACCTAAGGATAGATGGTCCACTATTAATATGGACTTTGTATCTGGATTACCACCGGGAGGAAAGGATAACCACAATTGTGTACTAGTAATAGTTGATAGGTTCTCCAAAAGAGCTAGGTTCCTGCCATGCTATAAGGATAGCTCTGCCATGGATGTAGCATTATTTTTTTGGAATAGTATTGTGAGTGATGTAGGTTGCCCACAAAACATAATTGGTGATAGAGACCCTAAGTTTACTTCTGAATTTTGGAAGAGTTTGTTTGATTTGTTAGGAACCAAATTATCTTTCTCCACAGCCTATCATCCACAGACTGATGGATTGGCAGAAAGAATGATACAGACTTTGGAAGAGATGGTAAGAAGGTATTGTGCCTATGGAATTGATTTCAAAGACAATGATGGTTATACTCATGATTGGGTATCATTGTTACCTGCCTTAGAATTTGCCTACAACTCTAGTAAGCATTCCACCACTAACATGTCACCTTTTGAATTAGAGAGAGGTTGGATCCCGCGCATGCCCAAGGATATGCTCCTCAGCAAAAGTATTGTACTGCATCCCACTGCAGATTGCTTTAGAAATATGATGGTTAAAGCCGAAGATTTTGCTAGCAAATGTGTTCAAGAAGCAGTAGAGTACAATAAAAGTAGATGGGATAGAACACACAAGAATCATGACATCAAAGTTGGAGACATGGTTTTAGTTTCGACAGTGAATTTTTCTAATATAGCAGGGCATAGAAAACTCAAAGACTCATTTGTTGGGCCATTTGTGGTAAAAGCCTTACATGGTAAGAATGCAGTAGAGGTGATTCTGAGCAAGGAGTTTGACAGGAAACATCCAACTTTCCCAATCAGTCTGGTTAAGAAGTTCTTAGAACCCACTGCAAAGTTCCCACTAAGGAAGGTAGCTGTGGTTGTGGTCCCACCTCTACAGGATGTTGAAGATGGATTACCTCACAAGATATTGAACCATAAGATTATTAGAAAGGACATTAAAGATGTAAGAGTTTATCTGGTCAGGTTTAAGAATAAATTAGCTGATAGTGACTTATGGTTGGAAGCTAAAGACATTAAAAACTCTGATATTGTATTGAGGAGATATAGAGCATCTAAGAGAGCTAAAAATTCCTCTGAAGAGTAATTTTCTTTTGGTGGTAGGGAGTGTCAGCCACGAGACAGTTAGACTTGTCCAAATGTCTGGAAACTCATATGTCCTGCTGGTATAGTGGCTTAATACTAGGCTCACTTCCCAGTATCTGATACCAAGCTCACTGGTTCAAACCACAATGGAGACAATAATGAAAATGTTGAATAGTTTTGTAATTATATAGTAAATCTTAATAATATTATATAATGTTTTATAAGTATGTTTTTATGAGTATGGATTATGGAATTAAAACCTTGATAATTTATATTATCAAGAAGGGGACCCAATATAACTTTAAATTAAGTTAGGAGGACTCAGATGCGTCCCAATTATTGATATAGAAGTTCCCAAAGTGTTTCCTCTCTTTGGGAAGGAGTTACAGTAATCATATTAACCCATACTCTCTATACTGTATAAATTAATTACACATTATCCTTCTTTGGGATGTAATTATAAGTAATACTCCCTCTGTACACTTAATACACCTTACTGAGCCTTGAGAGCGTTCACTCAGAGGCTTTAGAACTTAATTGTAAGCTATGAACCTTCTAGTAGCACTGCCAAGAGTATATACACCTTATAGGTATAGTATAATTATAAATTAATTACTTATTTAATACTATCCCCTTTTGGATGTAATAATGCTTTAATATACTTCACTGAGCCTTGAGTGCGTCCACTCAGAGGGCTCAGAGTTCATCTGTAGGCTGTAAACCTTTTAATAAACATTGCAAAGAGTATACATACTCTATGTGTATAGTATGAGCTAAGATACTTATAATTAAAATTAAATTATTTGCCAAGGTATTAAGCTACATTAAATCAATATAAATAATCATTATGATGGAATCTAAGGCTTCTATACCGTTCATCTGAGTGATGTATAAGTCCTAAGACCCAGTAAGTAAACTTTTAGTAAGTAAAATGAAAACTTTACCTTGAAAATCCTTCCCAATGGGTACTAGTTCTTCATTACCCATTGAGAATGATGTAATGATGTCTTGGGCCTTTGAGGACGAAACCAAGGAGAGCCTGACACTCCCCTGGTGATTACTAGAGTCCCCTGAGGGCTCCTGTTACCTTAAAAGAGCAGGGTCTTTACCCTATAGCCCTTTCATCATCCATTATATATTATTATTTGAACAAGAATACAAGCAAGAGTTAACAAGCCCATTAACCTTAATCTCAAGAAGAAGATTGACTGGGGCTATAAACTTTGGTATTAAATTCAATCAATAACCTATCTGGCAACACCAATTTCGAGTGGAAGGTCTCACTTGAATAAGTAACCCCTGTGTGTTACTCTTTAAAGGGTGTGAGCTTATTTATAAGCAAATCTCCTTTTGGTCTTACTCCTTTAAGACTAAGGCCCCTTACCTATTATAAAGGTTTAAGGTGTGGCTATTTACTCATAATACCTTGGTATTATTCGAGTCTGTAAACTTTTAAAGTTGCTGTTTGGAATATATAAGTCAAAACTAATTTAAATATTGGTTTGTCTTTATTCTTTTGCAGGTTTAACCACGGCTAGGTATAGCAATAGAGGTTAAATCCCTGACATCAATGATCTTGGGGTGAAAAAAGGTGGGAAATTGGGTGGCAAAAATTTATGGACCCCTTTGAGTTACTTGGAAGCTATGTGAAGAAATCATCTTTTCAATCTTCCCCTCAAGAGTATGATTTTCTCAATCTTGATGCAGACAAACTCTCTCAAATTTTAGGACAGATGTTTTTCAATTTGGCCAAACTTCCCTTTGAATCAAATGGTGAAATAATGAAGGAAAACCTCATCCCCTCCTTATCATCACTCATTTCTTGCTCTTGGCCTACTCCCGCACTCATTAGTTTCAAGAGAAAAGGAACAAAATATTAGTTCCCGGCCAGACCCCCAGATGTGGAATTCAGAAGACCACTTCTCCTTTTACAGTTCCCAAGTTTGGAAGTTATTGATCCCTGGCGTCTGTAAACCCTGAGTGCAACTGTTCACACTTCAACTGAGATATAGATAATTGAGAGTAAAGATCCTTCCAAAAACCTATGATGATCCAATGTGATCCTCTGTGATCTGATGTCCCTCCCTATCTGGGTTGAGGGTGCGGTTTAAGTACCTTCCCCTCAACCCTAACCTAAGTAAAACCGCAAGCAAACAAGACTAATGAAATACAACCCCTAAGTACAGAACCCTACCCCCAATCCTACCCTTCCACCCCATAATCCACATCCCATATCCCATACCCCATATTCCATCCATACCACCCACCTGCCATTACATCCACCTGGTTTGTCCTTCTCATGAAGAGGCCCTTGCACCGCGCCCAACTTGGAGCCCCCCGTGCATGTCCGCATCCACCCAATGCGCCATTCCAGATACCCAAGATACATCCCTGCCATTGGACCCATGCATCTTGCAACATTCAATCCCCGTGCAATCCATCCAATCCAATCCGTACCACCCCGCATCTCCGGATTCCAAGCCCAATATAACTTCTGCTGAGCCGGCAGCGCGGCTTGCTGCGGCAAAGCAGAACCCATCACTGAGCTTCTGCCACTGCTGAGCCCGCAGCCCATTCCAACTTGTGTCCTTGAAAGACCACCACAGCGTGCAGAAAAGCAGACTTGATGTCCATTTGAGTGATGGTGAGGTTGTGATGATAAGCGTATACCAAGATTGTTCAAAGATTGGTTATTTCACCAGTTGGGGCGTAGGTCTCTCCATAGTCTAGGAATTCCTTTTGGCGGAATCCTTGCACGCAGAGTCTTGCCTTAAAGATAAGGCCGTCTCCGTTGGGTTTGGTTTTCAAAAAAAATACCTATACAGTTGAGAGGGCTCTCTTTCCTTCATGAAGAGAATTGCATCCGGTCCACACTTTCATTGTTTCAATACTGTCAAGTTCCTTTTTATATTCCCACCATCCAGTTTTTGCAGTTGGGTTATTGCTTCATCTCTTCATAGCTTTGAGGTATTGCTCTGGAAAGAAAACCATATTTTTGTGGTTGTTGGATTTTCAATTGTTCTTGCAGGCTTTGGTTTGGCGGAGCAAGTTGGTTTGCCAGGTCTTTATTGTCTGACTCAGAGGGTTATTGGCAGGATTCTGATGATTTGTCTGAGATTTTGAGATTGGAGGTTTCATTTTGCTGCTGTTGAGATTCAGGAATCAAGGGGGTGATGGTGTTGATTGGTTCCACAGGAATTTTCTTGTGGTTGATGTATGAGAGGGTATCAAGTAGATCAGAGTCCAAATCAAGGAGGGATTTGAAAGGGGATTCAGATGAAGAAGGTGAGTCATTTAATTTTACGCCCTCAAAGATTTTGACATTTTTAGAGCTTATGGTCTTGCCAAGTTCTGGGACAAAGATTTGATAGGAGTTGAGATGCAGATTGTGGCCTACAAGTATGCCTTCCCATCCCTTCCTTTCAAATTTCCAAAGACTATGATGCAAGTTAAGGACAATTGTTTTAGAGCCTAGCGTGCAAATTATGCTGAGCTTGTGTTTTACTCCATGCCGCATTTTGGATGGGCTCAGCTTTGACTCCTTGGAGGGAACAAGATTGAGGGTTTTGGTACATCAAACTAGGACTTCATCCCACAGGTAGTCTAGAATGGACATGTCTATGAGATTTGTTCTAGTTTCTTCAACCAAAGTCCAATTACCTTGTTTGGCTATTGGGTTATTCTGAGGGGTATACTGTTTGGATGTGGTGTGTTCAATGCCTAGATCTGCAAATAAAGTGAAAAGTCTCAAATTGAGGAACTTGCCGCCATTTTCTGAATGTAATTGCTTTATTTGATTCCCAAATTTGTTGGTGTTGAGTTTGATAAAGTTTATCACTTCATCCGTGACATTGGATTTGTGCTTTATTAGGAGGCAGGTTTTGAAGTAGGAATATTCATTGATGAGCAGGAGGAAGTAGCAATTGCTAGATTTTGATATGGGATTGATTGGGCCACAAACATTGGTGAGTATTCAAGTAAATGGTTTGGAAAGAGAAGGGATGTGGTGCTTGAAGGACAAGGGGTGGATCTTCCCAAGAGCGGATGACTGGCAGGGTAATTATTTCCACTTGATTTGGGGAAAGTCTTTTGACAATAACTTATTTTTGTCAGAGTTGATGTTTCTAAAGCATTTATGGATGGTCGAGAGGCTGATGAAGGCGTTATCGAACTTGGATTGCGGGAGTGCAAAGTTCTTGATGAGTGGGAGATTATCCTCAATTTGGCCAAAAAGGACAGTCTTACCCTCAAAGTTCACGACAAATTTGTTACATCCTGATCAATGAAGAGAGAATCATTTGTTTAGTAGTTTTCCTAGTGAGACCAGGATCACGGAAAGTTGGGGAACAAAGAGCAATTGGTTTAGTAGCACCGTGAATCTGTCTGATATCATTTTGGCAGTTTCAATCCCTTCCACAGTCAGAAAAGTGCTTTCTTTTCTGTTTTGGATTGCGGTGTTGTCCTCCTCCAGATTGTTGAAGAAATCAACCAAGTTGAACATTGATTGGGAGGATCCTGAGTCTAAGATTATGGTTTCCTTGGTTAACTGTTGCAAGTTGGTAATTTAGAAAGTATAAGAGAGATTGGCGCAGGAAGTCTGGGTGTTAGACAACTTAGCCGAGTTATTTATATTACTCAAGCCTTGATTTTGTCCTGGTCTCAGGTGCGGATATAACCACCAACACAAATCTTTTGGATGAGAGTACTGGGGATTGTGCCAGGTGGGTCTGCACTTGATGACTTCTTGCCTGCCTGTCTTTTTCATCATTGCCAATGCGTAGGTGCCTGCCGCAATTTTGTTTTTGATTTGATTCAAGTGTCTAAGTACCAGGTAACCATTTATTTTAGATTCCCCTAGTGAATGTGTGATGGTGGTTTTTAGATGTTTGAGTTAAGGACGAAATTTATAGAGGATTAAATATGCCACAATGTTGTTGTCCATCAGGATTCCTATTTTGGAGATCTGGATAAGGCAGGCCCTCAATTTGTTGATGAATTTGTCAACAAACTTGGTGTCTAATTGAAGATTCAAGAAGTTGAATAAAACTCTTGAGAAATTTTCCGTCTGGGAGGAGGCGTATAATTTGTTGATGGACTTCCATAGTTCAATGCCGTTATTCAGATGGTGGTCCTTGACACATTTGATGTAAGTCCTGTTTTCCAGTTTGGCAAGGATGTATTCAACAAGCTCAAGATTCACGTTGACTGGGCATTTTTTGGGTTCTGAAGAGTGAATCCATGTGGCTATTCCTTTGAGTGCAAAGATTTTCATGAGCTTGGAGCGCCAGAGCAAAAAGTTGTATTCAGTTAGAGTTGGTATGGAGTTGGTGAGAGTTTTTAGCAGTGACGGTTTTAAATCTGCTGGTCCAGGTGACGGTTTCATGGGTAATTTGAGCGGTTGGTGCAAGCGTCCTTTGGCTTTTAACGGTGAAGAGTTTAAAGATTTGAATTACCTGAACCAACAGATCTGAAGAAGGGAATTTCAATGATATGACAGGAGTGGAATAAAGAAAGGAATGAAGTAAAAAGGAGCAGGTTTCTTGCTCTGAGGGACAAGGAGAGGAGAAGAGTTTGTGTGAAAAGTTATAGAAGATGATAGCAGAGGAGGGAAGTCTGGGAGTGTGGAGACACATGAGTTGTTGATTTTGGAAAATTAGAAGTGGATGCAATCTCACGGATGAACAAGCGAAGGAAGGAAATGTTAGGTTGATCATTGGTCAAATTTGTAAGGTGAGCATTGAATTTGTAGGGGAGCAGAGCAAGTTGAGGAGAGCGGAGCAAGTTGAGGTTGAGAAGAGTGGAGTAAGTTGAGGAGAGCGCAAGTTGAGGATGTGGATGTTGAGCAGAGGGCAGATTTGATGGTGAAAGGGAATTGGAGGAATGAAGCAAGGATGAGGTGCAAGGAGGAGGAGCAAGTGAGGATGAGGATGAGTGCGTGAAGCTGCCGGAGGGATTTTGACAGGAGTTGTGACAAGCGTGTGATGCTGGGCAGTTGCACAGAAGACAGGGGGATTGAGGGATTTCCTTCCAACACAATGTGAGCACAATGAGTTAGACTGAGGTTGGGGTTGAGTTCCATGATTAGATTGATGAACCAAATCTTTTCTTGGGTTGCCAGAACCAGAGCCTTGAGTTCCCCTTTGGTGGAAAAGAGTGATACTGTTGACTGGAGTTTGCTGTGCCACAAGACAGCACAGACATACAGCATCACCATGTATCACAAGTGGCTTCTCCTTGAAATTGGATCTATACCCCTGTCAGAGTTTCTGAAGGTTTTGATATTGTACTAAAAGCAGTCATTTTGAAGTCTCAAGCCTAAGCCTTTGGTTGTATTGATGTAGGGCCAGTAGTTTTTTCTCTCTTGCCAATGAGTGAGTCCAGGTTTGGTGTTAAAAAAAGAGAGAGATGAGATTTCAAAGGATAGGTTGGGCTGCATTTGTGTAGCTATAAAGTTCAAGAAACCAGTCAAGCTTTGATAATTGATGTTCAGTTGGTTGAATTTGACATGATCTTCATCAGTGGAGGGTGAAAGAATGACCCCAGGTGTCATGGGGGTGGATATGGGTTTTGAGTTGGTGATACCAACTTCCTTGAGCATGGTATGGATGTGATCTGGCTGGTGCATGCAGAGGCCATGCCTGGTTTCCACAATGACATTTCATAGTATTTTGTTCAAGCTTATGTTGAATTTTTCTTTGAGGGATTTCCAAAAGGCAAGGGATTTCCCAAATATGACAAGATTTTCTACGTAGCAGAATAGAAATAATTTGAGCTGGCTGTGGATGAATAGATAAGGGTCAGAGGAGGAGAAAAAGAAGCCTTGACTGCACAACCAGGCCTTCAAGGTTTCAAACCAGCTCTTTGGTGCTTTTTTTTAATCCATAAAGAGCTTTTTTGAGTTTCAGGAAAGGGAACAGTGAGTTGTAGCTGGGGTGGTTTTGATGAAGATATCTTTGTCAAATGGAGCATTGAGAAAAGCTTATTTGATTTCCATTTGGAAAACAGGGAGGTTGTGATGGAGAGAATAGATGAGAAGGGTTTGAAGGGTTACTATTTGTCCAATGGGGGCGAAAGTTTTGCTTTAGTCAAGGTATTGCAGTTGCCGGAATCCTTGCATGTGAAGTCTTTCCTTGAAAATTAATCCTTTGCCATCAGGATCTGTCTTTAATATATAGACCCAGACTGTAGCCAGGGCCTTCATTCTATGAGGTAAGGATTGGCAGCCTTCCCAGACATTGAAATCTTTGATTCCTTTGAGCTCCTTTTCCATTCCCCAAATCCAATTTAGCTTTTCAGGCAAGTATTTGAATTCATGATAGTTTTTAGGGATGGCACGCGTTATGAATCCATATTGTTGAGGCTTGGTTAGGGTGGAACAATCCCTCAAGTTGGGACCTGGTCTGTTGCTTGTGAGTTTTTCATTGATGCATTCATTAGAGGAAGAGCCAGCAGAGGAGAAGGATCCATCTGGGGAACTTGAATCTGGAACAGCTTTTTCATTGGGAGTGATTGTTTTGGATGGAGTTTCATTGCTGAGGGAGGAGATGGCCTGATTTGTGGGTTTGATGGATGAGAGGGTAGCAAGAAAAAGAAAATCTTTGGTACATAGATCATCAAAAGGAGAAGCATGAGAAAAATTTCTATTAGTTTATCTTTCCCCTTCAAACATTTTGATATTCTTGGTTCAAATTGTTTGACTGATTTTAGGAATGAAGACTTTATACAAGTGTAGATTTTGTTAGAGTCTGAATCTCTCTCTCTCTCTTCATTTTACAGATGTTCTTTGATTCAATCTCAATTACTATTTCTGGATTATCAATTGTTGTGTGCACAGTGTTGGTGTGTTTTTTGTTTCACATCCTGTTTTTCATTTCCTTCTATTCTGCATCTCACATGTCACCTACTCGCCTCAGCTTCCTGTGCAGACACTTCAATCTCCAAACCTCGCGACCACGCTCCCAATCCACTCTTGGCTCATCCAACCTCAACCAAGGACCGCCGTTGCTGAAACATCTACAAATCAACCAACAACTCATCAAACTATTGGAATGTATCAAACGACTTACCTCAACACCCAACGGATGACCATATCTGATCCCGGCAGCCAGACTCATCTCAGTAAGATTGAGTTCTTCAACTCATCAATCAATCTGAAATCATTTTTTTCATATCTAGATCTCTCAAGGCGCTCAGTGGAAATCATTTTTGACTGTCATTCTGGCCTATCCTTTCATCTGCTCTGGCTTATCTCTCTCTTCTCTCAACCCAACTTCATTTCTCAAGCTCAGCCAGTTCAGATCCCTGTTTGTTGTTTTCTATTTTTACTCCTTGTCTCATTTCCTTGTTTCTGAGAAGAGTTACTCATGAGTATTTGTTTGAAATTAAACTAGTCTGGTCTTGGTGACCAATCCAGATTCTCTCACAGTTAAAAGCCTATCCGCTTGGAATGGACTGACCAGGATTTTCATCAAAGCCAGGACCAGGGGGGGAGCCATCCATGAATTAAAAGTCTCTAGCCATCAAATTGTTAATCAAATTGACGCCACTACTCACAGCCAAAAATCATAGCATGTGGAGGAAGAAATTTGAGAAACTGTTCAAACTGCGGGGTGTATTCACTATCATGGACAATCCTGACAAGTCGATACGACTAGATGAAGCGATTCATCAGGAATTTGTGGCTCACTTAATGGAAAAACTGGACTCTGTCACTTACGACAATTTAATTGACAATGTCAACAAAGACAATGCCAAGCTTATCTGGGCCTCCACTCAAAACCACTTCGCATCATCTCAATCTGCAAACAGGGCCAGGGTCTTCAACAGATTTCTACACCTAGCCATGGAAACCAACATAGACTCCTTTGTCACCGCCGTCAAGGTTTTTCTCAAGAAGATGACTGAAGTAGGCATTGAACTTCCCTCCAACATCATTGCACACCTTGTTCTATTCAAATTTCCTCCTGCGATGCACAACATGAAGTCTCAAATCATGCATGCAACAAGCAAAATGAAGATTGACATTGTACTCAATCACCTCATCCAGAATAAGAATGAGGTGATTGCTCAAGAGGACCAAGCTGAACCTGTCAACGTAGCTTTGTATCAAGGCCCCAGATGCGAAAATGGTAAACATAACCCGGCCGTCACTTCCCATACTGCGAGTCCCTGCTGGCTTGAGTTTCCCAAACTCAAACAATCAAACCATCACAATTGTGGGAAGAAATCAAAACAAAAGCAATAAGAAGAAGCTCACTTTTACTCCTTCTTCTGCGGGATGAGTACGAATGCCAAGATCCTCTCAAACCTATTCATCCTCAACTTGGGTTGCTTGGTGCACATGATCACTGACAAATACCTATTTAATGAACTTCAACTAGGGGATCAGCTCGGAACTATAAAAACTGGCAAGAGAGACGCCGGGATAACAATACAAGGGACTGGGGAGGCCTTGCTTGCTACCAAGAACTCTTTCATCATGTTATCTGAAGCCGTATGGATTCCCAAGTTGACGGTCAACCTCATATCCCTAGGAGCTCTCATGATCAAAGGTACCTTACTCAATGTTGACCCTGGTGTCTCACCAAGCACCTTTGGCCTGCACAAGAACGGCCGGACTCTCCTGTCAGGAACCATCAGCAACAATCTCTTTGTCATAGATATGTTGTCTGAAGATAATGCTGCCTACTACTCCTCAGCCAATCTCATGAATATTCATTGCTCACTAGGACATTCCAGTCTGGGAAGAATGGAAAATTTCCTGAAATACTCCAATCCTTCAGCCAACAAGGAAGCTTTTGAATGTCTCAGCTGTGACAAGGCCAAAATCACTTGGAAGCCCTTCTCTCTTCAGAAAACAACGGCTTTGAGATGTTTTGATAAATTTCATCTTGATCTGAAAGGTCCAATCAATCCCACGGCAAAAGGTGGGTTCAAATACATTCTCAACCTAGTTGACTCCTACTCAGAATACCTTGCCTGTTTTCCTCTCAAAGCAAAGAGCAACTCGGCCAACACAATAATCTTTTTCATCAAAAACCAACATTGAAAGACAAATCGTTATCCAAAGGGAGTTTGTTCCAACAGAGGTGGCAAATTGTTGAATTCCAAACTTCAAGCTTACTATTGAGAACATCAAATCAACCAAATTTTTAGCAAGCCATATCACTCGCAACATAACGGCAGGGTGGAACAAGCTAATCAAATGGTTATTGAGGCTGCTAGAGCTACTATCTCCGACTCCGGACTACCAAAATCATTCTGGCACAAGTCAATAAAGGGGTTCTGTCTCATGCTGAATCAAATACCAAAACAAAAAGGTGAATACTCTCCCTGGATGAAAATGCACAAGAAAGAATTACCAAAAGATTACATCAAGCCCATTGGTTCCTCTCTCACTTATAAACTCAATCAGACCAATATACGGTCTAAATTAGATGAGAAAGGAGCTTCAGGAATTCTAATTGGTTTCAATCCTCAACTTCTCTCTTATAAGATATTCAATTCATCTGGAAGAATAATTGATACAAAGCATTTCATCTTCAATGATCAGAAACCCATTAAAATCTTTGATGAACACAATTCTTCAGAAGCTTCCAAATCCCCTTCTATATCCTTGTTGTCAAACCCTTCAAACCCAATCCAAACACCTGCAGCTTAAGATTTCCACAAAATCAAAGAGGAATCGCCAAGTGAATCCTCTGAGACTGAGAGTGACAAAAATCCCGCCAACAAAGCATTGGTGGAGCGCAATCTTTGACCCACTCTGCAAAATTGCGATAAAATTGCCAAGCTGGATTGATATGGGTTCTTCTCAGATAAGATACCCAAAAACCTACAAGAAGCAATGAAAATTCCTCACTGGCCCAAATCCGCTGCTAAATAATTCTCCAAAATTGAAGATCAAGGCGTATGGGAAGATGCAGAAGACAATGAGGTCACCAACCCGCTTAACACTTTACCTGTCTTCAAGATCAAACTTAATTCTCATGGTGAACCCAAAACTTAAAAAACCAGAATATGCGCCAGGGTTCAGCCAGAGATACAGTCTTGACTACCTCAAAAGGTACACTCCAACTGGAAAAGTTGCTTCACTACAAGCGGTTCTCACCTACGCTGCCAACAAAGGTCTCAAGCTCCTACAACTTGATATCAAAGGTGCGTTTCTGCATTCCAAACTGGACAAACAGGTCTTTATAAAGACTCCATTTGGTTGCAATTGCAAGTCCAACTACCTTTGACTCAAGAAGTCCCTGTATGGACTTAAGCAAGCACCTTGAAACTGGTACCGCACGTTAAGTGACTGGATCAGGTCTCAAGGATTTGCCGAATTGGAGTGTGATACATGCTTATACATTGGGAACAACGGTAATTCTTCCGTCTTCTTTCACATGGATGACCTGCTAGTAGCTGGAGACGTAGATTGCTTCAAAGAGGCTTTCCTCACCAAATTAAAGAACTCATCAGCACACAAACCCAACACTCTCCTGGGAATGAAAGTTGTTTGTAAAGATGAACTGATTCAACTGTTCTTACCACTACATATTGAGAAAGGTTTGAGTCAAATGAACTTAATCAATTGTTGTCCTGTCTCCACTCCTCTCACCCCCGGTCGCCATCTAATGCCAGCTGAAGATGACAACCATCAAAAATTCCTAGATCTGAACTTCAGCTATTGCTCTCCAATCGGTTTCCTGAACTTCATCGCCAGCCTTGCTTGTCCCAACATCAGCTTTGCTGTGTCCTGCCTGGCAAGACACTGCAAGAAGCCTGGTTTGAGCCATTGGAACGGGATCTGCCACATGTGGAAGTACCTCGCTCAAACCAAAGACCTAAGCCTGACTCTTGGACACCGTTCAATCTTGGAATGGCTCATCTGCTTCAGCGATGCCACCTGGGGTGATGACCCTGTGTCAAGAATCTCTCAAAGCGGGTTCATCTGCTCCTTCAAAGGAAGTCCATTATATTGGACCATTCAAAGACAACAAAACATCACACACTCATCCACAGAATCTGAGTGCGTGGCTCTATCCAGCTGTCACCTAGAAGCGCGCTGGCTACAACAGCTCATCGAGGAAGTATATTGAACCAAGCTCAAATGCCCACTTCATCTCATCAACAACAAAGGTTTGGATGATACAATAAAGAAGTTTGGATTGATCTCTAAAGCCAAACACATCAACCTCAAAGCCAAGAGCCTTTGTAATGACCTAAATGATGGCCTTATCAAACTCAAGCTGGTTCCCTTGCTCTCAATGACAGCAGATGTCTTGACTAAAGCCGCTAACAAATCCTCCACTAATCGGCTTGTAAATGCTTTCGGTTCCTTGTTTCATTGATTGATGAGTTGAGGAGGGCTTTGGGGATCTGAATCTCTCTCTCTCTTCAGTTCACAGATTTTCTTTGATTCAATCTCAATTACTATTTCTGGATTATCAATTGTTGTGTGCACAGTGTTTGTGTGTTATTTGTTTCACATCCTGTTTTTCATTTCCTTCTATTCTGCATCTCACATGTCACCTACTCGTCTGAGCGTCCTGTGCAGACACTTCAATCTCCAAACCTCGCGACCACGCTCCCAATCCACTCTTGGCTCATCCAACCTCAACCAAGGACTGCCGTCGCTGAAACATCTACAAATCAACCAACAACTCATCAAAGTATTGGAACGTATCAAACGACTTACCTTGACATCCAACGGACAACCATATCTGATGCCGGCAGCCAGTCTGATCTCAGTAAGATTGAGTTCTTCAACTCATCAATTAATCTGAACTCATTTGTTTCATATGTAGATCTCTCAAGGCGCTCAGTGGAAATCATTGTTGAATGTTGTTCTGGCCTATCCTTTCATCTTCTCTGGCTTATCTCTCTCTTCTCTCAACCCAACTTCATTTCTCAAGCTCAGCCAGTTCAGATCCCTGTTTGTTGTTTTCTATTTTTACTCCTTGTCTCATTTCCTTGTTTCTGAGAAGAGTTACTCATGAGTATTTGTTTGAAATTAAACTAGTCTGGTCTTGGTTACAAATCCAAATTCTCTCAGATTTATATCATTGCCTAAAAGAATTCCCTTAAGACATTTTTGATTGAACTTGCCAAGATTTTGATGCAGGTTGAGCACAATGGCCATGGATCCCAGTGTTTGCACCAGATCAAGTCTTGGTTTTGAACCAAACCACAATTTGTATGGGGATTTTCCACTCCTTTCTGGAGGTTGCAGATTTATGACTTGGCACCATCCCACAATGATCTTGTCCCACAGAGTGAGATTGATGTTCATGTCTATAATTATGGTTCTTGCAGCTTCAACAACAGTTTTTTTTCCCTCTTTTGGCAATTGAGTTATTCTGAGGGATGTATGGTTTGGAATTTGTGTGCTGAATGCCTCTTTTGGTGAATAAATTGGTCATTTTGAATTTTTTGAATTCTTTCTCATTGTTGGAGTGGAAGGATTTGAGCTTTTAGCCAAATAGGTTTGATTGGACTTTGATGAATTTGATGATTTCATCCAAAACTTCCAATTTCAGTTTAAGGGGGAAGCAAAATTTCATTCTGGATTATTTTTCTGTCAGCATAAGAAAGTATCAACTCCCATTTCTTGAGATTGGGTTGATGGGTCCACAAAAGTTAGCATGGATTCTGTGGAAAGGCCTGGTACAGTCTCTGATTTTATCCTTGAAAGATGATTGATGTTTTTTTGCAAGCGTACATGACTTGCAGTTCAGCTGATTCCAAAAAGGTTTGGGGAATTCCTTTGATATCAACTTGGTTTTTTCAACGTGATGATGACCAAACCTGTTATGAATGGTGGAGAAAGAGAAAAAGGAAAAGGCAGATTTGGATTGAAATGAGGGAAAGTCCTCTACTTGCAGTAGGTTTTTGATGAGCCTTCTTCCAAGGAGAACTTTTCCTTTCATTTGAACTTTCAACCTGTCACCCCCTTCCAGCTAAAGCGTAAATCCCTGCCTCAACAGGTTACCCATGGAAATGAAATCAACCAAGAGATCTGTGACAAAAAGGGAGTTAATCAGGAGAAGAGAAAAGGAATTGGAAAGAATGTTTGAAATGCCAGTACCTCTTGAGTTTAGAGGGGCTTCTGAGTTTCCCATGTGAATTTTGGTTTTTTCATGTTGTAGTTTTTGAAGAAGCCCAGATTTTTGAACATTGATTTCAAAGCCCCAGAGTCAAGGAGTATGACATCCTTTTCCAAACTTTTTTATTTGATCATGGCAAATGAGAATGAAACATGTGCAGAAGCTCCAGTTGTGGTGTTGGAGTGATTATGGTTTTTTTTAGGTGGAATGGCAGGTTTTGGTTGGTTAGGTCTCAAGTGGGGATAGAGCCACCAGAATTGGTATTTTGGATGAGCAAATTGAGTTTTATGCCATTTTTTGTTGCATTTTATTACTTCCCTGTGAGATTCTGATTGATTCACAAAGGCTGATGCATAAGTGCCCTCCTTGATTTCATTCTTAATTTGATTGAGATGACGTAGCACCAAGTCACCATCAATTTTGGTGTCTCCAAGAGAATGAGTGATAGTGGTTTTTAGGTGTTCAAGCTGTGGCCAGAATTTGCAGAGTATTAAGTAGGCCACTATATCCTTTTCCATTTGAATGCCAATCTCTAGGATTGGAATCTGGAATGAATTGACGTCTGTAATAAATTTTTCTATTTATTTTGGGTCAAATTGAAGGTTCAGGAAGTTGGAAAAAACCCTGGATCGGATTGCAGTCTGCAAGGAGGCAAAGTACTCATTTATAAATTTCCAGAGTTTGACTCCATTTGTGAGATAGTTGTCCTTGATGCAATTTATATGGGTTTGATTTTCCAATTTTTCCACAATATATCCTACAGTTTCCAGGTTGACTTCAGGAGGAAATTCATCAGATTTTGTTGAGGTAAGCCATTGAAAGATGCCTTTTAGCAAGAATATTGTTAACATTTTTGATGACCATAATGAGAATTTTGAGTCAGTGAGAGTTGGGATGGAATACGTCAGGGATTCAATGAGATTGGAGTTAACTTCAGCGGGTCCTGGAAAGTTAATTTTATTGGTTTGTCTTGAGCTTTGTTAATTGGGCCTTGATTGGATTATGATGATGCTATTTGGCTTTTAACTTTGACGACCTAATGAGTTTGAATTTCAAAGACCAACCAACTAGCAAGCACAAAGAAATGAGAAACAGGAAGACACAGAGGAACAGAGTTGATAAATGAAAACAGAAGATCAATGAAATAATGAAGATTTTTAGGATGGTCATTCCTTACTTGGAGCCAGCTGAGTTTAAGAATAAAAATATTTGGGACTTTCCAATAAAATTTGAATTAAATTAAAGGAGAAAGCGGGGCAATGGAATATCAAAGCATAAGTTGATGATTTTAATTTAGAGATTTTAGTTGAGTCAACCTCACATCTGGACACAGGAAATGAGATAGGACAAATAATTGATTTGAGCTAGCCAGGAATCAATGGGAAAAGGTTGAGGCTTGAGGGGGAAGCGAGTTCAATGGTTGGGGCTTGAGCAATATTAGATACTTGTAGTTGTAGCTTGAGGGAACAATGCAATCAATTTTGTTTGGGTTGGAGGATGAAAGGAAGAGAAGAGAAGGAAAGAAATGAAGGGAAGGAGGGAAGGAGGGAAGCAAGGAGGTGACAGGTAATGTGAAGAAAGGATAAGCGTGATGGAAGGAAGGAGTCAGAGGGTGGAGAAATGGGATGATGAGAGAGTACGGGGAGAAGATCAGAGTGAAGGATGAATAAGGAATCCGAAATGTATTGATTAATGGAGAGCGGGGTGAGGATTGAGTGTTGAGAGTCTGCAAATGGAGTATCAGCAGTTCTCCAGGAGATTGTGATTGTGTATCATTCAAAAAATTTGGTAAATTTGTAAGTCTTGGTTGCGGTAGTCTGGTTCCTGACATACTGATCATCTGTACTTTTTCCATGTTGCTTTTCCATCTTTTTGGCGGCCTTATTTGATTTATGAGGGGGCCAAAAAGGGGACAGGTGCATTATAAATGAAATGATACCCCCATCCACTACAACCTCTCCAAAGAATATTTGATCAGGAGAAAAGAACTTTGGCCCCATGATACAACAAGAGAAAAGGGATAATTCCCCCCACCCCCCAAAGGGGTTATAAAAGCTTTAAAAGCCTTGTTACTTGGTCTAGACTGCATGAGCCCGCATGGCGACAGTCCCTGTATCCTTACATACCTCCCTCTTTCTGCCAGTTTCCTGGAAGGGGGAGGTCAAATCCCCCCACCAGGGCCCTTGAGGCCAATCTCCCCTGGGCTTTGCTTTCAATATTTGGGCTGGGAGGGGGCCAGATTGGCCTCAGCCTGTTTCTCCTCCCCCTGGTCAAAGGGGGGGAGAGCGTCCCTAGTTGGTGGAAGGGTGGTCAGGTCCCCCCCACTACCATTTTTCTGATTGCAACCGGCCTGTTTGCTTTGTGGATGTTGGGAGTTTTATCAAATCCCCCCCCACAACCTGTTGCCTTTTTGCATCCAGCCTTGCCAACTCCTCCCCTCCCTTGAAGCAATGGAGGTGAGGGGATGGGGGGAGACAGTCTTGCTCCCTCCACCGCTTCCCCAACTGGGGCTGGTTGCAGTGGCCGCAACAACCAACCGGGGTGGGGGGACTGCAAATGAGTCCCTAATCCCCCTACAACAGACCTGGGTGGGCTTCTGGGCCCATAAACAGGCCAATTGCAATAAAAACTGGGCCTGAGTGCGCCGCAACACAGGCAATGGCAATAGGCACTTAGCCAATTCCCAGTTTCTGGAAACCAGGTATCAACCATTTCTCCATTCTGTTTGTAATTGATCTGATTGGATGAATACATCCCATGTGGGCTTAAATTTTGAAGTAAATTGAATCTTCTGAGATGCCCAGTTTCCAGAAACCAGGCATCAGGAATTCAGAATTCATATTTCAGTTCTTCAGATGAGCTTAATGCATCCTGAGAGGGCATAAAATGTAGCACAAATCAAATTTTAAAGGGAAATCACTGATTTCTGATTCCTGGTTTCCAGATACCAGAAATTTTACTCTGGGTGTCATTCCCCTGCAGAGATACAAGATAAAGATAAAATTCAACTGGTTCACAATTGTTCTTGAAATGATCAACCTGTCAAGTGTTCCAATTTTTCCTTCTGGAGCATTTCATTTGAATTGACAATATTTCAGAAAGAAAAAAATAAATAATGATTCCTGGTTTCCAGAAACTGGACATCACAGAAGGTGTTATTCCCCCATAGAGCATGAAACCAACCATGATGCAAAATAAAAGAAATCTGGTCTAATGTGTCAATTCCTTACTAATTTATTTTCTATGGGTCATAAAATTTCCCAAGAATGATATCTGGTTTCCAGAAAACAGTCATCAAAATAAATTTAACTAGCCACATAGAGTGAAAGCATGGGTTGAAGGAGGAAAAGAAACAGAATAATTGGCTTGTAGATAGTCTAGTTTTGACATGATCTACGCCTGCATAAAATTTCTTCAAAGTGATGCCCTGTTTCTGGAAACTGGGCATCACAGGCATTTTTATGCCCCTGTGGAGAGTGAGAAACCACAGGATTCCAAATAAAATAAATCTTGTCAGATTTGGAGTGCCATAAACTTACTTGCTTATTTTTATTTACAGGGTCATAAAAGTGCCCAAGGTTGATTCCCATTTTCCTGAAAAATGGCATCAGCATCCAAAAATTGAACTTTCCATACAAAGCAGAGGCCTGAGATCAAAAATTAAACAGAAGCAGCATAATAACAGAAATCACAAGTAGCATTATGCCTCTGTAGAGCATGAAACACCCCATGATGCAAATTAAAAGAAATCTGGTCAAATTAGCATTTTTGTGTCAATTTGTTGCTTATTTTGCTTTATGGGGGCATTAAAATTCAAAAATTTGATTTCCAGTTTCCAGAAAGCAAGCATCAACATCCATAAATGTAACTGGCTATACAGAGTAAAATTGTTGGCTGAAGAAGGAAAAAGAAGCAGCATAATGTGGCTTGTAGGTAGCCTGGTTAAGGAGGAATAACAACTCTCAAAGGTGATGCCTGGTTTCTGGAAACTGGACATCACAGGCAATTCTCTGACCCTGCAGAGCATGAAACACCCCATGACAAAAATTAAAAGAAATTTGGTCAAATGTGAAGTTCTGTGTTGGTTCCTTGCTTATTTTGATGAGTGCACTTCTTTGGTCCTATTTTTGAGTTTTATTGTAAATCCCATCCTCTATGCATATATTTATAATCATTACACCTGTACCACGACTCATACATTTATTTTTTCACATGATTTTCATTTGAATACCCCCCCCAATTTTGAATTCTGACAGCTTTCCCACACTAGTATTATCCTCCTCCCTTCTCAACACATAAACTGTCTTATTCCTCCATATACTCCCATACTCACAATGCAGTCACCCACAGGCTATGGACCATGTGGTGATTGGCAGGAAATGATGAGGGAACTGTCTCCTTGAATTCTCTTTGTGGATACAATTCTCCATGTTGATGTTTCCAAAATTACCACATTTAATCATTCTATCCTTGTATTCTTTCATGAAGAATATATATCAGACATACTTGATAAGCTTTGTGGGGCTCATATAAGCATCAAAATACCCCCAAGTACAACCCTTAAAAGCATCAGGGCTTCCACTGGCCAACCTACCATCCCAAAGGCTAAAAATTGAATCACTTCTTGAAAACCCCTACTCAAATTAAAATCTCCTTCAAATCCCCAGTTGATGTGATCTCAATCCAATCCATCACAATCCAAAAATAGTCACCACAAAACTCCTCCCCCACCAGGATCAAGGACTTTCATTCTTGCTTGATTGTGAATCACCACATTATACCTTTGCTCTGGCCTTGTGTAATCAATCATAAAAAAATTCCTGACAAATTTGGGAAAACAAAATCAGGGGCTGAAGCTGGATCTACTTGATACAACATCTGTTCCACCAACTGCCTTGGGCTCAATACTGACTGATGATATGCATCTTGGGAAATCTTTACAAGCAATATCCCTAATTTTTCACACTATACCTGAATAAACCTCTTTTTACCATCACCAAGATAACCTCCACATTTTTTACATCATCAGGAAACTCTCATCATATTCCCACCCTGCCGGATACAGAACTGGGAAATAAAACTCAAAAAAAATGTTTCCCCTCATGCAATCAATCACCTTATCTACAATGGACGTGAAAGTCATTCATTTGGTCAATATTTCCTCGACTCAGCCCCAGTGTTCATCACCTCTTATCCCATAATGGCATCTGCTCATGAGAAGGCACAGAAGGATTCCAACATTTCCTCTTCTTTAATTTAATTTCTTTATTTTTTCAGGATAATCCTTGATGAGGCAAAGTAATTATCACTTCCACTACATGCAATTCCCAAAACTGATCATCTATGATTTGATAGCACAATTGGGAACATCAACCAAAAGATGAATCACGCAATCTTTGCAATTAGAGCTTAACAATTCCTATTAATCACTGTTAAACCTGTCCAGAACCATCTAAAGGACCTTATTTCATTGCTGGCATTCCTCTGCACAGATATTGAATAATCTCACAAACATTGGGTAAAAATTCTTCTACCACATCTCAAACTTGGAAACTTCAAACCACTCCAACTCATCTTGCTTCCACTAGTTCCCAGGAGAATCAAAGAGGATGAGATTTATAGTCTACCAGATGCAAACAATCAAATTATCTACACACCCCTTAAAATCTCTGCACAAGAATATTACAATATTCAACATTAAATATTTGGAAAATCACTCCAAAAAAAAAATTCCTGTGTCCGTCAAGGTGCCAATAATCCTGAATTACTCACTAGAATTCAGGAACTATGTGGAATCTTTGATCATTGCCTGTTGGAAAACTCAAATATGGTTCTCACATCATGTGGTGATTTTTAAACACAAGTGAAAGAAGAAGATTGCAATCATTCAAAATGTGGTATAATTCACCATTGATTCCACCCTTCTATGTTTTTGGAGAGCACAAAAATTGAAGTACTGTTCAACATGATCATGGATGAATTGGAGAAAATGAATAGCCCAATCAAGATGTCTGTTTTTTCTTTTTGGACAAGTTTTATTTATTTTCAAGAATTCCTCCAGACAAGCTTGAATTTTCACAAAGGTGCTTACCATGTTTTTCAAAAAATATTCTATTCTTAGAATTTAGATTGCTTTGAGTCATAAAAAGATCAAATATTTCTTCTTGTATTGCACCATGGCACCTACAGAGCAAATAAAATTCCTGGAGGATTTTGCCAGAAGTACCTCAACCAAAAAACTGCTGGCCTTCATCCAAGCCGGAGGGGTGGGTCTCAACATAAATGTGCAATCATTGTTTTCATGAGGGTATGTGATCCATTTGTTCCCCAAACAACTTTCAATTAATTTTTGAAATTAGTATGGGCCCTACATGATATGTTCTTTTATTTCCAAAGTTAGGGTTGACACAAGCCCACACAGTTACAAACATCTATTTGATAGGGGAAAATGTTATTTTCCAAATTCTCAAGCACTTCAGAATGGTCATTCAAGAAAAAATTTATACAATTTTCAACATAAGCAATCCAAGCAGAGATGAACAGAAGAAGCAATTGATTGGCCTCATGTGAGTTTGGAATCATTGACTTCTGCCTCCCCCTTGATTTTAGAGGCATAATACATTTACCACAGAGACCTAAAGCCTTTCCATAATTCCTCATCAAACCCACTGAGTATCTTGGAGTTTTTCAAATAGCACATCCATAACACTTTTGCCCTTGATTCCTTCTGCCTTTAGAATGTGCTTAGTGCTATATATTTTTCTATTTTTAATGTATTTTCCAACATCAATCTTGCTCAATTTCATTTTGAGTTGAATTTTATTGAGCCCATCTTGCATGCCTTCTTTGGTAGATCTAAGGACACACCAGCAATTCTCCTCAGTTGAGCATTCACTGGGGGCTTTGAAGGTTTTTGCTGATGATTTTTGTCATTTTTAATGGAGAGGCGCCATGTTTTATCTGCTACTTTGTGACTTGCACCAATCATGAATTTACACCCTAACTTTCTTGTGTAAGTTTTCCTTTTCAGTTTGGTGAGCAAGTTCCATGAATATATTTCATGTCTTACCCATGCTAGGTCTATTTATTTGTCTTTCTTTGAATTGAATGTCTTCCAATCCAAGCCATGGGCTGAATACCCATTTTTGTAGAAAGCATTTTTCTTCTTCCCTACTTGGAAAAGCTCTCAGGGGAGGAGGATCTAGGGTTTCTGGAAACTGATAGTTACATATTTACATGGTTAAAGTTGCTATGGTTACATTAGTTTCCATCAAATCAAATCAATTAAATGGCACATTAAATTTTGCACACCAGCACAAGTCAATTCCAGTTGTGAAGCATCTTGTTCCTCAATTTTAACCATAGATGAGGATGCAATTAGGGCTTTCAATTTTTTTATTTCCCAAATCCCTAGCTTCTGCCACATCTTTGTCAATGGAACTATCAATTAAGTCCTTCAACACAGCCATGTTGAAACCAGGGGGGCTTTTGCTTGCCACTGTTCCCATAATAAAAAAATATCCAAATACATTCCATCATTCAATTCAACATCTTCAAAGTGTGCTCAAATTTGGGTTGAGAATAATAAAATTATCCAACAGGCAAATATTGTGTGTTTTTTTGTTTGAAGAAAATTTTACAATTTCTATTTGTTGTAAAATATTCTAAAAATGTATGAAACATCCCCATATTTTGTTTTATGGCATTAAAATGTGGTCTAGGGGTGCATGGGTACCACTAATTCCCCCCTAAAATGGCCCATTTGGGGAAATTTTGCCCAAATAAGTTGTGAACGCCACACACAACCCCTTGGGTTTAAATTGATTATCTGTAAAATGTTCACAGTAGCAGATTCCCAAAGGGCTCCTCTCCATTAAAAATGACCAACATAATCATCAACCATCTTCAAAGCCCCCAATGCATCCTCAACTGAGGAGACTCTCTGGTGTGCCCTTAGATCTACTCAAGGAAGGCATGCAAGATGGGATCAATACAATTCAATTCAAACATAAATTGACAAAGATTCATCATGTAAAATGAATTGAAAATATAAAAATCTATAACACTAAGCGCAAGGGAAATGAAGAAGAACTCAAGTTTAAAAGTGTAATTGATGTGCTATTCAAAAACTGCCAAGATACTCAGTGGGTGTCCAGGTCAAATTCCAGTGGGAAGGGTCACTTAGAGGACATTTTCTTGGCTCATCCTGAGTATATAAAGCTTTTTAAAAACTTCCATAATATTTATTTGTTGGATGGTACTAATAAACCAAATAGTTACAACATCCTGCTATTGCATTTTGTAGCAATAACTTCCAAAAGGAAAAGTTTTACAAAGCCTTTTTTTTATAACAAAAAAATTTTTGAGTTCTACAGTTAGGTGGTGAATGCACTCAAGTAGTTGATTTATGCTCCCAAGAGGCTCTCAAATTTCTTTGTGAAAGACCATGAAAAATTGATGATTTTTTCCATTGAAGAGAGTTTCCCTGAGGCATCCAGACAGTTGAGCTCTGGGAACTTGTCTAATTTATTCAAGAGAATTGCAAAGTTTGCTCAAGAAATGTTGATGAAGGTTGGGATGGTTTTATGCCTGTGTGGTCAAATTATTGGGCATTTAAAACCAAGAGGAGGCACAGTTCAATGACGTGGAACTCAGAGTAGGCAAATTTATTGCTTCTTCTGTTCATCTCTTCTGGTATTGCTTATGTTGAAAATTTTATATGGTGTTTCTTGAATGACCATGATGATGTGCTTGAGAATATGGAAGATAAAATTTTCCCATCAAGTACATGTTTTTAACTGTGTAAAATTGTTTCAAACCTGACTTTGGAAATAAAAAAATTTCTTTCTTAGAAGAGGTTCATTCTACTTTCAAACAATTACTTGCAAGTTTTTTGGGGAACATTTTGGATTTGTGGAAACATCTGGATGGAAAAACCAATGGCCAAATCAACTTTGTGCATTTGTTGCTTAAAAACTCTTAAATAAAGTTAGGAAAATTTCTACCAACAGAATTGTTACCTTTGGGATACAAATTTTCAATTGAGTGAATTCAACTGGTTGGGGAACAATTTGAGATGTTAAAGCATAATCATGATGGCAAAGTGTGCACCAACTCATATTCCAAGATAATGGGCTTGCCCTGTTCCCACATATTAGGCATAATACTTCCATTGAGAGGAACTGTTGTGCCTGAGGACTTTCATCCTCAGTAGAGGCTAGACTATTATACTTCCAGTTCAGTAAGTTGGATTATTTGGATTGCTTTTTGGTTAACTCTTTTTGATTGATTATTCCTGATTGTATTTACTTGTGAATGATTCTTTTTCTTTTAGAAATTTCAAAACTGATCCAGTACTCAACTCTTCTCCATTGTTCAATGAGCTCAGTTAGTTCTTTGTGGGAAAACCTGAAGAATTTCAAGGGTAGATTTCAAAGGCCTTGGTCACAAATTCAAGAAAATTTTTTTGCTAAGCCAAGACTTGAGCCAAAACTCTTAGGGTCCAGAAGCTTTTGACCCAAATTGAAAGATGCCTGTGGTGAAATTTCAATATTGGAACATTTTGAAAAGGAACTTCAGAGGGAAAGGCGGTTTAGAAGGGCATTGAAAAGACCAAAAATTGTAAGTTATTTATTTTTAAAAGAATTAATTTTGATGCTTTAATGAACTGATGGTGATATGGTTTTTATATTCCAAGTTTTCAGCCACCAGGCAATTTTACTTGTCCGAATTCCTGCACAAATCATGTCTTGTTGGTATAGTGGTTAAGTACTAGGCGTATTTTAAATTATATGACACCAAGGTCACTGCTTGCACCCACCATTGAGCCAAGAATGACTAATTATCAAGAGTTTTAGAATTATATAATAAATTTTGATAATATTTTATAAGTATGTTTTAGTGAGTATTGATTATGGAATCAAAACCTTGATAATATATATCATCAAGATGGGGATCCAATATAACTTTAAATTGAGTTATGAGGAATCATATTTTTTGTAAATTTTAATGTATACCTTCCCAATATTTTCCATTCCTTTGGGAACAAGTTATAGTAATTACTTTAAGCCACTCTCTACTGTGGGTAAGCAAATTGCATAATTTTAATATTATCCCTCTTTTTGATTTAATTAAACTTTAATATAATTCACTGATCCTTGAGAGCTTCCACTCAGATGGCCCTGTGCTTATTTGTAAAGTATAAAACATGTAATTTCATTGCCAAGAATATAAATACCTTAGATGTATAATATCTGCCAAGGTACTAGGAGTTAAGAAATAAGTAAATTCCAAGGCTGTCAATGTATAGGTATGTAATCTTTCTGGGGTTTTCTAGGACTTCTTCACCGTCCATTTGATTGATTTGAATTCCTAGGATCATTAAAACTACCTTTGGGGTATGTAATTAGAACCTTTTACATTGAAAATCCTCCTCAATGAGTACTAGTACCCTATTTCTCATTGGGTATGATGTAATGGGGTTCTGAGCCCTTGGGGAAGAAACCAGGGCAAGCCTAGCACCCCCCTGATGATTCCTTGAGTCCCCTGAGTTCTCCTGTTACCTTAAAATAGGAGGGCCTTCACCCTATAGCCCCCTCATCAGTTACATATTATTATTTATTTTTAAGAGAATACAACAAGAGTTAGCAAGCCAATTAAACTTATTCTCAAGAGGAGATTGACTGGGGCTATAAAATTTAGCATTATAATCAATTCATAATCTTGTTGGAAACTCCAATCTTGATTGGAAGTTCTGAAGTGGAGTAGTAACCCTTGTGTGTTACTGCTATAAAGGGTGTGAGCTTATTCATAAGCAAACATCCTTTGAGCTTCATTTATTTGAATCCAGGCCCCTTGCCTTTTATAAAGTTTTAAGGTGTGGCTTTTTTATTCATAATCCCTTGTTATTGTTTTGTTTTTTATGCTTTTTGCTACTGTTTTGGTTATTTCAGTCATTAACTGATTAAAATATTGGTTTTCTCTTAATTTTGCAGGTTTAAACATGGCCTAAGTATAGCAGTAGAGGTTAAATCCCTGACAAAAGTCCTCTGACTCAGAATCTGAATTTAATAATTTGGAGGAAAAGACTGAAACTGAATTAGCCTCCCTTCATTTTCAATTTTAATCCTCTTCCAAGGAAGAAGATGTGCAGAAGAAGTCAACCTGAAGCTCATCTTTTGTGAGTATTTATTTGGTTAATGTGATATGAATTTTGGCTAAGTGGTTCTTGATTGTCAGAACCAAAAATTTAATACCTCAATCAAATACCTGGGAACTTCAATAAGTTTTTGGGTGAGGTTTGGGATCCTTTTGGTTATGGTAATCGCAGATTTAGAGTCATTTCCAAATCACTTGGTTATGATGAAAATGGATGGTTTAAATTCCAAAGGGAAAAGATACAAAAATTGACAAAACACATGGAATTCTATGCTAAGATACATGGTCACCACAGAAAAATGGCTGCCACCTGTATGCAGGTGGCATTTCTGTATCCCATTGATATCTCAGGGTTATGTGATGCTGTATCTCATCATTAACTTTCAGCAGGTGGAGAAATATTGTGACTAGAGATCAGCATTTGCTGAACTTCTGGCACATTAGTTCATACTGGATTTTCAAGGGAAAGCTAGATATGAGCAAAGCTGTTGCTTCACAAGCAGTCCACAAATCAGCCACAAATTACTGCAGTTGGTGTTTGGGAATTCTTTCAAAGTGAAATTTTAAAATTCCAGAAGAGGCTGATTATTTCCAGACTTGAATTTCCATTAACTGGTCAAAAACTGGGTAAGTTCTCTTATTCAATTCCCAAAATTAAATTCATAAACATGTATTTAAGATAATACTAACACACCATGCTCATAAACTGTGCAAATCTTTCCTCATATAAATCATCCATTCATGGCTTTTCTTCTGTTGGTTTCTTATTCAATAACCTATGTTGGTGTAAATTTATTTTTTATACTTATACTTTCCATCAGGGAAAATACAGAAAGCCAAGCCAAAATTATTTTTTCAAATTTCAAAAAATGAAGAATATTTGAAATGAAAGATGAAAAAGTACCAAAGAGAGGAAAGAAAGGAAAAAGAACAAACAAGGGAAGAAAATAAAGTCAATATCCTCACTTAGATATCCTGATCAACTTCTCTGGTCTGCACAAAAGAGCTGGTTCTTTTGTTTTTTGAGGGAGAATGTTAACTGACACCAAGGCAAGAGGCAGGCTTCTTTTTGCAGTGTAGAAAAGCAAGAATAGGTAAAATTTATAAAAATAGAAAAATTCATTGAACTTGTTCTGGCCTGAGCAGGAGGGCATCCATTGTGGAATAAAATAAAAAGACATGAAGTTGAGTGGGAATAGGACTAGTCACCAATGCATGTCATCATTGAACAACTGTCTCATGATTCATTTCAGAAAAACCAAACCCTCATGCAAAAGTATCACATCTTATATTTCTCCAACTTATTTTTTGATGATCCTCTTGGAACCAGCCCTGATAGCATACATGCAAATTGCACCCACATATTGCTTGGCTGCAATGCAACAGTACCTGGCCAGAATGCACCAAATTGGATTGTCTTTGCAGCTTTCAGGGCACCTAAGTAGTCCCTCATCAAGTCTTTGACATATCATTGGTTTCATTTCATCATCATGGATCTCACAAGCTTTTGAAACCATCTGCTTTTCTTTTAGCCCAATGTATTCAGACATTTAAAAAAGATAAGTGGTCCATGGCCATTGCATGTATTGGCAGCAGTAGAACAGTGGAAGAACTCAAGGAGATTGCTCAATTACTGGGCTTGTAAATATATTTGATTTATTACTAAGGTAAAACTTTCAAAAATGAAAAAAAATACAATAGATGAGATAAAACTTTCAAAAATGAAAAAAATACAATAGAAACAACAACATCAGCCATATCGGGCCTTCTTTCCCAAAATTTGTTCATCAATCTTTGAAGGACTAGAATTCTGGAGTTTTAAAGATACATTGGCTAGTTTTTTTATTAATTTGGAATGAGCAGCCAAAGTGAGTGTGGGTTGAAGAGGTTTTTAAACTAGGAGGAGGAAATGTAGTCTGATGTTCAAAAATTTGAGTCTGCCAAAGAATTTCAATAATGCCTTTGGCTTTTGCAAAGTCAACAATACAACCAAGTTTTGGAAAAGATAAACCATGACCAAAATCATTGCAGGGAGGAAGGATAGGCTGTCCTGTTGATCTGTTGATGTAAGAAAATATCCCATATGTGAAACCATTTAAATTGTTCTTATCAGTATGGAGCTTGTTTGAGAAATCATCAAATGTCACAATCACATTGGAAAACATGCTGAAATCTCGCTCAGCTTCCATCCACTCAGATGAAGACCAGTTTGGGATTAAATATTGATCTGAAACCTTCTTGTTTTGAGCATGAGCTGAGGTACACAATGATTGGATTCTTTCAAAGATGAATTTGTTGTGCGCAGGAAGATGCTCCCACAGTTCATCATGTTTCTTGATATTCTCTTCATCCAAACCTGGTTTTCAAGAATAGACCCCTGTTTTTGATTACAAAGTCAACATGGATTCAATTTTTTGAATTTTCATAAACAATTGGACAAACCTGCAGAGGCACCCCTATGACTTCCAGTACAAAATCCAATGGCATGCATACAGCCAGTTAAGGCGGCTGTGTTGGTTTTGCTGAGTGAATGGCGGTTCTTTGCCATTAGGTACAAGTCCGAGATAATGTTGCACAAAGTATCCACTTGTGGAGTTTTGGGGGCCTCCAAACTGTGGGATTTGATAATGAAGTAGGGCTGGAACAGGTGGTTTGTGACAGCATTAACCAGCATGTCAGGGCACACTTGTGGTAAGACAACATGATTGGGTGGAAGGTTTTCCCAAAGGGTCACAAAGTATGTTGGCTTGTCACAATCTTGTGCAAATTGCCTTCTGGCACAGTTGAACTTCTTGTTACTTTTGGATGTTGAATTAACATCTGAGTGTGGTAGTCTGTGTTGTTTTCCTACTACTATAGGCTTTGATCCATGTTTTGTCTCCTTGGCATCTCCTGAAACGCCAAGCTCATCAAAACTACAAACTGTGTTTCAGCATGACACCCAGGAATCACAACATGAATGGAAAACCCAAAGAAAAATAATGCAGAATCAAAGGTTCAATTAGTAATTTTATTGTCAAAGGATATTGAGGAATAAATTTTAAATCCCATACCCATTTTTACTAGACATGCCTTCATTCAATTCCATCAATATTGATATCTACAAAAAATTAAATTCCATTAATATTGATATCTACAAAAATTGAATACCCTCTTGTTTTTAAAAAAAAAAAAGGTTACTTACCAATGGGGTGTTGGTCATGGTGGATGAGGTGGATGAGGTGGGTGGTGGTGGGTGGTGGTTGGTGGTGGTGGGTGGTGGTCGGTGGTGGTCGGTGGTGGTCGGTGGTGGTCGGTGGTGGTTGGTGGTGGTTGGTGGTGGTCGGTGTTGATCGTGTTGGTGTGGTCCAGGTTACTAAATAGCTTCCTAGGTGGGGAGGGGATTGGAAAACCCCCCCACCAAGCCTGTCCCTCCCCCCTTGCTTGCTTGCTAGGTGGGGAGCGGATTTGAAATCCCTCCCCCCTTCCCCCCCCCCTCAATCTCCCCCCTTGCTCAATTGCTAGGTGGGGACGGAATTTGAAATCCCCCCCTCCCTCCCCCCTCCCTCCCCCCTTGATCTCCCCCCTCTTTTGCTCGCTAGGTGGGGAGCGGATTTGAAATCCCCCCCCCCTCCCTGCCCCCTTGATGTCCCCCTTGCTCACTTGCTGGGCGGGGGGGTGATGAAGTGCCCCCCACTGCAAGCCCCACCAGCTCCTTCCCCCTCGCTCGCTTGCTGGGCGGGGGGGTGATGCAGTCCCCCCCACCGCGAGCCGGTGGCTCGCTCCCCCCCTCGCTCAGTCGCTGGGCGGGGGGTGATGAAGTCCCCCCCACCGCAAGCCGGTGGCTTGCTCCCCCCTCGCTCGGTCGCTGGGCGGGGGGTGATGAAGTCCCCCCCCACTGGAAGCCCCACCGGCCCCCCCCCCTTCGCCACTCGCTTGGTCCGCCCACCGAGCGGGCCCCCCCCACTGCAAGCCCCACCGGCCCCCCCCCCCTTCGCCGCTCGCTCGGTCCGCCCACCAAGCCGGCCCCCCCCCACTGCAAGCCCCACTGGCCCCCCCCCTTCACCGCTCGCTCGGTCCTCCCACCGAGCCGGCCCCCCCCCTTTTGGCCGCTTGCTTGGTCCGCCCACCGAGCAGGGCCCCCTTACTGTGAGCCCCACCGGCCCCCCCCCCCTTCGCCGCTCGCTTGGTCCGCCCACTGAGTCGGCCCCCCCCTTTACCGCTTGCTTGGTTGGGGGGTGATGAAATCCCCCCACCGAGCTGCCCCCCCCCTTCGCCGCTCGCTTGGTCGGGGGGTGATGAAATCCCCCCACTGAGCCGGGCCCTCCCTCCCGCCTTGCTCGCTTGCTCGGTTGGGGGGTGATGAAGTCCCCCCAACGAGCCAGGCCATGCTTGGTGTATCGACCTCTTCGAAAAAAGCAAAAAAAAAAAAATGAAAAAAAAAACCAAAAAACCCCCAAAAAAAACCAAAAAAAAACCAAAAAAAATCAAAAAACAAACCATAAAACAAACCATAAAAAAACCATAAAAAAAACCAAAAAAAAAAAACACCATAAAAAAACACCAAAAAAACACCAAAAAAAACAAACACCAAAAGAAACAAACACCAAAAAAAACACCAAAAAAAAAAACACCAAAAAAAACCAAAAAAAAACCAAAAAAAAAACCAAAAAAAAAAAAAAAAAAAAAAAAACCAAAAAAAAAATCAAGAAAAAAAAAAAGAAGTCTTCAATTGATGGCTTGAATGTGAAAAATCATAGGGTATATATATAAATAAACCCCACTTCAAATAAAAAAAAGAAACATACTTTTGAACAAGATCTTTACTCACAGGGCTGGTAATTTCTTGTAGTGGCTCAATTGTGGGGTGTCTTCTGTTAATAGATTGAAGAATGTTTGGTGAATAATTTTTCTGAATTTTTTTATCAATGACACTTGACCAGTGATGTTTTGAAGTTTGATGAAACCTGGGAAAAAATCACTCACATACATTTGTAGAAAAATATGATTGTAATATATGCGTTTGATGTGATTTTTTTGACCTTCCAAAACCAGTATATAGATTACCTCCATATTCAAATGTGCTTTGAGAACATATGGTGCATTGGAATATACAAATGTTTCCAAAATGGTGGTGTTCTCATTATTTTTGTTGAATTGGATTGGGTGTTAAGTCAATTTTTTCAGTTTGCAGAAGGTGAAAGGCTTACAGGGAAATAGATAAAAAGATTGATTGTATTTTGAATTCAATCTTGTATCTGCTGATGAGCTTAATCATTCAAAATAAAAAAAACCTCAAAGGCTTATTGGTTCCATTTTGAATATGCATATTAACTTCAGTGGGAGTGTAAGGGAAATTTACATTTGATGTTTTGAGAAATGTCCCTAATAAATGGATCATATTGAATGCGCATGATTGACCAATGTAAAATACATTGGCAATACCAAGATCTTTGGTTTTAAATTCAAAATCAAATTCCCTGATGGAAATTCATGTATTTCATTTGAAGATTGATGATCTTAATAAAAACCCACAATTGGAATTAATATTTTTACATCAGGAAATTTTAGAACTCCACACTAAGCAAGGAAATATCACATGCAAAGAGTTTGTTTGCTTCCCCAAAACAACAGATTTCATGACTACAAATATTCATTTTTCATAATTTTTTTATAGAGACTTTATTCAATCATCTGGGAGTGTGGAAACAACAATTCATTGCATCATGACTTCTTCAAATTGAGGTTGGAACATGTTTGATTTCAGAAAAACCAAACCCCCATGCAAAAGTATCACATCTCATCCTTCTCCAACCTATCATTTGATGATCTTCTTGGAATCAGCTCTGATAAAATACATGCAAACCACATCCACATATTCCTTGGCTGCAATGCCACAGTACCTGGCCAGAATGCACCAAATTTGATTGTCTTTGCAGCTTCCAGGGCACCTAAGTAGTCACTCATCAAGGCTTTGTGATAGATCATTGCTGTCCTTTCATCATCATGGATCTCACAAGCTTCCAAAACCATCCACTTTTTTTGTAGCCCAATGCATTCAGACATTTGTTCCCAGAAATAAACTATCAGCAAACGGGGACAGATTTTTTTTGTGTTTTCCTTGCTCCACCATTGATCTGAATGAAAAATTGATCCAAATTACAGGCATCCACATCAATGGTGGACCAAGGAAAACACAAAAAGAATCTATCCTCCTTTGCTGGTAGTTTACTTCTGGGAACAAATGTCTGAATACATTGGGCTACAAGAACAGCAGATGGTTTTGGAAGCTTGTGAGATCCATGATGATGAAATCACAACAATGTCCCATCAAAGACTTGATGAGGAACTACTTTGGTGCCCTGGAAGCTGCAAAGAAAATCCAATTTGGTTCATTCTGGCCAGGTACTATTGCATTGTAGCCAAGCAATATGTGGCTGCAATTTGCATGTATGTTATCAGGGCTGGTTCCAAGAGGATCATCAAAAAATAAGTTGGAGAAATATAAGATGTGATAATTTTGCATGAGGGTTTGTTTTTTCTGCAATGGAACCTGTGCCATATTGATGAAAGGGGTGGGATGGGATGGGGGAAAACAGCTTGAGGGGAGAAAGAGGACCTGTTTAAGTATTTCTTGATGGATGCTTTAGCCAGGTGGTTGAGTAGTGGGTGGTGGCAAACAAGGTGTGGAATTTTGAATATGCAATTTATCTAAAAGTGCTGAGTGGTGGGTTAGGGATTTAGCCAGTCCAAATCCAATAGTTGACCTTGAGAAATCCAATCTCACTGCTCAGGGGAAAATTATTGTAACTGGGGCTTCCGGTATTGAAAGATATTGGAGAATCACTCTTTTGAAACGTTGCATTATGAATTATCATGCAAATCAAAATTGGAAAAATTTCAGAATCAAGGCATAAAAACAACAAATTGTACCTCAGGATCTCCCTTTGAAAAGCAGACCAAGCAGTGGGATGAATTTTTATTCATACATTATCACCAAGACTAACAAGGTTCAAGATCAAAGATTCAAAAGAAAGTTTAATTTCTATGCAAATAATAATTATGATCAGCAATATGGAGTGCTTTGTTTTTGTTAGCTTTGGTATAATGTATAGTACCATCCTGAATGCTTCTACAGGTGTTTAGGGCTCTAACATTGATTCGTAAAGACATGGCAAGATGGGTATACAAAGAATTTTCTACAGGAGGAAGTGTACAGTGCCAATACTTTTTTGATTGCCAGAGTAACTTAACAATTCCTTTTTGAGTAGAGAAATTGATCCCAACCCCATAGTCAGGTATGACAAAATGCCCATCATGAACATTGCAGCCCTTGGAGGGAGTAGCAAGTGATCCACATGCTTTCTTCTGTGGTATGAATAAAGCAAAGGAAAAGTTGGATATATCATTTTCATCAAAATGGGGTGAATTGCAGAAGCCATCAGAGGTGAAGGTGAGGTGAGGTGAACAGGAGCTTGTTCCAAGAGGATCATCCAATGATAAGTTGGAGAAAGATGGGATATGATACTTTTGCATCAGGGTTTGATTTTTCTGAAATGGAACATGTGCCATATTTCTGAAGAATTCTCCAAGTATAATAGAAGCCCTTTCTGAGTAAGACATAAGTTTGTCATACTGGCATTTGGTAGTAGCAGTCTTTAGGTCCTTGATGTATCGGCCAATAATTTCAGCTGTTACCATGGCCTTTCTCCATCCAATTGCCCACATTTTTCTAGCCCATGATCTAGATGGTGAGCCCACTGGGTTTACAAATTTCTTGCATTGGTGCAGGAAACAAGCAAGAAAGTCAATATCATCATACTCCTGAGGTGATAGGTCCTCAATCGGGGTAAATTTGGTATATTCAATAAAATCATTCTTGTCCTTATCCATTAGTAGCACTCAACCATGATCAACTAGTTGAAAGTTGGATTCAAAAAAGGCATGGGCCTCTTGTAACTCTTCATTTGTTGGCTTTCTTGGATTTTCAGGATCAATCTGGGGATAGAGCTCGCATTTTTTGTAGGACCTGTACCTCCACAGAATTTTTGGTTGCTGTCCCTTGTCCTTGTTACCTGCGATTTTTTGGGTAAAGAGAAGATCCCTCTTCAATTTGTACTGGGCTGGTTTTCCTTCAGAAATCTTACGATTACAATATGCTTTTGTCCTTGTGAATCATGAAAGTAACCACATTAATATTTGAGTGGTATGCAGTTCATATTCACCAGGGGAAGTATCCGTAGCATATTGAATCATAGAATTTCAGAAAGAATATTACAGCCAAAAATTGGGGAGGGATTGGGACAATGTCAGCTTGGTGAATCAACTTAAATGATAACAACAAGGAAAAAACTATACGCTTCAGTCCTTTTCCTGGCCATGAAAATATCAATTTGGTTGGTAGCAATTCACTGGGGAGAGGACTGTGAGGCCTTATGCCCAGAGATTTTGATTTACGTTAGGACAACACAGGATTTGAGTGAATGTGGTATGGTGAAAGTTCCGATAGAGGTATTGGTGGGTTAGGATGGGGTGAAATTGCTTTATTTAACAAGTCAGGTAAGGAGTTGGGTAAGATTAGTTTTTGAGAGACAGGGTCCAACTGTAGTAAGCCAAGATCTTACAAGTAGTTTGTATGACAGTAGTAGTGGTGGGAGGTTCTGGGCTGTTTGACCAATTGAGTGAATGTGGTATGGTGACAGTTCCAACAGGGGGAATTGGTGGGATGGGATGGGGAAAAATTGCTTTATTTAAGTAGTTCTTGATGGATGGTTTGACCAGGTGGTTGAGTAGTGGGTGGGGGAGAAAAATCTGTGGCATTTTGAATATGCAATTGATCTAAAAGTGCTGAGTGGTGGGTTAGGGATTTAGACAGTCCAAATCCAATAGTTGACCTTGAGAAATCCAATCTCACTGCTCAGGGGAAAATTATTTTAACTGGGGCTTCCAGTATTGAAAAATATTGGAAAATCACTCTTTTCAAACGTTTGATCATGAATTATCATGCAAATAGCAATTTTAAGAAATTTTAAAAACAAAAAATAAAGCTAAAATTATGAAAAAAGTATTCAAATTACATGCAAGATGACACAATAAAGCTAGAGAAACTCAGAGAAGAAATGAAAGCACTCATATTAAACATTTGAGCTTGGTAACACAGAGATTGGAAGGGGTTCTAGGCTGAAAGGCATGTTGGAACAGGAATTTTTGTTCATGTGGTTCATGTAGTCTTGAGCAATAGCCTTGGCTAGATCATGCCGGGTGGGTAATGTCAATTTCCCAGTATCTTGAGGGTTCTCAGATATACTGAGCATGATGGATCAAATGTAAATTTGAAGGTGAGACCATATGGGTTCCTTGGCTGATGGTCTCCCATCTGAGACAGACTGAATTTTTTGAATTAAACAGAGGAGTTCATGACAATCACATAAAGAAGCAATCCTTCTGTCTCTTGAAGCAATAAAGATCCCCCGGATGCCAGCAAGCAGGTAGAAGACAAAAGGGAGGAAATTGTGGCGGCATTCTAGTTGAGTCAATTCAGTGCGACATTGTTCATTTGAAAACTCTGAGACAGTGAGGGAAGAGTTGTCAACAGTGGATGCTGGTGGGTCTTTGCGCTTGGGCTTTTTTTTCTTGCCGGTGGTGGGCTCCTTTGGGTCTTTCTGGGAATGAGCCTGAAGTAAGGTGAAGCTGATCATGATATCAATAATGAAGCTACGTAGCTCTTGAAGACAGTCCCTTGGCTCAATGGTCATAGCCTCTGACTGATTGGTGATCATAGCCTCTGACTGATTGGTCTCAGCCTCACTGTCTAGGACCATGTGATGATCTATTGATTTGGGCTGCAGTGAATTTGGCAATGTCTTGATGCTTTGGAGCCACATAACCATTTTTAGGTTTGCCTTGACATTGGAGACGGGAGATGTGATAGGATGGGGAGGCTGTGAAAACAGTTCATCGGCAACTTTTTGCACTGAGAAAGCCACTGTCTTGGCCCATTTATTGATGGCTTTTCCAGTGGGATGGTCCAAGGCATGAAGAAAGCGCACCAGATTTGATTCTAGATGAGCAGTTTTCTGATCTAGGGGGGGTGCACCAGTGGGACAAGTATGGCTTTTCTGCAGGCGGTTGAGGGCAGGAAAATTGATGATTTCTGGTGCCCACCATGGCTCATGTGAATCCGAGTGTAGAAACTCTGTTGCTGTGAAATGAAAAAGTGGTCATTAGCAAAAAGGAATCTAGCAAGCTGATGAGATGTTCAAATAAAACTAACCTTGCTCACGGATCTTCCAAACCCAGTTACCATACTCAAAATTGGCTGAATGGGAGATGTACCGCATCTCTGGTGGTTCCATAGCAATGGTGGCCTGGAGACTGAAATCCAAAAAGTGCTTCACCGCATCCCATCCCATTTGGAGCTTATTTGGAGATTTCCAACCCTTGAAGGATTGAGTGATTGAATGAAGCTCCTTGCGTATTCTTTTGTGGTAAATGATGGTAAAATAACCTCTAGTTGCTTGATCATCAAAATCATAAGTGGGCTCCTCATCTTGGGGTGAATCCATACCAGAAACAATGGGCTGGGGAGAGGTTGGGTCTTTTTCAATCACTAATGATTGATTGGATGTCTCGGGTTGATCTGGGGCCACCTGGGGTTGCTCAGAAGTGACTTGGGGTTACTCCATGGTTGCAGAGGGTTGGGCACAGAGGGAAGGTTCAGGAGTTATTTGTATTTCTGGTTGAGGGGAGGGTGCAATGGATTTGTGATTTGATGCTGCATCAGGGGAGGAGGGGGCTGGATTGTGATTGCCAATTATTTGTAGATGTGGGTTCATGTCCACAGGGGGATGAGTCAAGCGTGGACGTTTTGGAGGTGGCTGTGACGGGGGCTGTTGGGCCAATGAGGAACTGGGTGTGATGCTCAGCCGTTCTCTGCGGGGGAGACACCTTTTACAATTGTATTCTAAGGGAAAACAAGCCAATCAGACCTCCAAATCTGCAAATGTGAAGAATGACAGTGGGACAAAAACTAGCCTTTTTGGATATCCCTCAAGCTGGTGTTTAACCTGTTCACAGTATCTTGGATTTACCTGGGGATCCTGAGGCAAGCACAGGTCATGACCATCTCTTGAATAGTATCTACATTCTGATAGAATTCTTCCTCAGTTACTTCATGGACTTCTGATGCGGGGTTGGACTCGTCTGCTGGTGCTGAGATTTGTTCATCTTCATGAGTTGATGGTGAGGACTCTGTTTATTATGCCAAGGAATTAGTCAATGGAGGCCAAGGTTGGTAGGGATGGTTCTTTTGATTTGATGAAATACAAAAAAGTGGGTCAACAAACCTGAAGGTGGGATTGCTTGTGTAGGAGCAGTGGATGCCATTATGAGCGGATTGATAAATAGATGGGAAAAAGATGTGAATCTGGCTTGAGGGGTATTGAGGAATGGAGAAAAGGGGAAAAACCTGAGAGAAGGGACGGTTATTTATAGCCATTGACAAGAAGACTGGTCTCATTTTTCTTGCTGCAACCCACCAAACAAACATGGCTGCTGATCATGTCTACATGATGTGACATGCAGATCCATGCTCATTTGTGTGTCATGCTGGTGTGATGCATGTGGCTTGCATTATCTGGGGATAGACATGTGAATATGTAAGCCTTGCTGACTTGCTGCATTGGCTGAAAAATAATCTAGCACATTTATGGATGATGACAATTGCTTGTCATGACCAACTGCAACCATTAGAATGCCTCATGGATGGTGAGCAATGTTCTTCTTAATGGTCGCCAACCATTGCAGTTCTTCATGGATGGTGACAATTGATTCACATGAGCCACTGTGACCATTAGAATGCCTCATGGATAGTGAGCAATGTTCTTAATGGTTGCCGACCATTGCAACTATTTATGGATGATGACAATTGCTTCTCATGACACACTGCAACCATTAGAATGCCTCATGGACAGTGAGCAATGTTCCTCTTAATGGTCGCTGACCATTGCAGACGGTCGGATGATGACAATTGCTTGTCATGACCAACTGCAACCATTAGAATGCCTCATGGATGGTGAGCGATGTTCTTTCTAATGGTCGCCGACCATTGCAGTTCTTCATGGATGGAAACAATTGATTCTCATGAGAAAATGTAACCTTAATGGTTGCGGACCATTTATTCTCCTGCCAGTGTCATGACCAGGACAAGAGTGTCACACACAATAACACACAGTGTAACATCTTATCTACACATTTGGGAGTATTGGTGACAGGTGGTGGATGGCAAGACACGCAAGATGTGAATTGTGAGCAAAATTACTCATTGCATAGTGGAAAATTGTACTTCTCAAGAATTATGATGCAAGAGTAGTGTACAGGATAGTGAGGAAGGAAGAAAACAACCTATGAGTAAGATTGGGAAGAAGGAGATGAGGAGCTGAGGGAGTGGAGATTTAGGTGTCATCCTGTGGGGATTGGAACACTTCCTTCCAATCCCTGGTGGTGAGAATAGTCGACCTGAATATGATATGAGCACAATTTCATGAATCAGTGAACTGTAAGGTTGGTGGGTATCGTTTGAGGAAAAAAAGACTGACTGGGCAAGTTGCTCCTTGCGTTTCTGAATCTGAAGGAGAGATGGAAAATTCAGTGAGGTGCATATGATGAGTGGAGTATGAGGACATTACCTTCTAAATATTCTCCTCAATGGTATTAGGTGCAATGAGGTAATAAAACTGCACTGGCCTTGTTTGACCCATTTGATGCAGAAAATCAACTGCCTGTGCCTGGGTCGTGGGGTTCCAGCGGGGTTCCTATGTGGATTAAATGAATGTAGACTAAGTAAATGGCAAAATTCTAGAAATTATTGGGTGCTTACCATGATGAATACAACATTGGCTGATGTGATGTTGATTCCAACACCAGCTGCCTGAATGGAGGCAAGAAGCACATAAGTTGTGCTACTTGCTGAGAACTTCTCAAGAACTGATTCTTGCTGTTTTGCCGTCAGCCCTCCATCCAGACGAAAGGAGGAGATTCCATATTCATCTAGTGTCATTCCAATCCTGCACATGGGGGGAGAAAATGGACTTTTGAGTTGGGTCTGATTGGAAACAGGAGAAAAAGACAGCCAGCTTACAGATCAAGATAGCGTGTCCAACACAAGAAGACCACAACTTTGCTTGCTCCAGCTACCACCACTGATCCTGGCTGAATCATCCCTACAAGCTGTTTGATTTTGTAGCTCTGAAGGCAGGTGTCAATATCAATGTGGTGGACAATTGTTTCAACTCCCATGCTGTGATCCTTGGGACCTGACTCTTCTGTGAGAATGAATTGTCCATTTTGGTCCATAATGATATTGGGGTCTGCCAAAACGGGATGATTACATGCTCCTATGAGCTGGCCAATATCTTTGAGGAGTGACAACTTCATTGGCTTGGGTCCATCAGCAGGCAGCTCATTCCTGATCTTGGAAATGAATTGGTCCTGGAGTCGGCAGTAGAAGTCTTCTGCTGCAGGTGAGAGCGGTGTCTTGTTGTAGTTATGAGTAATACTGGGGAGATTTGACAGCTCATCAACCTTGGTCCTTTGAAGAGTGGTGTGTTGGAGGACCATTTGTATTGGGGTAAAGTCCCCTGCTTTAAGGTGGGGCAAAAGGGTAGTTGCCCAGTCACTGTACTCATTTTCTAGACTGATACCCAGGAAGCTAAGGAGAGAGAGGAGATCTTGAAGGCAGTTTTGCACTAGCCTTCCTGTGAGACAAACTCTACGATTGGTGGCAACCTGGGTGACCGCTTGGGAAAGCTTTGCCTTGGTATTTTGGATAGTGCTGTCATGCAAGTGAATTGCAGTCAGTTTGGTCCAAAAAAAATATACTTGGGTAGGAAAGATGGCAAGATGAAGGTTGGATTTACTGTGCCTCATCCAAAATAATCCTGAACCATTTTCTGGAGAAGATAATGGAGCGTTGGTTGTTGAGGTTGGCTTGCATTTTGCTGTATTCCAATGACACCAGGTGATATGATGTGAGAATCACGTCTGCATGTTCAAGTAGACAATCCATGGTCTGATGCGGCCATTTCCCATGGTAGGTAAGAAAATTGATGGCCTTTGACTGGGTATGCTTCATAATCTCTCGTTTCCAATTCTTCAGGAGGCGTGGGGGGGTTATCACCAGTGTGGCTTTATGTGGAGGTTTTTCAGGGGGGGATCCAGAGGAAGGCCATAGGTCCGGGCTTGAAGCAAGGTGGTTGCAATAAGTAAAATTGATTGTATTGTTTTACCAAGACCCATGTCATCGGCCAGGATAGATCCAAGTGGGGATTCTGGAATGTCCTCACCCCTTGCAAGAGCTAGGCTCTCACCAGTGATCTTGTTCTCCCATAGTGCACCGTTATCAATTGAGGTCCTCTTCCACAAAGCCAAGGCGGATGCAGCGCATGGTGATTCCCTATCAAGGAGGAAAGCAAGTCCTTGAGACTGATGTGGTAGCAATGGGGTTTTGATTACATTGGCTGGAGGAGAGACAGGGTCCATATCACACCCACTGGGCACCTCGAGTAGAGAGGGGTTGTAATGTAGCTCCTTGATAGCGGACGGGAGGTCTACAATTTCTGTGGCAAGGTTGGAGAGGGAAATGGAGTTGTGTTTTGCAGGATTGTATTGTGGAGGGCGTTCAAGGGTTATGAATGAGGAAACAATGGAGGTGGTGATGGCCATGAGATCACGTTTGCTGCAAAATATCAATAATGCCAAATTGAATATGACAACAGGCTGGGAGGAGACATGCAGAACTGCCTCAACAAAGATCTGTGAAGCTGTCTGGTTGGGAAATTCCAAAGGGCATTTCCCAGCAGGACCAAATGATGTTTGATCAGGGATATAAGGGAGAAGGAGACGTGACAGGGGAAGTGGTAAGGAGCCAACAGGTTGATCTAGTGTTGGGATTCTGACAGCAAGCCTGCTATTTTGGTGAAGAAGGGAGACCCAATGAGTTGTTGGGTTGGAAATGAGATAGGGAAGAACAGTTTCAGGAATTGAGGTGAGGGTGGTTCTGAGGAGGCCGAGACATTTAGAAGTGAAGGAATCCATGGCTAAGGTTTGATGAAGCTATGTGATGAGTAAGGGATTTAATAGATGGATAGATGGAATATGTGGGAGATTGTGAGAAGAGCAATGATTGGGAGGGGGAAGAAAAGCATGTGAAGGAGGGTACTTATATCTTTGAGCTGACCCGGAGGTGGCTCTGTGGTAGGAATTCATTTCAACAGATTGTTTGTTTGGTCTGGAGCTCTGTGGCCAGATTTTCAGGTTAGTAGAGGAGGAGTATGCAATTCTGATATCTCTGAGATGTGCATTATGTGGGTGCTTTGCCCCAGCCCACCTGCGCCATTCAAACATGGGATGGCTTTGTTATATTGCATGGGACATAGTCTCATGCTGATGATGTACACCATTGTAGATCAAACTATATACAGTTCTGGGAATGAGTGGCTTATGACGTCATTACATTCAGGGTTATGCAAATTCTAGATGTGGAAGTAGGCATAATGATGGGAGGGTTGACATCTCACTTGCATCAATTGCGGTAAATGGTTGGTGACATATTGATTTGACATGCTCTGAAATCAACTTGTGTGCTGGATGGCAACCTTGCAGCTCCATTTTTGACGGATCTACATGGGATAAATGGAAATGATGCTGGTTTACATGGGATAAATGGAAAGGATGCTGGTAAAGGAACCCAAAATGGAGTTGTATGCTGGGCGGCCAGCGTACAACTCCTGAAAGGATCATGGCGCGTAATACATAATGAGGTTGTGCAATTGGGTGGCCAAGGTCCAGCTTGACTTTTGGGTGCTCCACGAGGGTGTGGGCATAAAATAAGCTGTGGATCAAAACTGGCTTGATATGCCCACACCCTCCTGAAGGGACCCAAAATGGAGTTGTACGCTGGGCGGCCAGCGTACAACTCCTGAAAATATCATGGCGCGTAAGACATAATGAGTTTGTGCAATCAGGTGGCCAAGGTGCAGCTTGAATTTTGGGTGCTCCACGAGGGTGTGGGCATAAAATTAGCTGTGGATCAAAACTGGCTTGATATGCCCACACCCTCCCCACGAGGGTGTGGGCATAAAATAAGCTGTGGATCAAAACTGGCTTGATATGCCCACACCCTTGTGAAGGGACCCAAAATGGAGTTGTACGCTGGGCGGCCAGCGTACAACTCCTGAAAGGATCATGGCATGTAATACATAATGAGGTTGTGCCATTGGGTAGCCAAGGTCAAGCTTGGCTTTTGGGTGCTCCACAAGGGTGTTGGCATAAAATTAGCTGTGGATCAAAACTGGCTTGATATGCCCACACCCTCATGAGGGACCCAAAATGGAGTTGTACGCTGGGGGGCCAGCGTACAACTCCTGAAAACATCATGGTGTGTAAGACATAATGAGGTTGTGCAATCAGGTGGCCAAGGTCCAGCTTGGCTTTTGGGTGCTCCATGAGGGTGTGGGCATAAAATAAGCTGTGGATCAAAACTGGCTTGATATACCCACACCCTTGTGAAGGAGCCCAAAATGGAGTTGTACGCTGGGCGGCCAGCGTACAACTCCTGAAAGTATCATGGCGCATAAGACATAATGAGGTTGTGCAATTGGGTAGCCAAGGTCCAGCTTGGCTTTTGGTTACTTCACAAGGATGTGGGCATAAAATAAGCTGTGGATCAAAACTGGCTTGATATGCCCACACCCTTGTGAAGGGACCCAAAATGGAGTTGTACGCTGGGAGGCCAGCGTACAACTCCTGAAAGGATCATGGCATGGAATACACAATGAGGTTGTGCAATTGGGTGGCCAAGGTCCAGCTCCACTTGGCTCCCAGTTCTCTGCTTGCCCCCCAGAGGACAGAGCCAAATTGACCGACCCAGTTTTGGCTGTAAGGCATGCGCATTTCCTGGCTGAGCAGCCAGGAAATGCCATGCAGTTATTCCCACAAGGGCTCAACTGCATTTTTTTTTAGCTTGTGAAAGGGTGTGGGAATAACTCAAGGGACACCTTTTTTGAAGCTTCATTTTGGCTACCCCCTTGGGGGGTTGGCATAGATATCATGCATGTTGTGTTATCAAGCTGCTTGCACAGAATTGCAATTGAAACCATAGGGTGCAGGCATCTTGGTGACACACAACTTTTATGCTTGCCCACGGTTGGCAACAGGGGGATGATGACTTGAATGTTAAAAAAGTTGGAATTTTGACAATGGAAAGCCACCATTGCAGCAGGCTCATGGTTGGCAACCATTGGGGCAAGCTAATGGCTGGCAACCATTGGGGCAAGCTAATGGTTGGAAACCACTGGGGAAAGCTAGTGGTTGGCAACATTTGGGTCAAGCTAATGGTTGGCAACCATTGGGGCTCGTTAATGGTTGGCGACCATTGGGGCTCGTTAATGGTTGGCGACCATTGGGGCAAGCTAATGGTTGGCGACCATTGGGGCAAGCTAATGGTTGGCAACCATTGGGGCAAGCTAATGTTCGGCGACCATTGGGGAAAGCTAATGGTCGGCAACCATTGGGGCAAGCTAATGGTTGGCAACCATTGGGGCAAGCTAATGGTTGGCAACCATTGGGGCAAGCTAATGGTTGGAGACCATTGGGGCAAGCTAATGGTCGGCGACCATTGGGGCAAGCTAATGGTCGGCGATCATTGGGGCAAGCTAATGGTCGGCGACCATTGGGTCAAGCCAATGGTTGGCAACCATTGGGGCAAGCTAATGGTCGGCAACCATTGGGGCAAGATAATGGTTGGCAACCATTGGGGCAAGATAATGGTCGGCGACCATTGGGGCAAGCTCAACCTAGGCTAATGAACAGCAACCATGAGGCTATGGTAGTGGATGGCAACCATTGAGAGTGATTCACTCCTCAATGCATAAATGCATATGAGGTAGTGTATAAGATGTGGGTGGATAGTGCGCCCAATTGATGAATCAATCCCTCCCTTCCTCCCTCCCTCCCTCACTTCCTTCCTCCCTCCCTCCCTCCCTTCCTTCCTCCCTCCCTCCCTCCCTCCATCCATCCCTCCATCATATGATCAATCCATCCATCCATCCATCCATCCATCCATCCATCCATACCATCACCACAAGACTTCTCCACTATGTCTACATCACCTGCACACAGCAAACCCCCACCCTCAATTCCATTTGCCCAGCCCACTGATCCCACTGGAGATCAACAAACCGCCAATTCAGTACACACCGAACCCCCACCCTCAATTCTGTCTGCCCAGCCCACTGAGCCCACTGGAGATCAACAAACTGCTTATTTCCCAGCAATCATCACCCCAGACCGTGAGTCCTCTTTTCACTTTGTCATGTTGGCCTCACTTACTGACCAGACCTCCCTTAGCCTCTCTTCCACCACCCCCACCATGGGTTGAAGTTGTTGGCATGGAATCATCATCAAGCCACAATGCTGCACCCCCACCCCCACCCCCAGCCCAGACCGGTGGCTTGATGAGCACACAGGAAGCCTCAGTTGTCTCAAAGTCTAACTTCCTTGCTGATAGCAAGCAGCAAATGGTAAAGCTCCTTAAAATGCCTGATGACAAATCACTGCCACAATCAGTGCAAGACATGGCAGTCAAGGCCTGTAAGGGTCTTCAAGATGCAATGGCCTGTGAGTTGAAACACTTGAATACTAGTCTAATCCCTGGCTGATCCTCATTGTGTCCTTCACCAGTGGTACAAAATGGTGATGACCTCCCTCCCGAGGAGGAGGTTCAGATTGGGTCTGGGAAACTTCTTGCCAAAAGACGGGCTGCAACTGCCTCTGCCAATCCCAACAAGAAGAGGCATAAATTTGCGCCCTTGATGGAAAGTGATGAAGAAGAAAGTACCTCAGGCCCCGCTACTCCCCCCACACAAGCTGCTCCAAATGAAGTGCCCTCCAAAGAATCCCAAAATCCACTCTTTACCCCTGAAGTCCCAGCAGAGCAGGCCTCCATAACCACTCCCCTTGAACCCAATGATACACCGGTGGTACTAGACTCCCAACCCACCAAGGGGGCTACTCCCACCGCTGCTGCTGATCCTGCAAATGACCCTGGTAAGTCACTTCCATCACATTCCTCCAAATTCCCTCCCTGATTGCCAATCACTGTAGCTCCCTCCATAGATTCCCCTACACTGTTCAAAAAATACCAGGCTGAACTCCAGGAAGCCATTCAACCCTTTGCAAATGGCATCATTGACTCAAAGTGCTACAAGAGCGCTGTCAAGGCAGCAGTGCACCTCTTTGGATTACGTGCAAAAGACCACAAAGAATGGCGATCTTACCCTCAATTACTATCTCACACAATCTGTTTCAACACCATAAGTGCTGGTATTAAGGAATGGATCAGTCAATTGGCTACAAGTGGTAAGCTTCATTCCACTGGGATCTTTTGCCCTCACAGTAGCCAACCTCTCCTCATTCCTACAGATGCAAATCCCTTCCCACCTCGCACATCTGAGCCATATTACATGCCAGATGTATTTTCTCTGCCTCTTCTTCCTGGGTCACCACCCCCTCCAGCCACCACCATAGGGTCTAAGCTGCACAATCTCTGGATCCACCTTACTCACCCTCCAGAGTTTTCACAGGTTAGATGGGCACAATTATGGTTCCAATCAATCCTCCTGGTCTTGAGAGAACTTACCTAGCCACCAGAATTTATCCAACCACCAGATACTGAAGATGAGGCAAGCCATGATATCTCAATCATCAAGTATTTTGCCGCTTGTCTTGGCTCACATGAAGACATGGCTCGGATTGAAGGACAGCCAGTTGACAGCCCTAGTCACAAATCTGGCTTCAACTCCCTGGACAAATTGGTTGACAACATCTACCACCTGCTCATTGCATTTGCTCTCCTGCAGACAAAACTTTGATTGGAGGGGTCCTCCACAGCTGTGGCACCACAGCAGGCTGAGTTCAACACAATCATGGTCACCATCACATCCCAACCCTACTACCACATTCTTGTGGCCTACCTGGTAGCCGGAGTACGTGGCCTCTTGCTGATACCATCAGACATTAGGAAATTTCCCCTGGTTCAATCCCTCCAGCTCCTGAGCCTTGTCTCCAAAGCCAACCAGCTAGAGCCCAAGGACATTGAGAAACAAGTATGGAAGCGGACAAACGCTTACATAGTGCAGCTTATCCAAGACTGCTTTTTCAGCCCTGAATTTTGGCCAGGAACACGGGTATCCCGCGTGGACTTGGCAAAATGTCTTGTCCTTGATTTCAGTGATCATTGGCTCTCCCAAAACCCCTCAACTGATAATCCTGTATTTAGTTTACCTCGCAAATCTAATGTTTCTATTTCAGCTATCCCAAATTTATCAGTGTCTTAGTGTACTAGCTTTTCTTTCTCCATTGCTTTTAATAATCATGCTTATAAATCAATTTATGTATGCCTTATGCAACTTAATCCTTGATAAATGATTTCATAATGTGACATTGCGGTGAGCTGACTCCCATGAGCACCTGTGAAAGTGAGAGACTCAAAGCCCATGCACACTGTTCATTCATCAGAACCATTGGCCAGATGCATTGTGATAGCTCTATGGATGGTGACCATTGTTGTAGTCCACTGTAAGCATCTGATCTGATAATGTGAGACACTCAAAGCTCATTCACACTGTTTATTCACTTGCCCAATGGACCAGATGCATTGTGATAGCTCTATGGACGGCGACAATTTTTTTAGTCTAAAAAATTGGCTCAAAACCCTGTGATTAAACTTGGGAAAAAATTGATTAAAACCAAAAGAAATTGTTGCCCAGTCCAAGCATTCTTAAAAACACAATACTTGTTTCATCCTGGGTTGTGTTATCCCTGCATTCACAAGATTGAATGGCATGTGCAATGTGCTGTGTGGCAACCAAGCACTTCCAGGTAACCTGATCATTGAAACTTTTCATGACCTCAATGTCATTTCCACTCTCTTCCATCTATGTATTTCAACATCAAGCTCAATATAAAGTTCCCAATCTCTCAGTTGTGTTTGATACATATACTCATTGATCACTTAAACTCATGCATCACTTACAGAGATACTAACACTGAAACTTGTATATCAACTTTTATTGCATTAAGAAATATAAGAATAGAAAGGCTCTCAAGATACAGGAGGAAACAAAAGACCACCCAAGTCTCAAATATTGTTGGTGCGATCCACTTGCCTTGGGGGTGTGAGCTGGAACTATGCTAATTGTGGTACCAGGCTTCTTCTTGATTTTTTCTGATAGTAAGTTGATTGCTGCAACAATTTTTGAGTTGTCACAAGGAGCCACAAGTTTGAGGTCAATTTCCGAAAGGGCTTGCAGTGCTGCAGGGTGATAAGCATCAATTGGAAGTTTTTTTGGGCATTCGAGGAGAGTGAATTCCTTGGGTTTCACCTTGCCTGACACACAATCAAGTAGCGAATGCAACTGCTTGATTTCTTGGTGCTTCATAGCAACTTGTAACGTTATTTCATCTAGTATTTGAGTTAGATGATTTATTTCACAGCTTCTCCAGGGGGTTTCAATGGTTGTGCAAGAGCCATCTTAATCCTCCTCCCAATCAGAAACAACATCCACACGGTCAAATATTGCAATGACTTCTGCTGCTTCTTTGGGAAGGTATTTGCGGGCTGTTGGAAAACGCTTTTCACTTATCTGGAATGCAACCCAACACACACCATCAGTGTCCATTATTTGAATAAAAACCCCCAGGACTCATGCTATGACCTTCTTTTTGGCTCGCTGGATGGATGTGCGTTGGGCCTTGGTAATTTTATTTTCTTGCAACTTTGACCCTAATAGTTCAGCTCGCCGTATTTCCTTTCCCTGCCCCAAGACCCATCTCTCCAATAATGCGCTAATGTTCTCCATTCCATCCCACACCATACCAGGTTGTGCCTTTTTCCAGTTTGAGTAATGCTGGACTATGATTGCACCTATTGCTGCATTCCAGCCCGATGATACAAAGGAACTTGCATGCCACTCAAATGTAATCCTTGAGAAACCTGCCTTTTGCACATCCCTCTCACATGTTACCTTAGCACTCCATGGGAAATTTTTGGTTGATGGCACATTGGGTGCTGGGTGGAATTGTGGGGGTACCATGTTTGCTCTGAGTCTAGCCACTTCTTCATAGTATTGCAGCTGCCCATCTGCCTGATTTGCCTTTCCATGTTCTTTCCGGACAGAATCCAGATGCTCCATGACCCGCTGCGCCCTCATAGGAGCCCACTGTTCCCATTTCAGTATTTCTTCAGGAGAGGGAGGTGAGGGGAAGTTTGTTATGTTTGCTGGCATCCCCATCAAAAAGCGGACCCATTGCCGTAAAGAACGTGAGATTGTACTAGATTGACTGGGGAGGGGGGTTTTTGTGACTATCAGGCGCACTTGTCTCAATTCACGGTCTGAAGTCTCCTTGTCAAGTTTCCGCTTTTCAGAATGGTTGGTCAGTCCAATCCTAGATTGAGCAGTGCAATCATTCATGTCCACTAAACCAATTGCAATCAGCATCTCTGTGTTAATGAAATTAGTGGACTTCCCAGTTAAATCATACTGCTCACCTGATTCTGGTATAGTATTTGAATCTGGGGGAACCCCCCTGAGTAAGTCATCCAGGTGTCCCTCATGATATTGCAAACCAAAAGATACTGTTTCTTGCACACCAGAGGATATTGTCTCTACAGGCAGCATTGGAGTGTCTTGACCAGCTGCAGCAGGTTGGGAGGTATGGGCACTTTGGTCTGGCATGATAAATAAATAATATTGAAGGGTTTGCTAAGGGTAATATAATACTATAGTACTAGTCCCGTAATGCCCCAAATGTGGGGAGGAGGGCCCTATGGCTGGTGTGAGAGGCAAGGCACAACGCAGCTTATGGTTAAGTTGCGGAGCCAACGCTGGGGACTGAATTGATTTTGGAGAGGGTTGATGTCAGTATTTTCCAAACCTTGAAAAACCAATATTGTTATAGAGATAGATGGTGATTCTGTGAGATAGTATTGTTGAACTGTGAGAGAGTATGAACAGATAACTTGATGGATAGACCCGGTGATTGGTATGGGGGAAAGAACAAATAGAGGATGATGATCAATGTGAGATAAGAGGATTTCTTGTTTATATTCCTAACCTCCTCCTTCACCATTCCCTGATTGTAAAAATTTGACAACTGAGGATTTGTCTGTCCAATTCATTGGAAACTAATACAATGCATGATGACAATCTTAATATCCAAGATTCTGTTGTTACAAATATTACGTCTACCAACCTCACATCCAATCTCCATTTCATCATCCCTTAGGCCCCATTCATGTCCACACAAAGTGTCATATGGTTGGTGTTTGGTGTCCACTCGTCCACGTTCCCTGAAATGATGCTTGTTGATACTTGCCAAGGTTTCAGGTCACCCATAGGCCAAACACCATGGGTACATTCATGTTGAAATCCTTCCCTGCACATTCCACAATCAGTTTTGACCTTGTCCTCATATCAGCTAAAAGGGAAACTCACTACTTGTGCCAGGGAAACCAAATTCATTGTCTTGCCTGGATAGCCAAACGTCCCCGCAACATTGTCCAAAAAGGCCACATGCCCCACTATCTCCTTTCCCCTCACCACCACAATCTCCCCTAGATCTGTTGAGACCACTCGCACATTTAAGTTGGGGTGGGCTGTGTATGGATCTTTGGTGTCTTCTGAATGTGCATCTTGGAATAACTGAATCACAAACCAAACATCCCCACCTTCTGATTGCACAAAGAGCTCAGTGATTTGACCAAATGAACAGAGTTCATCCCGCATGATCTCCACATAGGAATTGGAGTGATTTTTCCCTTGATCCAGCTGTTTCACTGTAAATCTTTTATGATGTATCAAGGTACTGTTGATTTTATGCACATTGTAATTGAGAGACACATCCTGTTGCAGACCCAATCTTCCAACCTCTTGTATCCATAAGCAATGGATTTCCGGGTCTAATGGGGTGAGGCTGAAGCGGGGATTTGAGTTTTCTTGTCCCTTGTTAATTACGTTGGAATGGATCAATAAACTTGAATATTGACTCCTTGATATACATGTCTTCATGATTGTACCATGTATATCACCCGCAATCAATTCATTTATTATTTGCTTTGTTTGCCCAGTAAGAACAAAGGTCTACAGCATGATTCTTAGTCAGCTCACCTGTGCAATTGTTCTTTGGTATCCTTCCCAAGATACCATTCAACCTTTCATGGGCCCAGGCTGCCGTGGCCATTGGTGGACCAAACCTTTTGATCACTTCTGGGTAATGCTGAGTAATGTGTACGTTGGGTTTACTCCTTTGTTGTGGCCATCCAGTCCTTAGTGTTTGACGGTATTCCAGCATTAGTCAATCAACCTCCATGATATCTTTGTTTGAAATATTATGCTTCATTAACATGTTGGTTATGTAAATTAGAAGCACGGTTGAGTCCTTCAAGATTGTTATTGAGCCAGTGTGATCAATACCGGGTCTATGCTTACCACTCCACAAAGGAATCATAGCAAGGGGATAGTAAACCATGTAGAGTGTCAGCCACTCCGCAGCCTTGAGGGATCCTGCACTACAAAATCCAACATTCTTTGGTACCCTTGTCATCCATGATGGCACCTTTGTGTCCTCAATCACCTGTTGGATGCAACTCAAATCGTGAAGCATTAATTGAGGCCCTTGGATGGATGATTCCACTTGAGCTGCGTTCCCTCTGTCATAATCCTTGTTCACTGGACTGCTTCCCTCACCCCCCATCAGCTTCAGAGTACTTGTGTGGCTTCCTTGACTGGCTATACTTTGTGAACTTCCCAAGCTCCCAATAATTCTACTTCTTAAAGAATACGAGTGAGTACTAGTATATTCAGAAGATGGTTGAGATTTCTTGCTTTTCTGTGAGGCTGATGATGATTTCCTGGCCTGTGAAGATCTCAATTCATATCTTCTGGATTGACTCATTGAGATTTCTTCCATTATTTGTGTAAGTGCTCTCAGATTGCTGGCATTAAGCTGTCTCTTGGGACTTCTCTGGTGGTGATCACCCTCCTCTGATTGATCTTCAGGAGACTTCCTTTTCTTCCCCTTTCCAATGAAGCTTTCCACATTAACAAGTGATCCAGTTTTCTCTCTTCTGTTCTTCTCTCGGATTTTTTCCTTCCCCAATTCTTCTCCCGCTAGAGCAATGTTAAGATAACTCATGCTATGATCCTTGATATTTCCCAAAATCCACCCGTGCATGAGCTCTATTACTGAATATTCTATTGGGCGCCAATATGGAAGCCTGTTCAAACAGCTTGCTCTGACCCCCTTCTCCTTGGTAATTTGATCTTGCTCCCATGATGTCTGACATTCCTGCCACTTCTGTGCATTCTTCATGTGCTCGGCATTTCTCCTTGGCTGGAACTCCTTGACATTTGGATCATTGATCTTGTCTTTTGTAATTTGACAATATGAGCAGAACATGGTTGAAGAATGACCAGAGAACCCTGCCACCTTGCGCATAGCTGGAAAATCCCCAATCAATGGGAACAGTGCAACAAATATCTCCCTACCTTGAGGAAATAGGCTGGTTTCACAAAACCATACTCCTTCCCAGATTTCTTTGATTTAATCAACCAATGGATCTAGAATGTGGTTAATTTCTTCGGCTTTGGGTTCCTTGGGCCCAGGGATAATACTGAAAAGGAAAATATACTCTATCTTGTAATGTTCTGCTAGTGGAATGTTGAGACAGATCAAGATCACTGCTCCCACTGAGATTGATTTGTGCCCAACCTTATTTCCAAATGGGTTGAACCAATCCACATAGAGACTGAAGACAAGGTGCCCTGGTTGTTGCATAAATTTCCTCTTCTTGTCTGCGCCTCCAACAAAGTTTCGCCAAACTGAGCCATCCCAAAAATTGCTCATCAAATTTGAATTGAGGTTTTTATGATGAAGATTGCTTTCAATGAGCTTTTCAAACTCTGAAAACCATAATTTTCTACCAAGCCAGGCCTTCAAGCTTTGATAATGAAATGTTTGAGCTGGTTTGATGGGTCTTTTATGTTTCCCACTGGTTTTCATCAGCAATTCTGTATCACAGTAAATGCCCTGCTCATTACCAGTTTGGCGCACAAAGATTTTGCTAGTGGAATAGAACTTGGCAGTACATTTCTTGACAATTGATGCTTGGTTGTCGGATTTGTCTGGGATTGGATACAGCTTGAAGTATTCTGGACAGCATATCCTTGTTTCCAGGTTGGGCTCCAAACCTAGCCTTTGAATTAGAGTGACTTTGCTTTGAGGTATTGCCTTCATGATGTTATTTGAATCAAAATTGAATTCCCTCCCCAGATTCTTAATCTTCTCCTGCTCTTTCTTCAAGAAATCTGTGATTGCCGAGTCACTAAGTTGATGAAAAAGGCACAGTTTTGCAGCTTGGAGAAGCACAAGCACACTGTGCCTTGGGACTAGATGAAAAGAGTTATACTTAAGGTCTTGAGTATCAACCCAGTGCCCCCCCGGTGAAGTGGAATCTGAATCTGCTCTTTGCTTTCATTCCTGGCTGGATTGTTGGAAACCTGAAAATCATTATAGCAGGCAAATCAGACAATCAGCACATGAATGTACAGTGTTAACTATTTCGCATCCCTCCTCTCCACTTACGTGACTGCTCCCTTGTAATGGCAATATATCTGTTGTGACTTGCAGGGCCTGATCATTGAGTCTGCTTCTAGCCCCCTGATGTTTCTTGAAGGCAGAGGGATAAAAATCCGTTCCTATATTTTTGTTTCCATCTTCATCTTCATATGTGCCCTTGCCACATTTGAATTCCAGACATTGGCATATCTTCCATTTGGCTTTCTTCATATCAATTGATGGATGGATGGATGGGTGGATGGATGGATGGATGGATGGATGGATGGATGGATGGATGGATGGATGGATGGATGGATGGATGGATTCATTAAATGATGGAGGGATTCATCAATTGGGTGCTGGGTGCACTACCCACCCACATCTTATACACTACCTGGTATGCATATATGCATTTTGGAGTGACTCACAATGTTCACCATCCATTACCTTAGCCTCATGGTTGTTGTCCACTAGCTTAGGCTGAGCTTCCCCCATGGTTGCCAACCATCAGCTTGCCCCAATGGTTTCCAACCATTAGCTTGCCCCAATGGTTTCCAACCATTAGCTTGCCCCAATGGTTTCCGACCATTAGCTTGCCCCAATGGTTGCCGACCATTAGCTTGCCCTAATGGTCACCAACCATTAGCTTGCCCTAATGGTTGCCGACCATTAGCTTGCCCTAATGGTTGCCGACCATTAGCTTGCCCTAATGGTCACTGACTATTAGCTTGCCCCAATGGTCACCAACCATTAGCTTGCCCCAATGGTTGCCAGCCATTAGCTTGCCCCAATGGTTTCCCCAATGGTTGCCAACCATGAGCCTGTTGCAATGGTGGCTGTCCATTGGAAAAATTCCACCTTTTTTAACATTCAAGTCATCATCCCCCTGTGCTTTGCAATTATTGAATGCTGACCCTGCTCTCCTACTTTTGATAATCATGCAGTGTAAACAACAAACAACCCATCATGGTACAATACCTCTTGAATGGAGCCCCATCAAAAAACCCCAGACTCTTCAATCAAGCTGTTTCCAGCAGTGTCCCTGGCTCCAACTCCCACTTCTCTTGATGTATCTCATCCTACTGTAGAGTTGTGATGAATATCACCAAGTTAACTGATACTCACTGGCAACAAATCAGCAATTCACTCCAACAATCCCAGGTTCAATCACTGCCATCATCTTTCATTCATCAACAGATTCACTCCACTATCTCTCTAGTCCCATCCAAGTCTTCATGTCTACTACATGGCATATCAACCCTAGCAAGAGAGGTTTTTCTTCAAGACCTTGCACAAATCAACTTTCCTTGCTGTGGTTTCAATTGGTCTGAGCCTTGGGAATTGCATTGGAACCAGTTGTTTATGGGACTCATCATTAAACATTGGAACCATGCCCATGCACATGGTGCATTTTGAAACTACCCATTCAACTCATTGCATAAGACCAAATTCAACCTTACCATTTTCCTCAAGAGGTGGTTCATGGGCAGGAGATCCGATATCAAGTCCAGATAATATCTTTCAGAAGCCCATGCAGCTAAACAAAATCAGACAAGAAAATCCAGATGGCGCAAACAAGTAAGCAATTACTCCCTGTCATCCCATGGTATTTTTTACCCCAATCTTTTTCACATGGTTTTTCCTCTCTGCCTACAGCTCTCAAATCAACGAACAGAGATCTTGGAATCACTTGGATTACCAGAAAATCAGTCCAGTATATTCAGTGAAAAACAATGTTTCTCTGACACTGAGGTCTCCAATGAAAAGGTCTTCCAGAAGGTCCAGTGCCAATGGCGATCTCAAGGTTTCTCTGCCCTTGGTCACCAAATAGATAAAACATTTGACAACATGAAAGCTGAGAAACTTGGTAGACGGTACAAACATGGTCAGTCAATGTGGATGATGAGGAAACCTTCCAACCTCCAAGAAAAACTGACAAAGGTGCCAACAAGACTCCCCAGCAACTTTTATCATCCTGATTTGATTTCTTCCCTTTCTCCAGAGGGCAAACAGCATTTTGATATGCAGCCTCCAATTGAACTTGCCTTCATAAAGTCTAAACTCATACCTTAAATTATTTTTAGATCTAAAGTCATGTTTCAATATTGATTCTTGTGATAATAGAATGTTCAACTTTCACTACTTTAGTCCATAAACTCTTGCAAGGATATCCTACTTGAAATATTTTTGTCATCAGACATACCTGTGTTGTAAAATCACATAAATATCATTAAATCTTGAACATGTCCAAATTGTTTTAATTATCTTCCCCTGCATCAAAATACATTCTACATTGTGCCATTATTATCAACATAACTGTACCAATACCATTTACATAAGAGCTCCTTCATGCAATGATTTGATGTGGTACATACCTTTGACATATAAGTCTGCTTTTGAAAACCATGCACATGTATGTGTATGTGTATGGTCTGTAAAGCGTGTTTGGGTGCCAAGCCAAGTTTTTCCAAAATTTTCCAAAGCACGTGTGGCACTTAGCAAAGTCATCTTGGTGCCTGGCAAAGCCTTCTTGGTGGCTTGCCCAGGTCAACTTGGCACCTGGCCAAATTGGTTTGGTGCCTTGCAAAGTTTATCTTGGTGCTGATCAAAGCTGGCTGCATTGACCCACCAATCACATGATCATACTTGAAAAAAAAAAAAAAAAAAAAAAAAAAAAAAAGGCCTGAAGTTGGGGGGAGGGAGGCTGGTCAATTTTGGTGTGACTAGCTTTGATTGGCATCAAGGGCAGCTTGATTAGGTGCAAAGTTTTAATCCCCACAAGCCCAACCTAATCAAGCTCCCTGGGTGCCAATCCAAGTCCTACTAGGCACATGTCAAGTCAAACTTGGACAGGCATCCAGACACGCTTTACACACCATATGTGTATATGGCCATGGGAGAGGCCTAAAACAATATTTTTCATCAAAAATATACAACTTTGGGTTGCAATATACACCCCCATTTGCAAATTTATGGTGTATAAAGCTGGTCTGGGTGCCTGGCAAAGTTCCAGGTTTTGTTTGTAAAGTGTGTGTGGCACCCAAAAAAGCTAGCTTGGCACCCAGCCAAGTGATCTTGGTGCCCTTTCAAGTGCCAGTTGGCACATCACCAAATTGGCCTGGTGCCTTGCCAAGTTGGTTTGGGTGTCAATCAAAGCTGTTTGCGCAACCAATCCTCAACTGTATTGTTTCTCTTTTTTTGACTCAAAAAGTTATTTTTTTACTTTTTACTTTAAATAGCTGTGTATAAATTAATAAAATGAATTTAAACAAGGTTGAAAAAAAAACTTACCTTGTTAAATATGATTTGACAAAGTCCCATGACTTTTGTCTACCCACTGTACTTTTCCCCCACATCATCCAATTTGTCCGTCAAGCAGGAGAAGATGAAGAACCATGAGAAAAAAAAACAATAATATATATATATTTCAGAGCACGCCATACCAGGATGGGTTTTCCAGCAGATACCACTCATGTACTGTTCCCCCATATCATCCAATGAGTACCTCAAGCAGAAAAAGATGAAAAACTATGAGAAAAAATACAAATAAAATAAAAATAAATAATCAAAAATAAAGTTGAAAGAAATATCCAAATTCTGTGATCCAATTCAACTTGTGAGCTCAATTCTCAAAGACACAAATGATGCTTATATCTATTTGGTCATATTAAGAACTAAAATGTGGTTACTGATCACTAGGGTTTTATTTAAAACTATGTTCCTGCAAGAGAATTTTTATCCCCCTGGTTCAACAGGCAGCAAAATGATCACTGCAACCTGGTGGTTGAAAAAGTGAATTCTTCACTCCAACAGTGTGTTGGAGTTGGTGGCTCACTCCTCAGTTAATTTTCCCAATCCACCAATTACATAGTTATGTAATTGGAGGTAGCATTTCTGATAATTTGGAGGTTGAATGTGTTTTCCACTGGCCCCTGGAACTTTGTGGAGAAATGTGAGTTGAACTCCACTCATGGATTCTGTCCAGGACCAGAGGGGATTGAAGGTGTAGTAGGGTAAAGATATGTGGATGTAGAGTTGAGGGTGATGTGAAAACCTCTGTCAATGACAGAGGGGGGAAGGTGAGATCAACTGAAGATACAGCAGAGATACTTCTTGAGATATAGCTTGGATACAGGTGAGATACAACTTGCCACCTGCATACAGGTGGCGCCCTATTTTTTGTGGTGTATACAAGCTTTAAAAGCCTTGTTACTTGGTCTGGACTGCATCAGCCGGCATGGTTTCAGTCCCTGTATCCTTACATACCTCCCTCTTTCTGCCAGTTTCCTTGAAGGGGGTGGTCAAATCCCCCCACCAGGGCCCTTGAGGTCAATCTCCCCGGGGCTTTTCTTTCAATATTTGGGCTGGGAGGGGGCCAGATTGGCCTCAGCCTGTTTCTCCTCCCCCTTTTCAAAGGGGGGGGGGGGGAGAGCATCCCTAGTTGGTGGGAGGGTGGTCAGGTCCCCCCCACTGCCATTTTCCTGATTGCAACTGCCCTGTTTGCTTTGTGGATGTTGGAAGGTTGATTAAATCCCCCCCACAACCCGTTGCCTTGTTGCATCTAGCCTTGCCAACTCCTCCCCTCCCTTGAAGCAATAGAGATGAGGGGATGGCGGGAGGCAGTCTTGCTCCCCCCACTGCTGCCCCAACTGGGGCTGGTTGCAGTGGCCTCAACAACCAACCGGGGTGGGGGGACTTCAAATGAGTTACTAATCCCCCTACAACAAACCTGCATGGGCTTCTGGGCCCATAAACAGGCCAATTGCAAGAAAAACTGGGCCTGAGTGCGCTGCAACACGGGAAATGGCAATAGGCACTTAGCCAATTCCCAGTTTCTGGAAACCAGGTATCAACCATTTTTCCATTCTGTTTGTAATCAATCTGATGGGATGAATAAATCCCATGTGGGCTTAAATTTTGAAGGAAATTGAATCTTCTGAGATGCCCAGTTTCCAGAAACCAGGTATCAGGAATTCAGAATTCATATTTCAGTTCTTCAGATGAGCTTAATGCATCCTGAGAGGGCATAAAATGTAGCACAAATCAAATTTTAAAGGGAAATCACTGATTTCTGATTCCTGGTTTGCAGATACCAGGCATTTTACTCTGGGTGTCATTCCCCTGCAGAGATAAAAGATAAAGATAAAATTCAACTGGTTCACAATTGTTCTTGAAATAATCAACCTGTCAAGTGTTCCAATTTTTCCTTCTGGTGAATTTCATTTGAATTTACAATATTTCAGAAAGAATAAAAATAAATAATGATGCCTGGTTTCCAGAAACTGGACATCACAGGACGTGTTATTCCCCCATAGATCATGAAACCAACCATGATGCAAAATAAAAGAAATCTGGTCTAATGTGAAGTTCTGTGTCAATTCCTTACTAATTTATTTTCTATTGGGACATAAAATTTCCCAAGAATGATATCTGGTTTCCAGAAACCAGTCATCAAAATAAATTTAACTAGCCACATAGAGTGAAAGCATGGGTTGAAGAAGGAAAAGAAACAGAATAATTGGCTTTTAGATAGTGTAGTTTTGACATGATCTATGCCAGCATAAAATTGCTTCAAAGTGATTCCCTGTTTCTGGAAACTGGGAATCACAGGCATTTTTATGCCTCTGTGGAGAGTGAGAAACCACAGGATGCCAAATAAACTAAATCTTGTCAGATTTGGAGTGCCATAAACTTACTTGCTTATTTTTATTTATGGGGTCATAAAAGTGCCCAAGGTTGATTCCCATTTTCCTGAAAAACGGCATCAGCATCTAAAGTTCAACTTTCCATACAAAGCGGAGGCCTGAGATCAAGAATTAAACAGAAGCAGCATAATAATGGAAATCACAGGCAGCATTATTCCGCTGTAGAGCATGAAAAACCCCATGATGCAAAGTAAAAGAAATCTGGTCAAATTTGAATTTTTGTGTCAATTTGAGGCTTATTTTGCTGTATGGGGGCATTAAAATTCAAAAAGTTGATGTCCAGTTTCCGGAAAGCAAGCATCAACATCCATAAATGTAACTGGCTATACAGAGTGAAATCATGGGCTGAAGAAGGAAAAAGAAGCAGCATAATGTGGCTTTTAGGTAGCCTGGTTAAGGAGGAATAACAACTCTCAAAGGTGATGCCCGGTTTCTGGAAACTGGAAATAACAGGCAATTTTATCACCCCGCAGAGCATGGAACACCCCATGATGCAAATTAAAAGAAATTTGGTCAAATGTGAACTTCTGTGTTGGCTCCTTGCTTATTTTGATGAGTGCACTTCTTTGGTCCTATTTTTGAGGTTTATTGTAAATCTCATCCTTTATTCATATATTTATAATCATTAAACCTGTACCACAACTCATACATTTATTTTTTCACATTATTTTCATTTAAATACCCCCCAATTTTGAATTCTGAAAGCTTTCCCACATTAGTATTATCCTCCTCTCTTCTCAAAACATAAACTTTCTCATTCCTCTATAAAATCCCATACTCACAATGCAGTCACCCACAGGCTATGGACCATGTGGTGATTGGCAGGAAATGATGAGGGAACTTCCTCCTTGAATTCTCTTTGTGGATACCATTCTCCATGCTGATGTTTCCAAAATTACCACATTTAAACTTGCTCTCCTTCTATTCTTTCATGAAGAATATATATCAGACATACTTGATAAGCTTCTTGGGACTCATATGAGCATCAAAATACCCCCAAGTACAACCCTTAAAAGCATCAGGGCTTCCACTGGCCAACCTTCCATCCCAAAGGCTAAAAATTGAATCAATTGTTGAAAACCCCCACTCCAATTGAAATTTCCTTGATACCAAGTTGATGTCATCTCAATCCAATCCATCACAATCCAAAAATATTCACCACAAAACTCCTCCCCCACCAGGGTCAAGGACTTTCATTCTTGCTTGATTGTGAATCACCACATTATACCTTTGCTCTGGCCTTGTTTAATAAATCATAAAAAAATTCCTGGAAATTTGGGAAAACAAAATCAGTGGCTGAAGCCGGATCTACTTGATCCAACATCTGTTCCACCAACTGCCTTGGGCTCAATACTGACTGATGATATGCATCTTGGGAAATCTTTACAGGCAATATCCCTTATTTTTCACACTATACCTGAATAAACCTCTTTTTACCATCACCAAGATACCCTCCACCTTTTTTACGTCATCAGGAAACTCTCATCATATTCCCACCCTGCCTGATACAGAACTGGGAAAGAAAATTCAAAAAAAAAAAATTCCCCTCATGCAATCAATCACCTTATCTACAATGTATTTGAAAGGCATTTATTTGGTCCATATTTCCTCAACTCAGCCCCAGTCATCATCACCTCTTATCCACTAATGGCATCAACTCATGAGAATGCACAGAAGGATTCCAACATTTCCTCTTCTTTCATTTAATTTTTTTATTTTTTCAGGATAATCCTTGATGAGGCAAAGTAATTATCACTTCCAATAGATGCAATTCCTGAAACTGATCATCTATGATTTGATAGCACAATTGGGAACATCAACCAAAAGATAAATAAAGCAATCTTTGCAATTAGAGCTCAAAGATTCCTATTAATCACTGGGAAACCTGTCCAGAACCATCTAAAGGACCTGATGTCATTTCTGGCATTCCTCTGCACATATATTGAATAATCTCACAAACATTGGGTAAAAATGCTTCTACCACATCTCAAACTTGGAAACTTCAAACCACTCCAACTCATCTTGCTTCCACTAGTTCTCAGGAGAATCAAAGAGGATGGGATTGATATTCTACCAGATGCAAACAATCAAATTATCTACACACCCCTGAAAATCTCTGCACAAGAATATTACAGTATTCAACATGAAATATTTGGAAAATTACTCCAATAGAAAGAGTCCTGTTTCTGCCAAGGTGCCAATAATCCTCAATTACTCACTAAAATTCAGGAAATATGTGGAATCTGTGATCATTGCCTGTTGGAAAACTCAAATCTGGTTCTCACATCATCTGGTGATTTTTAAACACAAGTGAAAGAAGAAGATTCCAATCATTCAAAATGTGGTATAATTCAACATTGATTCAACCCTTCTGTGTTTTTTGAGAGCACAAAAATTGAATTAATGATCAACATGAACATGGATGAATTGGAGAACATGGATTGCCCAATCAAGATGTTGGTGTTTTCGTTTTGGACAAGTTTTCTTTATTTTCAAGAATTCCTCCAGACAAGCTTGAATTTTCACAAAGATGCTCACCATGTTTTTCAAAAAACATTCAATTCTTAGAATTAAGATTGCTTTGATTCATAAAAAGATAAAATATTTCTTCTTTGATTGCACCATGGAGCCTACAGAAAAAAAAAATGCCTGGAGGATTTTGCCAGAAGTACCCCAACCAAAAAAATTCTGGACTTCATCCGAGCTGGAGGGGTGGGTCTCAACATACATTTTCCAAAATTCTTTTCATGAGATTATGTGATCCATTTGTTCCCCAAACAAATTTCAATTAATTTTTTGAAAGTAGTATGGGCCCCTTCTACATGATATGTTCTTTTATTTCCATAGTTAGGGTTGACACAAGCCCACACAGTTAAAAACATTTATTTGATAGGGGAAAATGTTATTTTCCAAATTCTCAAGCACTTCGGCATGGTCATTCAAGAAAAACTTTATACAATTTTCAACATAAGAAATACAAGCAGAGATGAACAGAAGAAGCAATCAATTGGCCTAATGTGAGTTTGTAATCATGGACTTCTGCCTCCCCCTTGATTTTAGAGGCACAATACGTTTACCACAGAGACCTAAAGCCTTTCCATAATTCCTCATCATTAGTCAAGAAAACTTTTCAATTTTTTTTTAAATATCTTTAGAAAAGTTCCAAGAGCACAACTGTCTTGATGACTCAGGCAAACTCTCTTCAATGGCACAAATCAGTTCTTCTTCACAGTCCATCACAAAGACTTTTGGAATCCTCTCTGGATCATAAAACAACTCCTTTAGTGCATTCACAGCCCAACTTTAGATCTCAAAAATTTCTTTTCATATAAACAAAACCCTTTTTAAAGGTTTTCCTGTTGGCATTCATTACTAAAAAATTCAAAAGCAGGATGTTTTACCTATTTGTTTTGTTATTAAAATCCAAAAAAGAAATATGATGGAAGATTTTTTAAATTTTATAGATTCAGGATGAGGCAGGAACAGCGCCTATAACTGACCCTATCCACTGAATTATGACCTGGAAACCCACTGAGTATCTTGGAGGTTTTTGAATAGCACATCCATAACACTTTTGCACTTGATTTCTTCTTCCTTTAACATGTGCTTAGTGCTATATATTTTTCTATTTTTAATGTATTTTCCAACATCAATCTTGCTCAATTTCATTTTGAGTTGAATTTTATTGAGCCCATCTTGCATGCCTTCCTTAAGTAGATCTAAGGACACACCAGCAATTCTCCTCAGTTGAGTATTCACTGGGGGCTTTGAAGGTTTTTGATGATTTTTTTGTCATTTTTAATGGAGAGGCGCCATGTTTTATCTGCTACTGTGTGACTTTCACCAATCATGAATTTACACCAAAACTTTCTTGTGTGAGTTTTCCTTTTCAGTTTGGTGAGCAAGTTCCATGAATATATTTCATGTTGTACTCATGCTAGGTCTATTTATTTGTCTTTCTTTGAATTGAATGTTGTCAAATCCAAGGCATGAGCTGAATACCCATTATTGTAGAAAGCATTTTGCTTCTTCCCTACTAGGAAAGGTTCCCAGGGGAGGAGGATCTAGGGTTTCTGGAAACTGATAGTTACATATTTACATGGTTAAAGTCGCCATGGTTACATTATTTTCCATCAAATCAAATCAATTAAATGGCACATTAAATTGTGCACACCACCACCAGTCAATTCCAGTTGTGAAGCATCTTGTTCCTTAATTGTAACCCTAGATGTGGATGCAATTGGGGCTTTCAATTTTTTTATTTCCCAAATCCCTAGCTTCTGCCACATCTTTGTCAATGGCACTATCAATTAAGTACTTCAACACAGCCATGTTGAAACCAGGGGGGCTTTTGCTTGCCACTGTTCCCATGATCAAAAAATATCCAAATACATTCCATCATTCAATCCAACTTTCAATTCAACAACTTCAAAGTGTGCTCAGATTTGGGTTGAGAATAATAAAATTATCCAACAGGAAAGTATTGTGTATGTTTGTGTTTGAAGAACAGTTTACAATTTCTATTTGTTGTATAATATTCTAAAAATGTATGAACAATCCCCAAATTTTTTTTTATGGCATTAAAATGTGGTCTAGTGGTGCATGGGTACCACTAATTCCCCCCTAAAATGGCCCATTTGGGGCAATTTTGCCCAAATAAGTTGTGAATTCCACACACAACCCCTTGGGTTTAAATTAGTTATCTGTAAAATTTTCACAGTAGAAGATTCCCACAGGGCTCCTCTCCATTAAAAATGACCAACATAATCATCAACCATCTTCAAAGCCCCCAATGCATCCTCAACTGAGGAGAATCTCTGGTGTGCCCTTAGATCTACTTAAGGAAGGCATGCAAGATGGGATCAATACAATTCAATTCAACCGTAAATTGATAAAGATTCATCATGTAAAATAAATTGAAAATAGAAAAATCTATAACACCAAGCGCAAGGGAAAGGATGAAGGACTCAAGTTTAAAAGTGTAATTGATGTGCTATTCAAAAACCGCCAAGATACTCAGTGGGTGTCTGGGTCAAATTCCAGTGGGAAGGGTCACTTAGAGGACATTTTCTTGGCTCATCCTGAGTCAATAAAGCTTTTTAAAAACTTCCATAATATTTATTTTTTGGGTGTTACTAATAAACCAAATAGGTACAAAATCCTGCTATTGCATTTTGTAGCAATGACTGCCAAAAGGAAAAGTTTTACAAAGCCTTTTTTTTATAACAAAAAAATGTTTTAGTTCTACATTTGGGTGGTGAATGCACTCAAGTAGTTGATTTATGCTCCCAAGAGGCTCTCAAATTTCTTTGTGAAAGTCCATGAAAAATTGCTAATTTTTTCCATTGAAGAGAGTTTCCCTGAGGCATTGTAAGACTCCAAACGGTTCTAGGCTGTGGCAGTTCTGTGGAGGTGAAAGGTGCTGTTTAGGCTGCCGTCCTGAGTGTTACAAAAATATTTAAATGTAACCAAGATCAAAGTCCAGAACCTGGTAAACAAGGGACCAAGTGTAAGAGGATGAAGATTATAGTAGTTCGTAGCTGGGGAAACAACACTATCTGAGGCAAGATGATGCCGGGGAAAACTTGAATAGAAGAAGTCAAGGTTTGTTCAGAGTCCAACAAGACAAGGCAATTGTAAGTGAAAACGCCCAAAAGCTAATAGCTCTGGTTGTCAGCAGAAGCTTAGGAAAGATCAACTCAATCCCAAACAACCTCCAGGTTCTCAATAAACCTTCCCAACTCTCTGAAATCAAGCGCTTGAAGGGAACCAGATAACTGTGGGTGGCTGCACAAGACAAAGCTAATTGTTTGAAGAAGCTCTAGAAACAAAACAATAACTGATTCAAACAAGGATAACCCAACACTTCTCAAGGGACTCAAGAGTAGTGTGGCGCAATTCAACTTCAAAAGAAATGAAGGGAGGTTTAACACTCCAGGTTTTAAGCTTAATGAAACCTCTTCAGTCAAATTTGACTGGTTCCAGAAAGATAATCAAAGGATGATCAGGACCAGTATGGTTGGATAAAGGGATCAGGAGTGGTGTAACACACTCAAGAATTCAGTCAGTCAAATTCTTCTTCAACTAGCAAAGCTATTGGTTGGTGATAAGGATCAAGGATCAGGGTTTGATTATGGAGGCTCAAGGATCAAGGGGCAATCATAGATATACCCACATTTCAGACTCAGATGAAGGGGAATGAGACCCCACGGATAATTTATTTCAAGAGGATACTGATGATGTTACTCCTCTGGTAGGATAGGATCTGATGATAAACTACCATGTGCTAGGATGTGTTGATAAGGTACCATCTGCTGCTCCTCCCTCCAAAATGCAGGGGAGAGCCCCTTTTTATATGTGCAGAAGGTCCTGTTAGAATATGTACAAATGATACTACAAATGGAGCGGAATTTTTTTTTTTTTTTTTTTTTTTAGATTTTCAGGTAATCAAAAAAATTTGATCACTCAGGCCGGTGGAAATCCAGAATCCCTGATCAGGGTGGGATCTATTTTCATCTCTTCACCTCTCCTGCGTCCATCCTTGGATGGACGCGCACGACAATACCAGGATCACCCACCCCTTGCCCAAAGGCGGAAGGGGTGGGAAAGGAAATGGACCAGACCGCCCGCGGATGTCCGCGGGTGGTGGACGATGCTTTCCACCCCCACCCAAAGATGGAAGGGGGTGAGAGAGCGGAAGATGATGATGGGCGGGTGAGAGCAGAGGAGAGGGATGTATAAGATTTGATGGAGTTTAACAAGATGGAGGTATGGGGATAAACTTGATGGTCTCAAGGGTGCCATGATGGAATCAATCAGCTTGAGATCCTCCAAGGCTTTGAGGCCGGGTAGGAGCATGAGACCTGAGGGGGTAGGGATCAGGACAACTTCCAAGAGTTCCTCTCAATAGTAATCCAGATCTTGAATGGTCATAAAGAGATCATGAATCAATTGAATCACTCAAACCTGAGCTCAAGGATGATGAGAGGGGGATGAAGAGGAGGAAGGGGTTGATTTGGAGGGAGTGAGATTGAATCTAAAGAAACCATCAACAAGGAGGGAGAGGTTAGAGAGCCAAGAGGGAGATTTGGGACAACAGATCTGATTTAATTTGAGTTGATCAATGAGGGAGATCTTTAGGGAGCTAGAGAGATAACAACTGAGGGTGATCCATAGACCGTAGTACCTGTTGATCGTGATCAGGGTACAAGTGATTGAATCCGTTGATCTATCCAGCTCTTGGGTATCATCCTGGGAGGAGGATTGAATGTCAAGTGCATGCCGGATGAAGAGGATTGAGAGGATTTTGGTAAAGGTTAAGAGTGGGGATTGATGGATATAGTCTTGAGGATGGGTAAGATTGAGGCTAGGATGATCCGTTGGGTAGGAGGAGGTCAAAAGATCAAAGTCTAAGGACCAATTGGGGATTCCAAGTTTTGAATCGTGAATCCAGGGTGGGAACCATTGGTGGGTAAAGAGCAGTAAGAGGTCAAGAGCAGAATCAAGATTGTTGTTGCTCATCAAGTTGGAGATTAACAAGTTCAATCTAGGGTGGGACAAGAACCTGTACTGGAAACAATCAAGGATTAGGATCAAGATCTCCCAATCAATGGCAAAACTATGGGAGTAGTAAGGGGATCTGATGATCTTGGGCAGGGGTTCCTTGACCAATAACAGGCCAAGTCCGAGTAAGGTCAGACTAGTGTTGATTCTGAGGGGATGATGATCATCCAAGGAGTGAGTCTTGGTGAGTTTATTGGGTTGAGAGAAGATGGCATTATGGCTTGGAATGGGATATCTTGGGCCGAGCGGGCCTTGGCCCGCGTGTTTGGCCAAAAGGGAGGGGGGAGAACAAAGAGAGAAGGGATTGAATGCGTTGCCTAGGGGATGGGACCAAGAGAGGCCTGTCCTAGAATACTGGGACAGGGGAACGCTTGGCAGGTTGAGGGAATTGGAGGAGTGATACTGATACAAAAAAAAAATTGGATTTTTTTTTTCTTTTGGATAAATGACACCTAAATAAAAGAATTGTAGAAAAAATTTTGAATTTCCCGCATCTGGTCCAGGGTGTCCAGATTTGGTCACCACATCTCTCCCCAACTTACAGACTGTCCCTAGTCTGCATCTGAGCTTGATTTCATAAAAAAAAGAAAGGAAAGATGATTGAACACAAGAAATTGCCATTTGATCTTGAGGGTGATTGAAAAGAACATCTTGATCCATCCAAAGAAAATCCTAGAGTTGACTGCAATAAAACAAAGAAGGCGTCCCAGGTGCTCACATATGTGGCATACAGTAGAGTTTCACAACAAAACGCAGCAGATGACCCTGGTGGTGCACAATTGGGAGGACTTACTTCTGATTGAAGTTGCCTCCACGACAATGAAATTTCTTGACCTGATCAGCAGAGAACCTTTTGGCCATCTGAGTACCATCCAGTTCCTCCAAAAGATATGATCCGCCTCTGACTTGACGGACCACTTGATAAGTACCATTCCAGCAATTGGAAAAAAGCTCTCCCCACTGAGTTTCCAAGGATTGGTTGTAAGCTAAAACTAGATCACCAGGATTCAAGGGGTCCCTGACTCGATTGGAATGCTTATCCTCCCAATACTGGACTGATTTTTCCCTTGACTCCATCATTTTCTGATAAGCTTTGTCACAAATATCTTCACTTTGCTCCAGTTGCTTGGATCTGGCAACTAATAGATCAGTGGTGGAAGAAACCTTTTCCCAAGAAATACCTAAGAAAGATTCCATTTCCAGATCAAGAGGAAGGACAGCCCTTTGTCCAAAGATAATTTTTTAAGGTGAGTAGCCAGTGGTTTGTTTAGTTGAAATTTGATCAGAGAAGAGGACCAGAGGAAGAAATTTGCAACAATTCTTTCCACTTTCACCAGCAAACTTGAAAAGAGAAGCCTTCAAGGGGGCATGGCCTCTTTCCACCATGCCTTGTCCTTCAGGATAATAAGTATTGGTCACCCTATGTTGACCAGGAAGCAATCGGATCAGTTCGGCTAGTTTTCTACCAAACTCAGAGCCACCATCAGTTGAATAAGATTGAGCCAAGCCATAACGCATTGTCCAAGTCTCATAAAGGAAGGCTGCTACTGATTCAGAACTGAGTTTTTTAAGAAATTTTGCTTCAACCCATCCAGAAAAATCATCTCTAGCCACATTAAGGTACTTAGCTCCACCAGCCTTAATGTGAACCACATCCATAGCAATCCTTCCAACAACAGTGGACTCTCCAGTGGGATAACAAATTTCATCCGGGTGCCTAAGATCACTTTTCTGACATACTTCACAACTCTTGCACCATTGAGAGACTGACTTCTTCAAAGATGGCCACCAGAATTTTTTGGATATACGTTGATAGGTCTTGGTTTCCCTGCAATGCCCAAGACCTTCATGGAGACTTTTGAGGATTGAATCTTGCTTGGAGGGGATTGTGACAACAATTAGAGCACAAGGATTGCCTCTTTTCATAAGCCTAGTACCTTGGACAAAGAAATTGGAGGACTTCCTCTTGAGCAATCAAAAATATTTAGCAGAGAGATCAGGAGGCCTTTGGAGAGTGGAAAGGTACTACTGTAATTTAAGCCAGAAACCTTGTTGGAAGCCAGAATAATCTTGGGAGGAAAAGGTGAATACTGGACAAATTAAAGGCTCCTCCTCATCAAAGTCCACCCCAACATCCAATTCTTCATCTCCAAGGGGGCGTCGAGATAAACCATTGGGCATGGTGAAGGATTTTCCAGGCCTATGAACAATATCAAAAGAGAAAAGCTGGATAAAGGCCACCCAACAAGTCATAGGAGCATTTGGGAGGCTGGGGGCATTTATCATTTCAATGATGTATTTGGCTTTGACTTGTAACTCAAAGTGTTGACCCCAGAGGACAGTTTGAAGTTTCTTCAACATTCTAGCCATGCCACAGAGTTCCAGTTTTGGTTGGGAGTACCTCAATTCTACATCTGAAAATAACAAGGATTCATAGAGAGCAGGAAGGTCCTGACCATTTTCATCTTCCTGAGTGAGGACAGCCCCAACAGATTGATAACCAGAATCAACAGCCAATTTGATCTTTCCAGCTCCAGGTCCATAAGCAATCTTCCTCAATACTATTTCTTTGCCAACCATCATTTTAAGCAGCTGAAAAGAATGTTAACAATCTTGGCTCCAGATCCACTCAGCATCCTTTCTGGTCAGGCGACGTAGGGGAGCACAGATTTTGGATAGAGATTGGATAGAGATTCAAACATAAATGACAACACCTAGAAAACCAGTGACTTAAGTTGGATTGATGGGAGTAGGCCAAGAGAGGATTTTTTTGATCTTGGATGGAGCCATCCTTCTTCCTTCCTTGCAGACCACATGACCAACAAATTCCAGAGCAGGGACACAGGCAGCCAATTTGGATCTGGAGACAGTGAGGCCAGATTCTTTGATTTGGAACAAAATCCTTTCCAAAGTGGTTGCATATTCCCAGATAAATCAACGGATTCCTGAATGCCAGGGTAAGAGCTCATTGTTATAATCAGAAACTGGTCCTTTAATTCCTTCATTGTCAATAAAGATACCAGCATTATCAGGGATTTCATCCTGGAGGATCCAAACCATCTGAGCCTGATAGACTGCGACGGAGTTGGTGGCGCCTTGAGGTAATCGAGTAAGTTGGAAACAACCAAGGGGAGTATCAAATGCAGTGAGAGGGCAAGAAATTGGATGTAAGGATTAATTTTCATAGCCACCCATAATTTCACCTAGACCATAGCAAGCTCTCCCAGAGAAGGATTCAACAAATTCTTCAGTAGCAGGGGGAATACCAGAGTCTTTAATAGTAACCTTATTTAGCGGCTGGAGATCATGAAATATTCTAAGTTTACCGTTACTTTTAAGGACACAGAAAAAAGGACTGGAATAGCTAGAAGTTGACTGTTCATATAAACTGGTTTGGACTTGTTCCCAGACCAACATGATGAATTTGTTTACTTTGGCAGCAGGGATTGGGATCTTTTTCTTTTGCCAGGGATCATGTTCTACTACAGGAATGGTATAAGGCAGACCATAGGACTCTTTCAAGAGACCTCTCTCTTCTTCACAGAAAGCAATAGCTTTTTCCTTAAGAGCCAAAACATTTTTGATCAAATACAACTCATCAGGTATAAGCCATCCATCTGATCCAAAGTTGACTACTCTCAGACGTTCTTCAGTGACACGGCCAGAGGTGATGAATGGACCAGCAAGAGATCAAGGTAAACCACAGTAAGGATTGTGGGATATAGGAGGACACCTAAGAGGAGGATTGAGATTGAGAGGCATCAGTTGGTTGACTGGTTGGATTTTTCTGGCAACTGGTTTATATTTGGAGGCAAAAGAGAGCGGTTCTTGTTTTTGCCAAGAGTTTACCAGAGAGATCTGACTACAAGGATTGAGACCAAGTTCTAACACCTTCCAAGTTCAATGTTCTGCAACCTTTTTGAAAGGTGCCTTTTCCATAAAAGAACTCACAGGGGATAATGAATTTTTCACATGTGTGGCACAAGGTAGGGTTTTGAAAATGATAGTAGTAGGATACCCCAGTGGTGCACAATTGGGAGGACTTACTTCTACCCAAATTTGCCTCCACTGAAGCCCATTTTCTTCCATAAAAAAGCCACCAAAAATAGGATTGAGATGGGGATCTAGTTTAGACTCATTGCAGAGATTTGGACCGGAACTGAGAGAAGGTTGATTAGGAATAAGAGTACAAGGAAAAGAAGAAACAACAGATGAAGAAGAAATATTTTTGGATTTTTCCATTTTGATTTGTTTTTGATTTTTGATATTTTTGTGATCAGAAGAAAACGTTGAAAAGAAAGAGAAATAAGCCTCTGGGATGAGAGTTGACCCTTGAGTTGAAGTTTGAGGCTGAAAAGAACTTCATTATTAGCAGGATCAACTACTCCCATAAAAAATGAGAAGAACTGGAATTATACTTCTGTTTAGGAAAATGACCAAGGAAATCTCTTTCCCAGCAACCAGAATCCAAAGAACAAAGAAGAACCTCAATTTTTCTACCATCTGAATTGGGGAGGAGGATTCTCTCCCCAACTTGATTGGAAAACATCAGAGTTGCTCTAAAATTGATTAGGAAAGGTTGACCAAAGATCATAGGTCCATCCAAGCGTGTGATCCAGAAATGACAAGTTCCAACAATGTTTTGGTCAATCTGGACTGGAACTTTTTCAACAATTCCAACCAATTGGCAAGACTGGTTCCCTATTCCATAAACTGAAGAGGTGAAGCTGACCCTAGGGCTGAGTTTAAGCTTGCAGGTCATAGCATCCAAGATCAAGTTGAGCTGAGAGCCGGAGTCAAAAAGGAACAAGACCGTTTTAGCTGATTCACCAAGATGGCAGGGAAGAAAACCAAGAGGACATGAGTAAAGACTAGACTCAGAAGAGGTATCTGTTCCACCAGAATCCTCTATCAAAGTTCCAGAGGAGACCTTGAGTTCCTCAGGACCAATTTCCACATGTCAACGCAAAACCCATTTCTTCATTCCTTCAGCAACAGATGGAGAGATTGATATGAGTTCTGCCACAGATAAATCAGGAACTTTAAGATCAGAAATTTTCTTTAATACCCCTTCCACAGCATTGGGGTGATCTTTGGAAATTCCCCTCTCAAACCAAACTTTGGGATGGGTAGAGGGAATTTCACGCCTTGCACTTAGGGATTATTGTCTTCATCACTTTGACATATCCTCTCCTCAGTACCATCTACCTCAGTCTATAAGCGTGACACAAATAAAGCACAAAATCCATGGTGCAATCCGCTTACTTCCTCTGGCTCGCGTTGACCTTCCAATCTTGGGATCCGCTTACTTCCTCTGGCTTGCGTTACCTTCCAATCTTGGCAACCATTTCAGTATATACTTGCAAACTTTGCGGTTAACCCCATACCGGTGGGCCATCAATTACAAGATCCAATCTCCTTTCCTGGCCCATCAACAGCCTTGGACTTCCATCTCCGGTCACGCACTGTTTGTTAGTTTGCATCTACGTCTAATTAAGCCATCATTACTGTACAGTTTGCAATTGGACTAGTCCCTACCCTGCATACACTATTACTTCTCACTCGTATTACCTTCAACGTCATTTGCTCCTGTCTCAATTCATCATACATTTGTACACTCAGATTCTATTGTCTTGCACTTACGCCATGGCCTCGGATATGATTGTACTATTGCTCTATTTCCTATCCCGTTCCTGTCACTCATTTGCCTCACCACCTTCAACTGTAGTTGGCTCCCCATCAGGTTGTATCTAGTCACTTTGGATTACCTTATAAGGGCTACCCCCTTTCCTGATGATTTTCTCCTCAGTTATTTAATTTCATATGTTCTTGCATTTTGCTGCAACCCAGTTATCACATTGGACTAAGGTTGAGTTTCCCTCCTTGGAACAAACTCCATTCCTCTTGCCGTTTGTTGAGTGGCATCACTAAGTTTGCACTTTGCAACTGAGTCTTGCTATTTGCACTTGCCCTTGCACTCAGCATTCCTCCGCGCTCACGATCATCTAAGAATTGCCCTATAGTACGTGGGGTGGTCGTGTGAAAGTAAATCAACTAACTCAACTCATCTATTGTAGCTTGCCAACCTATAGTAGACATCTTCTTCTCAATGTCAAGTACTCGCTCAACCGGGAACGCTTCCCTTGCCCCTTACAATGATGATATCCATCGGGTAGGGAGAACCAGCGCTCCTTGGGCCCAACAACCCTTAGATGCCGTTTGTCCTTCTAAATTTCCATCTGTTGAACCCCTTGGTGATCCTTGGACTCCTCCACCGGATAGTCCGGCGGACCCTCTCGGGGAATTTGCAGATTCCAAGCATTCTTCCAATGAAACCTTGACTCGTGGTAGACCAGGGGTTTGCCCTACGGCTCCCAAGCCCAATGCTTCAACCCTGCTTTTGACTTGAATCAAGGCCCTCACTCATGGTGCCACGCGATCTAGTCCGAGTACTCCTAGCTTTCGCACTCCGGGAATGAATCAACCCAATCACTTTACGGGAGAACACCCTGATAAGCTTAGATCCTACCTTTAGTCCTGTAAAATCATCTTCTCAAACGACTCCAACAATTTCCCTTCCAATAGACATAAAGTTATGTATGCTTTGTCTTTCTTAGGAGGTAGAGCCTTGCAGTGGTTTGAACAGTACCTGGAACTTTTGTCCAGCAACAGTCCCACATGTATTCTCAACAACTGGGACAGGCTTGAGAAACAACTGTTCACCCTGTTCAGCAACCCCAATGAAGTTTGAAATGCCAAATACAAACTTAATAGTCTAGTTAGGAAGGAAAACAGTAGAGCTTCCGTTTCTATTTCTCACTTTCAAACCTTGCAGTCTTGCATCCAGTGGAACAAGGCCGCTCTTCTATTCCATTTCTAAAAGGGTCTACCAGCACGCTTAATTGAACAGCTTGCAGTGGGGGGCATAAGACAACCTTGCTCCAGCAGCTAATCAATTGAGTGATTGAGCTTGATAACGGCTATCACGACAAGAATTGCTCTTGGCAAAACAACCATGGACCGTCCATCTTGGCTCCGATGGTGGACGACTCCTTGAAGCAAAATGTGAGGAACCCAAAACCATCCAAACCAACCCCGACTTCAAACTCCAACTCAAAAGGGAAAACCGTCACCAAAACTCTGAAGTTCTTGGACAAAGAAACCGGGATGCTACGGAACAAGGAACGGCTACAGAGGGAGAAGAATGGGCTGTGTATGTATTGTGGAGGAAAACATGATGTCAACAGTTGTGCAAAGCGGTTAGCACGTGAAGCGGCTAAGTAGTCAAAAAATTAGCTTGTAGTTTTTTTGATGCTTGCATGGAAAACTACACATTATCTAAATCACCGCAAGTAAATCTTTGCACTTGCGAGTCACTAGGTGCTCCTAGTTTTAGATTTATCCTATTCCATTCCGACAACACCCCTTATCAAGTTTTACTTGATTCCGGCGCTAATTTTTCCTTCATCAGTGAATCTTTTGCCACTTCAAAAAATCTTCACGTTCCAAGATAGATAAAATTCCTATCTATTTAGTAATCAATGCGACTGAACCGTCTTATTGGGTCTCCCAAAAGGCAAAATGGACCTTTGCATTCTCCAATTTCCCCAGCTTTGAATGGGATTTATTTGTCTTGGCTATACCCAGAATGGATGATACCATTCTAGGCCATGATTTCCTAGTTTACTGGAATCCGGATGTGAATTGGCAAGAAGGAGTAATTAAACTTTGAACCTTGCACCCCCAGAACGCTAATCTTTCCGTCAAACAGGAATTAATCAGCCTACCTGACACTGTCATTGAGTTGGATGACACTTTTCTGCCAGGAGATTTTCAATATCCTGACCTTCATTCCCAAGCTCCCTCTTCAGATTTAGGATTCATTGCTTACCTATCCAGCTTACCTCTTTCCTGTTCCTTCAAAGAGAAACAGACACCAACCAAACTGTGGATCTTGAGCTCCCCAATCCTCTCGCACCATGCAAGCACCTCAAATCTGGTGCTCAAAGATGACAAGATTGAAGATTTAGAAATCATTCAAGAGTCTTTACCTTCATTTTTTCATGATTTTGCTGACGTCTTCTGAGCTGCAAGAGCAGATAAACTGCCTCCATCCCGTTCTTAAAATCACAAGATCAAACTTACTGGCCCACCTCTGGCACCAGGACCAGTCTACTCTCTCTTGACGCAAGAATCAATTGTGCTTCAAGACTACATTGCGGAAAATGTAGCAAAAGGATTTCTTCAATCAAGCAATTTGAATACCTGTTCACCTTTCCTATTTTTCCCAAAAAGGATGGTGGACTTTGCCTTTGTGTTGACTACAGGAAACTGAACCAGGTAACCTAGAAGAATGCCTATCCAGTACCGCCTATGTCACATCTTCTCACCCTCTTCCATGGAGCTGCATATTTCTCAAAGTTAGACCTTTGAGGTGCCTATAACCTAATTTGCATTATGAAAGGTCATGAGTATTTGGCCGCAATGAGAACCCAGTTTGGCAGTTATGAGTATACCGTCACGCCTTTTGGCCTCTGTAACGCTCCTTCCACTTTCAAAATTTTGTCAATGACATTTTCTCCAATCTCATAGGTAAATACCTTGTGGTATATCTAGATGATATACTAGTCTACTCAATGAACCTTGAAGATCACATTGCACATGTGCAAGAGGTGCTGCAGCGACTTTGCAAGAATGACCTGTTTGTAAAAGCCTCTAAGTGCAAATTCCATTCCTCTTCCCTTTGGTTTCTAGGTGTTGTAGTCTTGCAGCAAGGACTATCAATGGACCCAGCCAAAAGCAAACGCATATTGGACTGGCCCCCACCTTCTTCCGTTAAATCCCTTCAAGTTTTCCTTGGTTTCATTAATTTTTATAGGAGGTTCATTGAGAGTTACGCCAAGAGAACCGTGAATCTTACTAACCTTCTTCAAAAAGACACTCCTTTTGTTTTTACCAAACAGGCTGCTTTGGAGTTTGAAGCTCTGAAGAAAGCATTCACCACTGCTCCAATACTCGCTCACTTCAATGAGCTGGCTTGCACTATTGTCAAAACAGACGCAAGCAACTATGCAATTGCAGGAGTAATCTTGCATTTCTCTTCCTCCACTTCTCTCTTTCACCCCGTAGCTTTTGAGTCTTGCAAGTTGCTTGCTGCGGAGCTTGACTATGATATTCATCACAAGGAACTTCTTGCAATTGTTTATTTCTTAAAGAAATGACATTCATACCTTTTGAGCCTTAGAGAATCCTTTGAGGTTTTAACTGATCATAATTCCTTAAATTATTTCATGAGCTCAAAATTCCTCACACGTAGACAAGCACGATGGGCCAAATACCTCTCCAAGTTCCACTTTACAATCACTTACCGCCCTGGGAAACAAGCGGTAGTCCCTGATGCTTTATCACGTTGGGACGACGTTTACCCAGGGGGGGGAGCACCTTTGCTGAAAACAACCCTGAAAACATTAGGACACTCTTCTGAACCCAATCTGCCCAACTCAGTTTGATCATTGCTCACTTACAAGATTTGGCTTCCAAACTCCAATAAGCTCAACGCAACAACCCCAAGTGCATCAAACTTTGCAAGAGTGCAAACTTATTAGACAGTAGTTACAGTATTGATGATAATGACTTCTTATTCTATGATAATTGTATAGTAGTACCAGATAATTCTTGCATTAAGTTAGATATCTTTGAGTCACGGCACAATTCTCCGCTTTCTGGTCATCATGGGCAGGATAAAACCTACCAATTGATTGCACAAGACTTCTACTGGCCTGGTATGACCAAAGAATTCAAATACTATGTTAGCGCATGCTATGATTGCAATCGTAACAAGTCCTCAAATCACCAGAAGTATGGGCTGCTCCAGCCACTTCCAATTCCGCCTCATCCTTGGCACTTGCTTTCTATGGATTTCATCTCTCAATTACCTTCTTCTAGTGGATATGATGCTATTCTAGTAGTAGTATATTTGTTCTCAAAGATGGCTTTATTTCTGCGCAGTAATGTGACGGCCTCTTCAGAAGAATTAGCTAACTTGTTCATAGAATATGTATTTTTGAAACATGGTCTCCCTGATAATATAGTTAGTGACCGTGGATCTCTGTTTGTCTCAAGCTTCTGGACCTTGCTATTCCAACATTTGAAGATCACTTGCAATTTATCAATGGCCTACCACCCAGAAACAGACGGGCAAACCAAGCAAGTTAATCAGATTCTCAAACAATATCTTTGAATGTATGTTGCCTATCAACAAGATGACTGGTTGCAATGGCTCCCACTAGCCAAGTTTGCCTACAACAACCCCACTCATTCCTCCACCAAACAGTCGCCCTTCCAAACTCTTTATGCTAGAAACCCAACTTTCTCTTCCCTTCACATAGCACCTTCTCAACCTGCTACCGATTACCTTGACTAAATTCAATCTCTTCAATCGCAACTTCAAACCAACCTCAAAGAAGCGAACCAGTGCTATACGGAGCAAGCAGACCAACTTTGAACTACGGCTCCAAACTTTGCAGTAGGAGATCAAGTGTGGCTTGATGCTTGCAATATTCACAGTACTTTCCCAACCCGCAAACTCTCCAAGAGAAAGCTTGGCCCCTTTAAAGTAGAATCAGTCATCTCCCCTAACGCCTTTAAACTTACTTTACCTGCGAAATGGAATGGTATCCACCCGGTCTTTCATGTGTCTCTCCTAGAGCCAGCTCAAGTCCTATACCCGGGAAAGACTCATCCCCCTCCTGAACCGGTCACTGTCCTCAATCATCAAGAGTGGGAAGTAAGCCTTATTCTGGATTCCAGTTTACGCAAAGGAAAACTTCAATACCTTGTTGAATGGTCTGGCTTCCAGTCCAACAAAGATTGCACCTCATGGGAACCAGCCCATCACCTTTGCAATTCTCCCAATCTGATTCAAGATTTCCATGCAAGCTACCCTTGTAAACCTCAACAATCATGATTCCATCCCATCCAATCCCATTCCATTCCACATTCCATCTCATCCAATCCCATTCCATTCCACATCACCATTCAATCAATCAACCCCTCCATCTCACCCCATTATTCCTTCTTCTCATCCTCCTCTCATTCCTACCAAATAAAATTCCCATTCCTTATACAACAAAAATATATATATATATATAATAATAGTTACAAAGTCTCCTTCATTTCTTTCTCTGCATCTTCCCAATTAGGGGTCAACTCCGCAACCATGGATTGAAAGGCATCCAGGTCTTCATCATTTATCAATGACAACATTCTTTGAAGAAACAGCACCTCCGTTAAAATGTGCCTCTTGAATATCTCCTTGCACTTTGCAATTTGAGCTTGCTTTGGCTGAGCATTCCACCCACCTTCCTCCAAGAGCTCCTCATATGCTCTCTTCCTTTGGTCTCCCAACAAACCTTCCCCAACATTGCCCTTTGATTGCCTCGCATCAGTGTTGAGTGGCACTTTGACTTGCAATGGGTTTGCTTTGCCTTGGCCCTCCATGCTTTCCATTCCATCCATTCCATCCCTTCCATCTCCTCCATTCCCTTCTCCCATTCCTTCCGTTACAGCCCCCTCTTCTTGTTCTGTTCCCTCTCTTCCTCCACTTCAGTCTCCATCTTCTCCATTTCCCAATTCCCTTCCCGTTTCATTCCTTCCTTCCTCCCTCACTTCCTTGGCTATGACCCCAACCCATTCCACACCTTGGTATTCATCTGGACTCTCGGAAATTCAGTCAGCGGTCCCTAATGAGGTGGTGGTGGCGGTGGTGTGTTTGTGCTATACCTCCGGAAATGGGGCAACACTAGCAAGACGAGTGAAATTGAGTCACTACCTTTATTATTACTAGTCAGTCCCGATTAGTACTCACCAGTAACTCAAGTACCCAGGAATTCAATCTCTGGCAATGGTGGTATCTTGTAATTAACCCTTGGCACGGACTTACAACTCCGCATCTCTCTTGATGACTCCGTGGGAGAATTGACAGATGACTCTCTAATCATGGGAAAGGTACAAGCAACCTTGCCAAGAGGACACTGCTCGCACTTGCCTCAAAGACCTCTGACAGAAGTACTAGGGATACACCGCTTGTTTTGCCGAATACAGTTTTTGCAATGGTGGGATGACAATGACAACATTTTATCTAACTTATAAGTCTCACAAGTAATGAAGTAAAGAAAAATAAAGGGTATACAGTATTATCAATGACTTGAAATCAATTGAAAAATTTATCTGAAGGCTTGCAGGAGCTTGCGTCTTTATACCAAGGCAACTGTCACGCCTTGCACTTAGGGATTATTGGCTTCATCACTTTGACATATCCTCTCCTCAGTACCATCTACCTCAGTCTGTAAGCGTGACACAAATAAAGCACAACATCCATGGTGCAATCCGCTTACTTCCTCTGGCTTGCGTTGACCTTCCAATCTTGGGATCCGCTTACTTCCCCTGGCTCGCGTTGACCTTCCAATCTCGGCAAACAACTCAGTATATACTTGCAAACTTTGCAGTTAACCCCATACCGGTCCGCCATCCATTACAAGATCCAATCTCCTTCCCTGGCCCATCAACAGCCTTGGACTTCCATCTCCGGTCACGCACTGTTTGTTAGTTTGCATCTACGTCTAATTAAGCCATCATTACTGTACAGTTTGCAATTGGACTAGTCCCTACCCTGCATACACTATTACTTCTCACTTGTATTACCTTCAACCTCATTTGCTCCTGTCTCAATTCATCATACATTTGTACACTCAGATTGTATTTTCTTGCACTTAAGCCATGGCCTTGGATATGATTTTACTATTGCTCTCTTTCCTATCCCGTTTCTGTCACTCATTTGCCTCACCGCCTTCAACTATAGTTGGCTCCCCATCAGGTTGTATCTAGTCACTTTGGATTACCTTATAAGGGCTACCCCCTCGCCTGATGATTGTCTCCTCAGTTGGTTAATTTCATACGTTCTCGCATTTTGCTACAACCCAGTTATCACATTGGACTCAGGTTGAGTTTCCCTCCTTGGAACACACTCCATTCCTCCCGCCGTTTGTTGAGTGGCATCACTAAGTTTGCACTTTGAAACTGAGTCTTGCTATTTTCACTTGCCCTCGCACTCAGCATTCCTCCGCGCTCACAATCATCTTAGAATTGCCCTATAGTACGTGGGGTGTTTGTGTGACAGGGAGGAAGATTGAGTGAAGCAGTTACAGGATCAGGGGATTGAGGAGGTTTAGATGACGGATGAGGATCAGGGTGATCTTGAGACCTTTCCATGAGTGGCTCTTTTTCCACCTCCATGTCTTCTACATCAGAAGAGCGCTCACAGGTGAGGATTGTTGTTTGGCTGGTTTTTGGAGGATTGAGGTTGGCAGGAAAGGAGCTTTATGAGGTTTGGGCTCCTCATGTTGCTTCCTAGCTGGATCAGATTGGTAAGTACCAACCAGAGAGGAGGAGGAAATAGCTTGGGGATACCAGGGTTGAAGAGTACCACAAGAAGATTGGAAATCCACAGAAGCCAAGGATGCCTTCATAGGAGGAGGTGGATGGTAAGAGGCCACCACATGACAAATGGGGCAAGATGAATCAAAGGGGATTAGGGCACCATTAGGAAGAAAAAAGTTATTCCCTTTTTGCTCTACCAATTTCTTGTCTTTGTCCTTCTGGAGCTTGAGACATTGACTGGTTCCATGGCCTTCCCTGTGGCAATAATAGCAGACTATAGTATTTTTAGGAACAGCACTAGAACGTTTAGGAAAAGCAAGAGAGGACATCTTTTAATCCATTTTTTTTTCAAAGGCTTTGAGCAGTTTAGTGATCTTGTCCATTGTAGCGGTTTCTTGGTTAGGCTGAGGGTTCTTGGGCCTGCGATCAGATTCCATTTTTTTCATGATCTCGTTTAACTCTTTGAAAGAGGGGGCATGGACTGGTTCAGCGGTTTTAGACTTTTCAAAAGTGAGGGCTGTTTTACCTGTCATGACTTTATCCACCGCTCCCCTAACAATAAGGAAACCAGGGAGCTTGAATCAATTATCCCTGGTAGTGATCATGGATCCAGACTCGACCAGTTCCTCCTTGATTCTTTCCTGCACTCCAAGAGAAAAAGATTGGAAAAATTGGACTCAAATTTTGTCCACTGTGTCAATGTGATTGTTTTGGACAAGGTAGGATTGGATGGGATCCCAATATTTCCTAAAGGACTGATAATCAGAAGCTGAAGCCACACCACCATTGGAGATCCACTGGGAGACAAGGTTATCTAGATCCTGCAAAGTAAATTGTGCTACATCTATTTTTCCCCAATAGGCCAACATTGCTCCCCGCAGAAGGGCCCAGTTATGTTGTTCTAAACCTTCAAAATACTCAATAATTTCCATAACTTCATGAAAGGAAATAAAAAATCTTAACTGGTAGGCCATATCAAATTTGCTATCCCCATCCACCAAAGCAGCCATCTCGTAAAAGTCTAAGAAGTGTTCCACGTTTGTCCCATTGAATCCTAAGTTCTTGTTCTGGGGCTTGATCTTAACCATCTTAGGACGTGTAGAAGAGTTGCTGGTGGATTCCATTTTGACAAAGTTTCCTAAAAGATCCAAGGCGCAGATTTCCAAAGTGGCTCACAAATGTGGCAAGAGTAGGGTTTCTTGAAAAACAACAAGTATCTTGCCCAGATGGTGCACAATTGGGAGGACTTACTTCTAGAACAAGTTGCCTCCACGGAGCTAGATGATGACAGAAAAAAAAGAAAGAGATTGGATTACAAAGTTGATGATTTTTGGGACTGTAAATCCCAAGGTTGCTGGTTTTATCCCGGCCCAGGGGACCAAATGTAAGACTCCAAATGGTTCTAGGAAATTGCAGTTCTGTGGAGGGGAAAGGTGCTGTTTAGGCTGCCCTCCTGATTGTTACAAAAATATTTAAATGTAACCAAGATCAAATTCCAGAAACTGGTAAAAAAGGGACCAAGTGTAAGAGGATAAAGATTATAGTAGTCAGTAGCTGGGGGAACAAGACTATCTGAGGCAAGATGATTCCAGGGAAGACTTGAATAGAAGAAGTCAAGGTTTGTTCAGAGTCCAACAAGACAAGGCAATTGTAAGTGACAATGCCCACAAGCTAATAGCTCTGGTCGTCAGCAGAAGCTTAGGAAAGATCAACTCAATCCCAAACAACCTCCAGGTTCTCAATGAACCTGCCCAACTCTCCGCAATCAAGCGCTTGAAGGGTACCAGATAACTGTGGGTGGCTGCACAAGACAAAGCTAATTGTTTGAAGAAGCTCTAGAAGCAAAACAATAACTGATTCAAACAAGGATAACCCAACACTTCTCAAGGGACTCAAGAGTAGCGTGGCGCAATTCAACTTCAAAAGAAATGAAGGGAGGTTTAACACTCCAGGTTTTAAGCTTAATAAAACCTCTTCATTCAAACTTGACTTGTTCCAGAAAGATAATCAAAGGATGATCAGGACCAGTATGGTCGGATAAAGGGATCAGGAGTGGTGTAACACACTAAAGAATTCAGTCAGTTAAATTCTCCTTCAACCAGAAAAGCTATTGGTTGGTGATAAGGATTAAGGATCAGGGTTTGAGTATGGAGGCTCAAGGATCAAGGGGCAATCATAGATATACCCAAATTTCAGACTCAAATGAGGGGGAATGAGACCCCAAGGATAATGTATTTCAAGAGGATACTGATGATGTTACTCCTCTGGTAGGATAGGATCTGATGATAAACTACCATGTGCTAGGATGTGTTGATAAGGTACCATCTGCTGCTCCTCCCTCCAAAAGGCATGGGAGATCACCTCCTTATATGGGCAGGAGGCCCTGTTAGACTATGTACAAAGGATACTACAAATGGAGCGGAGTTTTTTTTTTTTTTTTTTTTAGATTTTCAGATGATCAGAAAAATTTGATCACCCAGGCCAGTGGAAATCCAGCCTCCCTGACTGGGGTGGGATCTATTTTCATCCCTTCACCTCTCCTGCGTCTGTCCGTGGACAGACACGCGCAACAATACCAGGATCACCCACCCCTTGCCCAAAGGCGGAAGGGGTGGGAAAGGAAATGGACCAGACCGCCCGTGGATGTCCGGGGGCGGTGGACAACGCTTTCCACCCCCACCCAAAGATGGAAGGGGGTGAGAGAGTGGAAGATGATGATGGGCGGGTGAGAGCAGAGGAGAGGGATGTATAAGATTTGATGGAGTTTAACAACAGGGAGGTATGGGGATAAACTTGATGGTCTCAAGGGTGCCATGATGGAATCAATCAGCTTGGGATCCTCGGAGGCTTTGAGGCTGGGTAGGAGCATGAGACGTGAGGGGGTAGGGATCAGGACAACTTCCAAGAGTTCCTCTCAATAGTCATCCAGATCTTGAATGGTCATAAAGAGATCATGAATCAATAAAACCAATTGAACCTGAGCTCAAGGATGATGAGAGGGGGATGAAGAGGAGGAAGGGGTTGAGTTGGAGGGAGTGAGATTGAATCTAAAGAAACCATCAACAAGGAGGGAGAGGTTAGAGAGCCAAGAGGGAGATTTGGGACAACAGATCTGATCAAATTTGATTTGATCAATGAGGGAGATCTTTAGGGAGCTAGAGAGATAATGACTGAGGGTGATCCATAGACCATAGTAATTTTCAATCATGATCAGGTTCCAAGTGATTGAATCTGTTGATCTATCCTGCTGTTGGGTATCATCCTGGGAGGAGGATCAAATGTGGAGTGCGTGCCAGGTGAAGAGGATTGTGAGGATGTTGGTAAAGGTTAAGAGTGGGGATTGATGGATATAGTCTTGAGGATAGGTAGGATCAAGGCTAGGATGATCAGTTGGGTAGGAGGAGGTTGAAAGATCAAAGTCTAAGGACCAATTGGGGATTCCAAGTTTTGAATTGTGAATCCAGTGTGGGAGATGTTGGTGGGCAAAGAGCAGTAACAGGTTGAGAGCAGAATTGAGACCGTTGTTGCTCATCAAGCTGGTGATTGACAAGTTTGATCTAGGGTGGGACAAGAGCCTGTACTTGAGACAATCAAGGATTAGGATCAAGATCTCCCAATTGATGGCAAAACTATGGGAGGAGTAAGGGGATCTGATGATCTTGGGCAGGGGTTCCTTGACCAATAACAGGCCAAGTCCGAGTAAGGTCAGACTGGTGTTGATTTTGAGGGGATGATGATCATCCAAGGAGTGAGTTGTGGTGAGTCAATTGGGGTGAGAGGAGATGGCATGATGGCTTGGAATGGGGTATCTTGGGCTGAGTGGGTCTTGGCCCGCCCGTTCAGCCAAAAGGGAGGGGGAGAACAAAGAGAGAAGGGATTGAACGCGTTGCCTAGGGGATGGGACCAAGAGAGGCCTGTCCTAGAGTACTGGGAAAGGGGAACGCTTGGAAGGTTGAGGGAGTTGGAGGAGTGATACTGATACAAAAAAAATTTGGATTTTTTTTTTTTTTTTTTTGGATAAATGACACCTAAATAAAAGAATCATAGAAAAAATTTTGAATTTCCCGCATCTGGTCCTGGGTGTCCAGATTTGGTCACCACAGCATCCAGACAGTTGAGCTCTGGGTACTTGTCTAAGATATTCAAGAGAATTGCAAATTTTGCTCCAGAAATGATGATGAAGGATTGAATGGGTTTATGCCTCTGTGGTCAAATTATTGGGCATCTAAAACCAAGGGGAGGCACAGTTCAATGATGTGGAACTCAGAGTAGGCAAATTTGGTGCTTCTTCTGTTCATCTCTGCTGGTATTGCTCATGTTGAAAATTTTATATGGTGTTTCTTGAATGAACATGATGATGTGCTTGAGAATATGGAAAATAAAATTTTCCCATCAAGTAGATGTTTTTAACTGTGTAAAATTGTTTCAAACCTGACTTTGGAAAGAAAAAAATGTCTTTTTTAGAAGAGGTTCATCCTACTTTCAAACAATTACTTGCAAGTTTTTGGGGAAAAATTTTGGATTTGTGGAAACACCTGGATGGAAAAATCAATGGCCAAATCAACTTGGTGCATTTGTTGCTTAAAAAATCTGAAATAAAGTTAGGAGAATTTCTACCAACAGAATTGTTACTTTTGGGATACAAATTGTCAATTGAGGGAATTCAACTGGTTGGGGAACAATTCAAGATTTTAAAGCATAATCATGATGGCAAAGTGTGCACCAACTCATATTCCAAGATAATGGGCTTGCCCTGTTCTCACCTATTAGGCATAATACTACCATTGAGGTGAACTGTTGTGCCTGAGGACTTTCATCCTCAGTAGAGGCTAGACTATTATAATTCCAGTTCAGTAAGTTGGATTATTTGGATTGATTTTTGATTAAATATTTTTGATTGATTATTCCTGATTGTATTTACTTGTGAATGATTCTTTTGCTTTTAGAAATTTCAAAATTGATCCAGTACTCAACTCTTCTCCATTTTTCAATAAGCTCAAATAAATCTTTTTTGGAAAACCTGAAGAAGTTCAAGGGTAGATTTCAAAGGCCTTGGTCACAAATGCATGAAATTTTATTGCTAAGCCAAGACTTGAGCCAAAACTCTTAGGGTCCAGAAGCGGTTGACCCAAATTGAAAGATGCCTGTGGTGAAATTTCAATATTGGAACATTTTGAAAAGGAACTTCAGCCGGAAAGGCAGTTTAGAAGGGCATTGAAAAGACCAAAAATTGTAATTTTTTTATTTTTATAAGAATTCATTTTGATGGTGATATGGTGTTTATATTCCAAGTTTTCAGCCATCAGGCAATTTTACTTGTCCAAATGCCTGCACAACTCATGTCTTGTTGGTATAGTTGTTAAGTACTAGGCGTATTTTACATTATCTGACACCAAGGTCACTGGTTCAACCCACCATTGATCCAAGAATTACTAATTATCAAGAGTTTTAGAATTATATAATAAATTTTGATAATATTTTATAAGTATGTTTTAATGAGTATTGATTATGGAATTAAAACCTTGATAATATATATTATCAAGATGGGGATCCAATATAGCTTTAAATTAAGTTATGAGGACTCCGATTTTTTGTAAATTTTAATATATAACTTCCCAATATTTTCCATTCCTTTGGGAACAAGTTATAGTAATTACTTTAAGCCACTCTCTACTGTGTGTAAGCAAATTGCGTAATTTTAATCTTATCCCTCTTTGTGATTTAATTAAACTTTAATATAATTCACTGAGCCTTGAGAGCTTCCACCAAGACAGCCCTGTGCTCATTTGTAAAGTATAAATCATGTAATGTCATTGCCAAGAATATACATACCTTATATGTATAATATCTTCCAAGGTACTAGGAATTAAGAAATAATTACATTCCAAGGCTGTCAATTTATAGGTATGTAATCTTTCTGGGTGTTCTAGGAATTCTTCGCCGTCCATTTGACTGATGTGAATTCCTAGGATCATTAAAACTACCTTTGGGGGATGTAATTAGAACCTTTTACATTGAACATCCTCCTCAATGAGTACTAGTACCCTATTTCTCATTGGTTATGATGTAATGGGGCTCTGGGCCCTTGAGGAAGAAGCCAGGGCAAGCCTAGCACACCCCTGATGATTCCTTGAGTCCCCTGAGGTCTCCTGTTACCTTAAAATAGGAGGTACTTCACCCTATAGCCCCCTCATCAGTTACATATTATTATTTATTTGTAAGAGAATAAAGCAAGAGTTAACAAGCCAATTAAACTTATTCTCAAGAGGAGATTGACTGGGGCTATAAAATTTGGTATTATAATTAATTAATAATCTTATTGGAAACCCCAATTTTGAGTGGAAGGTCTGAAGTGGAGTAGTAACCCTTGTGTGTTACTGCTATAAAGGGTTTGAGCTTATTCATAAGCAAAGATCCTTTGAGCTTCATTTATTTGAAGCCAGGCCCCTTTCCTTTTATAAAATTTTAAGGTGTGGCTTTTTTAGTCATAATCCCTTGTTATTGTTTTGGTTTGTATGCTTTTTGCTACTGTTTTGGTTATTTAAGTCATTAACTGATTAAAATATTAGTTTTCTCTTAATTTTTCAGGTTTAACCATGGCCTAAGTATAGCATTAGAGGTTAAATCCCTGAAAAAACTCCTCTGACTCAGAATATGAATTTAATAATTTGGAGGAAAAGGCTGAAACTGAATTAGCCTCCCTTCATTTGCAATTTTAATCCTCTTCCAAGGAAGAAGATGTGCAGGAGAAGTCAACCTGAAGCTCATATTTTGTGAGTATTGATTTTGTTAATGTGATATGAATTTTGCCTAAGTTATTCTTGATTGTAGGAACCAAAATTTAATACCTCAATCAAATACCTGGGAACTTCGATGAGTTTTTGGGTGAGTTTTTGGATCCTTTTGGTGATGGTAATTGCAGATTTAGATTCATTTCCAAATCACTTTGTTATGGTGAAAATGGATGGTTTAAATTACAAAGGGAAAAGATAAAAACATTGAAAAAACACATGGAATTCTATGCTAAGAAAATGGTGGTAGAAAGGATGTCAAAACAATTGAACAAAGACTTGATTTTGAAGACATAAATTAAAAGATTACCTCTTCTAAATCTCTTTCAAAATTGGATATGGGTCATATAATAGCAGATTCTTATGCAAGGCCAATTTTTTTCATTTCATTGGAGTAATTTTTTACTTATACTCCTATGAAAATGGGTGTAAAAGAACCATTGGATGCCATCTTCATTTCCTTTGTTAACAATAGCCCATAGGTTTATTAATTAATTGAAGGAGATATTATTCCAATTTTGCACATTGTATAAAAACCTCCTTCTTTTACTTCCAAGAAATCTTCTGTTTGGGTTAATCATCTCAAAAATCAACTGCATTTGTATTCCAATTCATAGAAATCATTTCATTTCATCATTTGGGTTTTCCTTTCATCATTTGGGTTTGGTCAAACATTTACTTCTAATGCTTATCTTGTACTTCTATTAATAAGATGGATTATCACATTTTGAAAATAATTATGTTGATCATTTTGAGTTAAAATAATTATTTTGATTGTTTCAAATGAGATTTTATTGGTAAGTCAGTTCAACTTGTTTTGGGATTATCCCGTCATAAGGAGTATTTTTACATCTCATGATGGCATCAGCTTAACACATATTGAACTTTTTTTGTTTTGGTGTTCTTACTTCAGGTCTATTGCATTGAGGTTGACTTTTATCAATTCCTCCTCAATTGACTAGCCAAATTTATTTGGCAGGGTTAATTTTTCTTTGCGCTATTCCAATGAAATAAGTTCAAATTTTGTTGGGCTGATCCAATCATAAGAAGTCTTTTTACTTCTTATGATGGGATCAGCTGAACACATTTGAACTTTTTCTTTTGGCATCTTTACTTTAGGGCTAGTCCATTTAGGTGGACTCACATTCCTATTTTTTGGGGTTTGAGTGAATGAATTTATGAAATGATAACATGGAATGATATGAATTAAATTTATTTTGTTTAATTTAATTTATTTAAATTTTTTTTTATTCAATTCAATTTATATGTTAATAAACAATAATGTGTTTGTATTTCATTTTATTTTAGTCCAACATTATATTATATTTTATTTTATTTCAGGGCTTCATTGTATTTATATTGTTCCTTTTCATTTTTATTTCCCCCTTTTTCATTGTTTTATTTTCTTAATTGTTTATTTTTAATTTTTTTAGGGCCATGAATATGCATTCATGGCTCTGGAGTTGTTAAATTCTGACAATTTTTTTTAATTTTTGTTTTCAACTTTTTTGATTTTTTTTAAACTTCTTTTGATTTTTTTATTTTGTTATTATTTTTTTGTTTAATTGTTTATTTGTTTTTATTTTTTTTTTTTTTTTATTGTAATTTTTTTTCCTCAAGGCCCTGGAGTCATTAATGGCATTCCACAACTCCAATGGGTTGTGTGGCCCAGCTCACAACCAATCTGACTCTTAAGAGGCTGTCCACAAACCTGTTGGTTGTGGGGAGCTGTACACAATTCAAATGGGTTTTGGACCATGCAACACATTCACCTTTGAGTTGTGTATGGTTTGCTTAGTTTTGTGAATTTATCACAACCAAAAAAAATAAAGGGAATTGTTGTTTTCATGGCCCCAATTCTTATTTTTTTGATGTTTTGATTTCCTTCTGATGTCCTGCATCTATGCCATTTAGTAAAGTTTCAAAAGAAATAAAAAATTGGAAATTCCACCTGAGAAGAGGCCATCTAAAAACTCTCTAATTCTTTCTTGAGACTTTTTGATCCATTGAAAGGTCTTCAAAATTATGTTTGAAGAATGGAAAAAAAAAGTTGAATTCACAAATTTTTTCACTTTTTTAAATACATTCTTTCTAATTATTCTGTTAAATCTGAAAAGAGAGGATTTTACAAATATAACAGGCAATTCCAACATTATATTTGAATACTTTTATTACTTCATTTTCCCACCAAAAAATGGGCTTAACATTGAAGAAAAGATGTTCCTTTCACAAACCTTATCTTTCTGAAGCTTTTTCCAATTTTTGAGCTTGCAGTCTTTTATTGAGAGCTCAAAAGGGCACAAGAAAATTATCTGATTATTTTTCTTAGGTTTTTGTTTTCTCAAAAAAATCCATAATTAAAAACACAAAAATGCCATTTCTGGCTCTAAATCATTGAGTGAATAATCAGTAGAAAAGAAACTATGAAGAATCCAGCAAAAAAGAAAAAAAATCATTTGACCAAGATCAATCAGTACCTCCTCCCTTCTTGGATGTGCAGAATTTGGGGATTAAAAAAACTCTTTAAACCAAGTTCTAAGTTATTGTGAATCAAATCCTCCAATTTTTGGTATTCCTTGCTAGCAAGAACCTTGCAAAGAGGATGGTTCTATAAAAAGCTGAAATAAATATGAAATAAATGTATTTGTGTCATTCAAAGTATATTTCACAATAATAAATTCAGATTTTCCATGAGAATAATCAAAATGGTATCAGAAACAGCTCCAAAATGCATCCCAAAATGGACATTTTCTGTTATTGTGGTAGTTGTATCAACTATTTGGAGATAAATAATTTATTTCTAAAATCACCTAATAACTTTCTTGAACACTTTGAAATTCCCAACAAAAGGATGGAATCTCAAACATTTGAAGATGCTTCAAAAAGATAAGCGGAAAAAAACTTGAAAAGAACATCTTTTCTTCTATGTTAATCCCATTTTTGGTGGGAAAATGAAGTACTAAAAATATTCAAAAATCATAATTTAATTTCCTGCTCAATTTTTGAAGTTTTTTTCTCTTCTGATTTTCCAATATAACTAAAAAGGAAGTATCCAAGAAAGTGAAAATGTTTGTGACAGTTTTTTTTCAATTTTTCAAACCTAATTTCAAAGACCTTTAAATGGACCAAAAAATCTCAAGAAATTAATAGAGAGTTTTTAGATGGTGCCCTACGTGGCGGTACTTTTGTTTTGCAACTTCACAAAACTGCGCAAAGTTAAGGAAAATAATTTGGATGGGGGACATTTTGGGGACATCAAAACCATGCAATAATAAGGATTGAGGGTGTGAATAAAATATTGCCCAAAATAAAAAATAAAAAATGAAAAATGAAAAATGAAAAATGAAAAATAAAAAATAAAAAATAAAAAATAAAAAATAAAAAATAAAAAATAAAAAATAAAAAATAAAAAATAAAGAATAAAGAATAAAAAATAAAAATTAAAAATTAAAAGTAAAAAATAAAAAATAAAAAATAAAAAATAAAAAATAAAAAATAAAAAATAAAAAATAAAAAATAAAAAATAAAAAATAAAAAATAAAAAATAAAAAATAAAAAATAAAAAATAAAAAATAAAAAATAAAAAATAAAAAATAAAAAATAAAAAATAAAAAATAAAAAATAAAAAATAAAAAATAAAAAATAAAAAATAAAAAATAAAAAATAAAAAATAAAAAATAAAAAATAAAAAATGAAAAATAAAAAATAAAAAATAAAAAATAAAAAATAAAAAATAAAAAATAAAAAATAAAAAATAAAAAATAAAAAATAAAAAATAAAAAATAAAAAATAAAAAATAAAAAATAAAAAATAAAAAATAAAAAATAAAAAATAAAAAATAAAAAATAAAAAATAAAAAATAAAAAATAAAAAATAAAAAATAAAAAATAAAAAATAAAAAATAAAAAATAAAAAATAAAAAATAAAAAATAAAAAATAAAAAATAAAAAATAAAAAATAAAAAATAAAAAATAAAAAATAAAAAATAAAAAATAAAAAATAAAAAATAAAAAATAAAAAATAAAAAATAAAAAATAAAAAATAAAAAATAAAAAATAAAAAATAAAAAATAAAAAATAAAAAATAAAAAATAAAAAATAAAAAATAAAAAATAAAAAATAAAAAATAAAAAATAAAAAATAAAAAATAAAAAATAAAAAATAAAAAATAAAAAATAAAAAATAAAAAATAAAAAATAAAAAATAAAAAATAAAAAATAAAAAATAAAAAATAAAAAATAAAAAATAAAAAATAAAAAATAAAAAATAAAAAAAAAATGAAAAATGAAAAATTAAAATTAAAAATTAAAAATTAAAAAATTGAAAATTGAAAATTAAAAATTAAAAATTAAAAATTAAAAATTAAAAATTCAAAAATTCAAAAATTCAAAATAAAAAATAAAAAATAGAAAATAAACAATAAACAATAAAACATCAAAAATAAAAGATGAAAGATAAAAGATGAAAGATGAAAGAAAAAAGATGAAAGGTGAAAGGTGAAATATAATAGATGAAAGATAAGAAAATAAAAATCAAAAATCAAAAATTAAAACTTAAAAAGTAAAAATTAACAATTAACAATTAATAACTAACACTAACAATTAACAATTAAAAATCAAAAAATTGAAAATTAAAAATTAACAATTAACAATCAAAAATTAACAATTAAAAATTAAAAATTAACAATTAAAAATTAACAATTAACAATTAACAATTAAAAATTAACAATTAACAATTAACAATTAACAATTAAAAATTAACAATTAACAATTAAGAATTAACAATTGACAATTTACAATTAACAATTAACAATTAACAATTAAAAATTAACAATAAACAATAAACAATTAACAATTAACAATTAACAATTAACAATTAACAATTAACAATTAACAATTAACAATTAACAATTAACAATTAACAATTAACAATTAACAATTAAAAATTAAAAATTAACAATTAACAATTAACAATTACCAATTAACAATTAACAATTAACAATTAACAATTAAAGATAAATGAAAGAAAATTAGGTTGAAGACCACCAACACCTCACCTAACTCCTGGTAAGGTTGAAAGATGCAGCTCTGTGGCAGGCTTTCAAAAAAGCCACAACCCTGGGGTTTTTGATGGATGGGTTGCCAGAAGCACCAAACTCCCCCCCTTTTTTCTGGTTTCAAGGGGGGAAACATCATGGTGTGGGAAACCATGGCAAGGATGCCTTTTGGCATCATTTGGCATAAACATTGCTAAAATCATTTTGATTTCAAAAATTGGTGTGATTTTACTATTTTTTTGGCATGGTTTTATCCAAGTTCTACCTTTACAGGATACAGGACAAATAAATTTCCAGAAAATTATATACAATTAATTAAAAATTTTACAAATCTCATACAAATACAAATACATCCACCAACAGAATGTATACACACACCACAGACTTATTTCCCCTGCCATTATCACTCAAAAAATTCCAGAAATAAAATAATCCTTGACATTTGACAAGTTAATCTTTGCTAAAACACTAAAGGCAGCCTGTGGGACATGCATGACTGCACTGCTGGCTCCAGAACACAGAATCTTGCCCCCCCTCCCCCTGATCTACCCTCATAATTCTCAACAGGAACCCTGATAAAACTGAAGAGGTATAAATACAGTAATTTTTCAGGCTCTGTATCCCCAACCTACTCAGTATCATAAATTCAGACACCATTCCATACAGGAAGCAAATATCTTTAAGGATAATTAAGTGATTATTGGATTTTTTCTGAAATTTCTTTTTTTTTGAATATTCCACAATTATAACTCAACTTTTGAACCATGATGACTCCTCAAATAATTGTAATAGGCTCAAAAATTTCCCTTTATTCAATTTTTTGTAGCTAACTAGGAACAATATTTTTTACCAATTAAGTCATTCCTCTCTGCTTTAGCTGTTTTCTAACCAAGCCCAGCCATACTATGTATCTTTTAGATATTACTTGCTTTATCAAAAGTTTCAAAAGACCCAGGATCCCAGATTATAATTTTCATTCTCTGAAGAGAGGTGTTCAATACCCCCTTTTTTCAATATAACCCTTATTTTTATTTAATCAATAATCAATTTATTCATGAATACTACCTTTGAACACTCCAAAACACCTCCTTGAATTTTCTTTATCCATCTAGTTGTGGATCATTTCTACACCTCTTTGAATAATTTATTTATTCTAAACCTATCTACTCTAGTATCTAAAGGATTGCAAGGGTCCTGGCACCTCATAGGCAGACAAATAATGCTTTAAACCCCACTTATTTTTGGGTAACTGTGAAACCCCTTTTGTAAAATTATTTTTTTTTACCTTTGAAATTTTGAGTGTACTTTTCAAATGGAATTTCTGGACTAACATTTGAATCAAAAAAAAATTGGGATTTCTTATTCTAATATGCTTTAATAATTCTTCTTGTTGAGTTAAATTGCTGAGAAAAATGTGGATTCTGTGACTGATTGATTCAGAATGGTTGGATGGTTTCAGTTTCTTTTTACCAGGCTGAAAGATTGGCCCTGGACCAATATCCACATTTGAATTCCTTAAAGAAGTATTGAGGCCATTTAGTATGTTTTTTGACACAAGGGTGGATCCCTTAAGAAGTTTTATAGTTAGTGTTAGCACCCATCTTCTGTCAATGTTGGAGTACACATGCCAACTAGGATGGTCTATTGTTTGGTTAAAAGTGTTTCCTATCTTTACCGGTTATGAGCCCAGTGGTATCACTTTTGCATGTCTGGTCCCCTTTTTGACACTCTGTCTCCATGCATTTAACCTCCATGAGGCCACTCAAGCTTGCACTTTGACCAAATCCCATCACTCTATCCTCCCTTCCATGAGCCTATCCAGGCTCACATGGTGCCCTAATACATTTTCTCTGCCTCCAGATCCTCATGCAGTCACCAGCTATTTCTAAAAGTTTCAAAAAAAATGGCAACAGAATTACTATTCATTTCAAGGATGCTCCCCTGTTTTTTCATAATTTCTTTCCTTTTTTCCTTTGGTTAAGATTTTTTTCCTATTTTTTTTATTTTTTTACCTCTTTTTTCAATTTTCTGTCCCTCTTTTATTCTTTCTTTCCAATATATAAATCTATCAATTCCTAAAGCTAAAAATCCTTGTCTGCTAATTTAAAAAATCATTCTGTCCTTTATATTTTTCCTGTTCTATTTTCTCAAACTGTCTGTCTGCAAATCAATTTTGAAAGACAGGCATATTACTATTTTCCATTCAAGTAATTATAAAACAATTATTTAAAAAAAAATGGAGGGTAGGTTTGTGCTTTCCTTTCATTTTTGAGAACAACAAGGACAGGGAGCCTTATAAAGGCAACCCATCATTCAAAAATTCTGGGAACTGATATTTTTCTTGTGCATCCAGTTTTCACCATATGGTGTCTGGTTTTCTTTGGAATTTATGCTAGCTGGAATTGTGCAATGGAAACTCTGGACATTTTTCTTGTATTGCATAATAATTTTCACTACTTTAAATCTTGACCCTGAAGCTCCAGTTGCATACTCATTATTATGCAAAAAGTATGTAATTTTACAGTTCAAAATGTATTTTGCAGAGTAACACTTCCACCCAGGACATTTCATGGTTTCATACTAACTTCTGGTACAATCCCATATTCATTGTGACTGAATTTGCCAGTGGGGGAGTGCTAAGGCATCTCTCCTACAGGTGGTAAAATCCTGGATGCAAAATTTCAAATACCAGGTTGCATAACAGTATTTGACTCCCCAAAATGCAGCACCATAATCTGCATGGGGCTATCCACATTCAATTTACTGCCACCCAGACCAAAAAATTGAGCATATTGGTGGGAGTGATGGGTGGTTTTAAAGTTTGAGGGATGCACAGGTAAAGATATCCAGTGGGCTTCACACATGTGGCACCTTGATGTTATTGAATATAAATGGTATGTGAGATACAGTTTTTCCAGATTTGGGAAACCAACAGGCTCATATTTAACTCAATCTTAAATTATTTTGGGGATGGCAGCTGTGGAAAGTGTATTCTTGGGCTGTTTGGAGGCAAATTGGATTTAGCTTTGCAGTTTACCTCCTGTGGGAGAGATGCCTTTAGGAACAATATACATAATGGGGATTACACCTGCCAACTAGGATGGTGTAGGGGTGGGCTGACCCTTTTCTGCATTGCTACAGCCATAGAATCCAAGAATTCTTTAGATAAACTCTTGATATTTAAGCCCTTTTTGGCCTAAAAAAAATGAGAAAGCAAAAGACACAATTTTCTTTTTTAAAAACATGCACCAGCTAGCTAACAAGGCTTTATCTGCCATTGTCTTCCCCTCTAAAAAGGCTTGGTATCTTTGGAGGGGACGGATGAAATTTAAGGATGAGAGAATAAGGTGGAGAATTACCCTGATGGCAGAATGATATGATGAATGTTATCTATAGATGACTTTTTGATGGTAGGTATTGTGGATTTATGGAGGGTAAGTTTAATCCTGCTAAGTGTTGGTGCTACAAAGCTTCATAAGTTTTCATAAATTTTTTCAATTTTTTCTTGAATTTATGGAGCTTACTACCAATGTCTTATTTAGGACACAATTGTGGGTTGTGCTTGGTAAACATAGCTAACAAGAAGACATACCAAGACAATTTAGGTGCTCTTATGAACTCCCAAGGTGTTATTTTAGCCTATGTGAAGCAAGATTAATAATTAGGCCCTGTTTTGGCCCACAAAAAAGGTAATGAACCATCATGCAAACCCAGAATTCTCATGATGTTACTTGATGCTTTTTCTGTTGCATATGGTGGGAATTTGGCATAAAAAAAATTTTTAAACTCTGCTCAAATGATGGTTGTTGATGCTTCCTAAAGCTTCAGAACTCCCATAGGCCAAAATCACACATGAGGCCAGATTTAGTTCCAGAAAAAAATACATTTTCATTTATTTATTTCAATGCACATCCTCTTGAGCCTCTCCCTGGTTACCATTACCTCCCCCCCTCTCCCATTTGTACCTTAAATCTCCCTTCAACACCACATAACTTCAATTTAACCTCTTTCCTCACTGAAATATCTTTCAATGTATCACACCCATCATACTCCCCATTTGCAAATTGGAAGACCTCCCCAGCCCTTTATCTCTGACTTGTCTCAAAATATGCCATCCAACACTCCGCAACACTCCCACAAACTCCAGAATCCAATACTCTCTCCCCCATCCAATTTGCCTCCTGGTTTAAGCTCAACTGGGTGCATTTCTTCACAGAATCAGCCTGGTATGAATCAATAAATTTCTGATTTTATTTCCCAGCCTGTTTCCCAGCTACTTAGAATTTGTGGCCTCCCAAGATTTAAAAGCTTGACCTTACCTCCAACTAAAATTCCATCTATTTCCCAAAGAAATTTTCTGTCAATGAATATTCACAATCTTTGAAGCCAGTCAAAGGTTGGTCCCCAACTCCATCTCCTGATATTTTGGCTTGGATGGAATGCAATCCATGGTTACAGCAGCTGATTTGGTATGGGATTCATTCTTACAGGCAGTTTATTTTTTCCCATAAATTGTAATACTCACATTCTAACATTGATGTTACAAGTCACATCCCCAATATCAGAAGATTTGTGGAACTCCATTTCCTGGAATTCAAAATCTGGAGGTCATCTTTGGGGAAAATGCAGCAACTGTTTTGATGGCTGTCTCAACATGTTCCTGTTGAAGAAGTCACCCAATAAATTGGGCCTACTTCTTCCTCCAATAAATCCAATGTGGAGGCTGCTTAACCAGGCCTAGGTTGAAAGCATGATAAAAAACTGCTTCAAATGCCCTTGAGAATTCTGTCAAAAATTTGTTGGATTCCTGGAGTCAGCCTGTGCCCACTATCCCATCAGGAATGGACCAAGTAATCAACTTTTATCAAGACACCATTGCACACCAGCTGACAGGTCTTGAAGAACTCACTTCTGGATTAAATGTCCTTGAGAATGAGGTGAATTGTGCAATATTGTTTAAAATTAAAGATCCCCATGTTCTTCTGATGTGGTTCAAGCAGCAGACCCAGGCTTTCTTGAACAACTCACAAAAATCTCCTTCCTCATACTCTCAAAATTCCACTATTGGGTGGTTTTTTATTTTTTTTACTTGTTTCTTTAACAATGAAACACATGTATATTACTTTCTTGACTAAATAGTGATCTGGTCTTTTTCTAATGACAAAATAAATATTTTTTCACTATCTAGATGGAAAGATGTTGTGTGCTGATATACAAGAAAAAATTTATAACTCCATTTGGTGTTGTAAATAGATTACCAGTCCCAAAATTAAAAAATCTTGTTATCTCCTTACTTGTTTCTGGGGATTAACACCATTCCATTCCTAATCCTTTATTAATTTTTGATATTTTTCTTACATTTCATCAGCCAATCTATCTTTCCAAGAATTCAAAGAGTTTACTATTTTTTTTTCCAAGGGATGTGATATTCTGCTTGTCCTCTTGATCAATGCTCATTTCATTTCTCCAATATGATTTTTCATATGGGAAATATTAGTTTCCATGACTTTACCCACAAAAGTTGTGAAGGAACCCAAGTGCGTAAATAAGATCAAATTGGACAGTCATGTGATAGTCTGAAGAATTTGCCATAATGGGGAATCTATTCTTGAAAACCCCAAACAGCCTCTCAATGACATTCCTCAAGGATGCATGACATAGGTTATACAGCTACCCAGAATGTTGAGGCCTGTAATAAAAAGAAAAAATTTAGGCAACAACCATCAATGGTACATTAGTACAATCACTTACCTTCTTGAGGCCAATGCCTTCTCCTTGAGGTGGTATCTAGTGCCCCTGTAAGGCACCAGAACACCTGAATTCAACCCATAACCCACATCAGCCAGGTTGAAAAAACCAGGTGGAATTTTGAAGTCTTTGCTCTGGGAATCAGCCAATACCTGTGAATCATGGGCTGAGACCTCCCAGCCAGCATAGATGAAAGTAAAGAGCATGTTGAAATTGCATGCTGCCAGGACATTTTGGGATAAAAATGCCTTGTGGTTACAATGGGCTCCTGAGTGCCTTTCTGCCACTTTGACAGGTATATGCACACCATTGAGAGCCCCACGGCTGCTTTTGAAGAATGGATAAAATTTGGGATCATCCAATATTTGGATGGGGGTAGTGCCTGGTGAGGGTGAGCATATTGTGTTTTTAAGAAGGCTTGGACTGGGCAACAATTTTTTTCTTGAATTTTTTGTTTAATCAAGTTTTGCCAAATTTTGATCTCTGGGTTTAAAACCAAGCTTTGTTTTGATCTTCCCTGAAACTCAGATATTAAAATGGGCAAAAATCAATCACACAAAAAAAATTTCTAAAATAAAATGTTGTGCGGTCCAAGCATTATTAAGAAAACAATATGTATCTGGGAGCTAGTTTCATGAGTAGGCTAAGAATGTGGTGGAAAATTTTTCAAATGGAGTCCCCAGAGTGTTGAAATTGGTCTTGAGTTTGCTGGTTTGATGCAGATTGGCCAACTTTGTACAAGAAAATTGCCAGTTGTTCTTCTATACAGGTCAACATGGAGCACAGATTGATGTTGATTGTATTGAATTCTTCTATAAGTTTGTAGAAGGTGGAGGCTGATAGATGTAGGACAGAAACAATTTGGCAGTGGTTCCCATTGAGTGGTGCTACAGTTTACTCCTAACCTGAGTCAGGCAAACCATTTTAGGGAACTTGGATGTTTTGATAATAAAAAAGGAAATAATGTGGAGGAAAAGGAGTCAAAAAATTTGCCTATGCTTTTGCTTATGTGTTAGTTTTTTTTTTTTTTTGCTTTTGGTACTTATCTAGGTCCATTGTAGCTATAATGTAGGTATGATCAAGAAAGGGGGAGGGAAGGTTTTTGCATAGTGGTTCAAGGTGGGAATTGTGGGACTTCAGACCAGCAGACACCAAACACAAGCAACCAGATGCCTGTGACAGCTACATGTCACTTGTGGGTGCCAAACACATCAAACCCAAAAATAAAGTTGTGTCATGTTTGATTTTGCGCAAAATCAAACATGATGCTAGCCTTATTTGGGAAATGATGGTACATGACACTTCAACAGGGCCTTCTTTGGAACCATTTAGGGTGCATTTGGCAACCTCAAGGCCCTGTAACTGTAGCTTTGACCAGAGCCACAGTTACAAATCTGCCCATGGGTGGATTTGTAACTGTAACTTTGGATGAGTCCTTGGGGTCCCGCAGCCAAACATCCCACGGATTTGTAACTGTAAACTTCAAGAATGGGCACAAAAGGTGATGGTCACAGCTAGTTACAAGGTGAAAACCTTGTAACTTGCTGTAACCTCTTTTTGGGGAGGGCAGCATGGGAGTGTAACTTCCGTAGAAGTTATGCATGGGGAGTTACAGCAGTTGCCAAACACCCGATTTGTAACTTTGAAGCTGTAACTCCCCTGTAAACCCCTGCAACTTCATTTTGGTGGGCCGGCGAGTTACTGCTACAGACACACCGGGCAGCCAAACGCGCCCTTAGAGCATCCACAATCATCTTGGTAAACCCACTGGTTAGCTAAGTTTACCAAGCATGAGCTGCAATTGTGTCCTAAATAGGACCTTGTTACGTAGCAAGCTCCATAAGTTTGGTTGAAAATCAACAAAGTCACAAAAACTTATGGAGCTTGGTAACCCCAACCCTTGCCAGGATTTACCACGCCCTCCACAAGTCCACCACTTGCCCCTCCAATATTACTAGCATCCTTCCAAGCCCACCATTGTGCCTGGAGATGCACTGGGTCGTCGAGTGGCTGCTGGAACGATGTTGAATATTCATAAGTATCCAATATCGTGACTGCCGCTTTGGAGTGTCGGCAGGCTATTGCTGCGCTCCACTGCAGCCTGCGCCGATGCCCCCGACAGAGTTTATTTTGGCCGCGTCAACATCGCCCCAGGGACGACGACCATTGGGGCGAAGGAAAACTTTCGAGAAGCACGATGGCCATAGCCAAACCAGTTCCAGGTTAGTGATTTTCGCCTTTCCCTAGTTCATGCACCCTTCGAATACATCCCACCCGAGCATTCGGCCTACTTACGCCCCCTATCTGCACGTCTTGCTCTTCTATCGAACCGCTCAGACATTACTACATCGAACGTCAATGAAGAAGTCAATGAAATCCATAAATCAAAGAAGCAGAAACATCGGAAAGACAAACCATGGGATACGGACGACATCGATCATTGGAAGATTGAACCATTCGAACTGGAAAAGGACAAGATCAAACCGTTTACAGAAGAATCTAGTTTTGCGACCCTGTTCCCGAAGTATCGTGAAGTTTATCTCAAAGAAATCTGGAGCCATTTGACCAAAGTATTGGATCAACATGTTAGTTCTTAAGATGATTCAGAAAAAAAAAATATCAAATCATTGATCCTTGCACATTCGTGTTGAACTTCCGGTGGCCTTTTCTAATCCTGACGTCTATCGATCCAAACGAATCTCGGCATGATTGCAATTCTTCTGGTTTAGGGCGTGGCTTGTGTCTTAAACTTGGTCGAAGGGTCAATGACCGTGAAGACAACCCGTAAAACTATTGATCCTTACATTATTCTCAAAGCCAGAGATCTAATCAAGCTTTTAGCTCGGAGTGTTCCTATCACCCAAGTCAGTGATTTCAATACTTTTACTGGTCCAGAGAAAATTCGAGTCAACCTAACTTTTTTATTTCCTCAATGATGGCCTTGTAGGCAATCAAGATCTTGGATGATAATGTGGCCTGTGATGTGATCAAGATTGGCAATATTATTCGTAACAAAGAACGGTTTGTAAAACGTCGACAACGAATACTAGGGCCCTCTGGTAGCACACTCAAGGTTCTTATTCAAATCTTCCATCCTCTTCAGCCTTTAAACTATCTTTAAGATTTTAATCAGAATGAATGATTTTATGCTTTTCAGGCGATTGAATTGTTGACAGATTGTTACTTACTGGTGCAAGGAACCACAGTTTCAGCCATGGGTTCATACAAGGGTCTTAAAATAGTTAGACGGATAGTCATTGATTGTATGAAAAACATACACCCAATCTACCATATCAAAGTTAGTCTGCTCGATCATGAGCTCATCTCTTGCCTTCAAATGCCCGTCTCCAAGTTGATGTCCACTTATTGATCCCCGCTTCAAACGTTTGCATGCGTTTCCAATGTCACTTTACCCTGAGCATACAGGAATTAATGATTAAAAGAGAATTGGCGAAAAACCCTAAACTCGCAGAGGAAAATTGGGACAGATTTTTACCCAACTTTAGCAAGAGAAAGAAAGCCAAGCAGGCCAAAGCTGCCCAGTCATTATCTCAAGGCCAGACTGGTGAGAAACACGATAAATCTTCCGACCAGCGTCCCACCCAACAGAAAACAATCGCACCGTCCGAATCTATCACGAACAAATTCGCCCCTGATAAAAAGAAGAAGAAATACACACCGTTTCCTCCGCCTCAGATGCCACGGAAGGTGGGTTCTTGGGTCCACCACAACCCCATTTTTACAATATCTTCGCACAGTAATCTATCCGGGGTTTGACTTTATATTTCCCATTTGCTTTGTGACTTTTCCAGGTCGATTTAGAGTTGGAGTCGGGTGAATATTTCCAAAAGAAGGCGCGCGAGATGAAAAATAAATCGCAAGATTCGAAGAAAAAGGAAAGTCGGGAACTTGTTGAAAATCTGAAAAAATTGAACCATCTTCAAGATAAGCCACCCACCGAGTCTAGTGCACCAAGGGTTAATCCAGTATTATCGAAGAAACTTAATGAACGCAAACGGAAGTTTGCTAAGGAGGAGAACGAAGGAGGCGATGATTGACCAGATGAACTCTCCTCTCCTATCTGTGGCTTGAGAATTATGGCGATTTTTGTATTTTACCTCTTTCTATGGTTTTCTTCTTGATGGGAATTAGCAATGTAGACCAGTCGCCAAAAGTCGAAGTTTTTTCCAAACTGACTAATAATTCATGATGCTTGGACCATTACCTTGGAACTCTTACTATGGATGCAGGCCCCAAAGAGCCAATTGATCTGGATTTAGAGTTGGTTCTTGAATGTCAGATTTACGACCAGCCCATCGAGCAAAAAACTCTAGTGTACTAGCTAGAACGCTCAAATCGCTAACTAATACCTTTGCTTATCCATTAATGCTACTGGCATCAAAGTCATGACTGATGTCAACTCAACATTCTGAAGTGACCGATTACCACTACAGCTGAGTAACAGGTGCATTTCGAATAAGCAGGGGCAATCCAAATACGAAGAGCGGTTCGTAGACTAGTTTCCAAAAGATGCATGAGCCAAGACAATGCAGCAATGGGCTGGAGGGATTGAAACCTCATCTATCAAGTATAGATCTTTCAATTCGTTCTCAAAACTTCTCTTCCCATATTGTTTCCTTTCATCGGCCCTACATCTCATCTTTGTTTGCACATGTTATCCTTCTCCTACAATGGCAGATTCATCATCACTTCCTCATGCCAATTCCCGTGTTCAGAAATCAGGTTGTCTGTCGCTAGAGCTGCCAATATAGATTAATCTCAACTTCCTCATGCCGACTCTCATGCCCAACAAATCATGCTCTCTCTGACTAGAGTTGCCTATATAACCTGAATTCCAGTAGGTGATGAGAGCAGAGACCTACCACTTTGCGGATTTATCCTAAAAGACCATGATTTGAAACAACAAAAGCATGTCGGGAGATACTTCCAAAACTCTTCCCATCCTTGGATCTACCAACTATTCTGAATGGAAATATAAACTGGTTTAACAAAAATAATGGGACCATTCCCTTATTCTGTTTTAATTTTTACTTTCCTTTTCAATGGTTTTACTCACAAAATGAGTTGGGAAAATAATAGAAATGATGTACTTCAGTAATTTGGCGTGTCAAGATTAATTTCCAATGACTTTATTTTTTTTTTTTTCAAAAAAAAAAAAAAAGATAACTACAAAAAAAATACCTAAAGAAAGCCATAATAGGGTGTATGAAAGTTAATCAACTCACTATTAGAAACCAACCTGCCTTTTTTTTCACAAGCACACCATGTTTAATGGCATCCAAAAAAAACACCCCCTAACTGGTTTATTTCAAAATGGTGGGTGTCATAAAACTGTCAGATTTCAAAGATAAAACCCACACTTGATGCATCATCATCCATCAATAGACACAACACCCATCCACACCTCCACACATCATCAACCATACACACCCCCTCCTGGGTTATTGGGATGGCTCTTGATTTGATTCCTATAGATTCTTACTGTAGCTGCAATTTCCATCTCTCATTAATCACTTGATCACCTCCCCCACCCCTTTCCTGTTCATCCAAAACCTTATGCTCTTGTAATGTAATTATCTTGACAATCCCACTTCATCACTCATTTTCATAGATAAGTACCAAAAGAATTCTTCCATCAATTTAACTTCATCTTGATCAGAAACCTTGATCATCCAAGCCACCTCCTTGAACATCCTCATCCTCAGCCTTTGCCCAGAATTCCGCCTGATTGGCACTCCTCATCCACCCTCATCTGACTTTTCCTCAGATGCCTTGCTACCCTTCCAGCATTCTGTACAACTAATTTTCATCTCCTCAACTTCCTCCTCATTATAAAAATAGTCCTATAAATTCATCAAACCTATCAAGACCATAGTCATCATTGGGGGTGATCCTGCTGTAAAATCAGCTTCCTTGTTCTTATCAAAGTTTTCCAAAAAAAAAAAAAAAAAAAAAGTATCCAAGCCCAACCAAAATCAATGTTAAAAGAAATCTCACCTTTCCTTTGTGGTAGGGTCACCACCATTCATCTCTTTGGCTTTCTCAATTATCCTCATATCAAATCTGGCTTAAGCATATTTTTGACCACTAAAAAACACCTTCATCAAGCCATCTGCCACTTGAACCTAACCAACTTACTTTTTACTCCAAATAATGTTGATCAACCCAACCAAAATTATGAAATCTTTGATGAGACCAAAATTTCCTATGAAATTGTTCAATGAAAGTGGTGAGATACTGGAATGGCTATACGGACCAAATTAAATGATCAATTAAAATTATTCAAAAACTGTGGTGCAAGATTCAGGATGTATTGAATTACCTAAACCTGCTTAAATTATTTTAGATAAATCTAATTTATCATTTTTCTGAAATTTTTTTACCTTTAGTTCTGTAACTCTCTTTCCCAAATAGTTTATATTGGATCTGCACTCTGAAACCTTTTTCTCCAAGGAAAATGAATGCAAGAACTACCCTTAGTTATCACTCCACCCTTTGTTTTTTTTTAAAAAAAAAAAATCCTCTGAAGGCAATAAATTTTTAAAAATTGATGTTTCCTTTTCCATTTGTTTGAAAATCTGGTTTTATTACATAAATCTTTCCTCCTATCTAAAAAACTTTTAATTAAATATTAATTGCAAATTCCATCAAGAGCTCATTAAAGATTAACCTTCTGCCCATCAAAACTGCTGCACACTAAAAATCTTACCCAGTTACTGCACCAAGGAGGATCCAATGATTTTTTCTATCTCCAATTTATTAATTACCAGTATTCCAGTGTGATTCATCTCTTGGTTAAACCTCCTTTGTTGGTATTGCATAATAAATTTTCTGCTTCCTTTTATCCTGAAAATATTTCCCTGTTGCCACATGTCCTGGAAATTTTAAGTTTGTGCTCCTTGATAATTTATGATTCTGGTTTAATCAAGTTTTCATTTCCTCTTTTTCAGTCCCTAACCATTTCTGCAATGCAGGTATGCAAAGGCCACAAACTTCAGTTTATTTCCCAATCCTCAAACATGGCAAGGAAGAGAGGGAGGATCACTACCTACCTGTCCCTAACCCAGGTATTCAAAGGCCTCCACCTTGAGGTTAGTTACCAATCTCCAAACTTGGAAAGGAGGAGAGGGAGAATTGGGATGAGAGGTAGAAGAGGTATATAATCTATATACAAAAGAATTTTACACCTCATTGGTGAAATATTTAGTTGAAATAATCATGTATTGCATGTATTCAACATCAACCCCCCTGCCCCAAGATTTAGTCAATGCACTTCACTTCTGCAGAGAAATCCAGCCTTTTTTCTTCAAGCTTCTGTTTTGAAGTCCCCTGTGCTTTTTTCATGATTTTAACTAATTGGTCTACTGAGCTTGTCCAGTGGTCCCTTTTTGTCTGATGAGGTCATTGATAAAGTAGCAGGCCTGAAATGATATTTAGTCTTCTTTCTGGAAGAATTGTTTCCCACAACTCAGATTTCCACCTTGTTATATCAATAGATAGTGGATTTAAATATGAACTCCATGGTATCCAAAGTAATAATGAGCCAAGAAATTATTTTGAAAATTTGGATAACACAAAATATTCCACCATCCAGGTATAGCTACAACCATCTGACACTGTGATACACCAGAAATTGTGTTCCCATTAATTTTTATGGCTTATCTGCTTGTTGATTACTCATGTTCCCCACCCCAGCCAGCATCTGGCCAAATTTCCAAGCCACCAATGCCACTCAAGAGATATATTATTTTGTTTCCAATGGACTTCTGGAGGTATCCCATAAGGTATTCATGTTCTTTTCAATGAGCATAAGATTTTTTGGAGCTAAAACTTGCAATTAAGTTTACCATAAATTCCAAGTCTGGCCTGGTGATGCAGGAAATTTGAATCAAAGAACCAACTATAGATTGGTAATCCCCAATATTTATGGGATCTGCATCATTTTTTTCAATAGGCCCACTACTCAAAGGTTTTTTGTGTGGTAGGATGGGGTGTTTGTAGTTTTCCACTATTCCCTGGGCAAATAGACCTTGTTGAAGTAATAATTGCCCCGGCTTCTCCTCAATTCTTAAACCTAAAAAATTTTTGACATTATCGTTCAATTTTATCTTCAGTTTTCTCTCTAGGCTGGCTCATAATTTAAGTATTTTTCCCACAAAGATGCCATGAAAATTCAATTGTCAAAATTCAGTCATACTTTCAAAAATTCTACTCCTTTCCAACCCAGGTACAGGAAATCATCCAATTTGCATGCCAATAGAAGAATCTTCTCAACCAAGCCCCAAAATTTTAACCACCAGCAGTGTGCAGCCTGCTTTTTCATGTACATGGACTTTTTTAACTTAATCACTTTGCCTTTTCACTTTGTTTGTATCTGGAATGGGGGTTGGATATATAGTTTCTCCTTGATTGGTATGAACAGTGGCTAGAAAAAAGTTGTGGACTGTTTTACGAAGCAACCACACCCGGGTACTTCAAATAATTTAGATGAAGTCACGTGTGCCTTGTTCCTGTTTTTTACCATCCCATCTTCTGGTGCCCACTCCAGTTGACCAATTGAAACATTGCCACCATCTGCAATTTTTGATATCAGCATTTCAATACTCAATCAATTCAAAAAAAACCTAGTAAGTAAATTATTTAGAATCTTATTCTTGATCTTTGACCCTGACTCATGGGATCTATTTATGACATATAGTCTTCAATGCACTGTAGAGACTCCTGAGGGATTATAGTTAATTTAGCAAATAGCTTGCTGGAAGTCTTTGAAGGGGAATTCCATATCACTTCTACTCCTTTAGAGTATTAGTAAACTGAGGTGGTTTTGAATTTCCTGCCCTTCTAAACTATAGTAAGTCTTACAAAATTTTTTTATTGGTGGCTTGTTTTTTTTTAGACTTAATATATTTCTCAGATCAACCTATGATTAATTATTCACTGCGGGTTGGCAGTATTTTTTTGAAGAGTGGACCAGATGTGTTAGGGTTATTGGTCACTGATTGATCAGATATATGTGATCTTGAAAAAATATACCAACTTAAAAGGGTTCAAGGCTTTATTCAAAGGGGTGGTTCAAGAGAGGACCCAAGGATGGGTTTACCCACAGGGGGGTGGGTAGGGGAAAGGTTGGTAGTTGCTTCTGGTTGTGCTCTCTTCATTAATAAGGGTTATTTATTGATTGATGGTTGGTTCTTCTTTAATCTGGTGCTGGATATTTAGGTCACAGAATAACCCTTATTCAAGCACCTGTTGGATGGTTTAATTGGCTAAAAGATGGGTGATAACTTGGTTTCTGATTTCTTGTTTCCTTTTATGACTGATTTAACTAATGATATTTTATCTGGGTAGGTACCACAGATGGATGATGAGATGGGATGAGTGGGTTTTTAGGTGGGTAGGCCAGCTGGAATGATGGGCCAGATGGCATAGAGGTGGATGGCATGAGGATAAAACCTGGATAGGGCAGAAAGGTCCTCCTTAAATAGAAACTCTGGTCCTCAGGGGATGCTCAGGGCTGCCCCTGAGGGTGCCCTGGGGCTTCCCCTGTTACAGTGGGATACAGGTACATTAGGCATTTCTGCTGCTTGGGAAAAGCTTGTACAGTTACATGAGGCGTTTCTACTGGTTGGAAAAAGCTTTTACAGTTACATGAGGAATTTCTGCTGGTTGGGAAAAGCTTGTACAGGGGTTTCATGCATGCACAGCCTTGCATAAATTGCTGTGTAGCATAAATTGCTGTGTAGTGCAGAAAAGATATATTGCTGTGCTGTACTGGTAGTTTGTTCAGTGCTACTTGATTCTACCCGCATGTATTGCTGTGAAAATACTGGTGGTTTGTTTGGTTTCTGGTTATACTGGTGGTTTGTTTGGTTCTGGTTAAGACTGGTCTCACTTCCTCCTACATATATTGGTCCTGTATACTTCTGCACAGCCTCTTGTATGTGTATTTGCATGTTTGTTCGGTTCAGGTGATCAGATCTGACATGCTACACTGCCTCCTGTATCTGTATTGCTGTATTCTGGCTGAGGTGACTGGATCTGGACTGGTTGCACTGACTCTTGCATCTGTATTTCTGTATGCTGATGAGGTGACTGGATCTGGACTGGTTGCAATGCCCCCTATATCTTTATTTCTGTATTTGGGATGAGGTGACAGGATCTGACTGGTTGAACTGCCTCCTTGACCTGTATTCCTGAATTCTGGCTGGGGTGACAGGGTCTGACAGATTGCACTGCCTCCTGTACCTGTATCTTTGTATGCTGATAAGGTGACAGGGTTGATGTATGGTCCTGTTCTTGAGGGTAAGCTGGCACTGGTATGTACTTGAGGTTTTCCAAGGTATGTCTTATGTCTTCCACAGGGCTGTGACACCTGTTTGGGTATGAGTTTGCCACAGTTGGATGTTTGTTGGGCTGTATCTTCTAATCCATGAGAGATAGGGGGGTACTTTGGCTGAGTGACTATGGGTTATTTCTGAATTAGAATCCATTTCTGAGGTTACTTTGAGGTTTTGAGCTATTGTCACACTAGAAAAGTCAGTTTGATGGCTATAGGACAGGTTTGGACTACCACATCCCCCCCAGACTTAATGATGTCCACAGCATTCCTGTCCATAGACATCAGACTCCCCATCCTATCCTGCTCCTCGTCCTCCTCCTTCTTCTTCTTCTTATTTTCCTTGGTATTGAACCTGAGAGACATAAATAATAATAAAACTAATAATTACATGTAGAATGAAACAAAGGTCCAGAGGATCCTAGGTGTTCCAGTTGGCTCTGTTGGCTATCTTGATGATTTAACTTCAACTCTTCTCCTCTTCATTCCTTCTTGATCCCTCCATGTAACAATTCAAAGCATATATGATAAAATACTTGTTGAGAAATTTGCAAACTTTCTTGAGCATCTTGAATTTTCAAATCTTCCTCCCATCCTCTTTCTACTGGCACTTCAGGGGTCATGATTTTAATTTCCCATGGGTCTGGTAAGCCTTCAAGTTCTATTTCTGGTATGTTCTTTCCACTGTGCCAGTCTTCTTCTTACTCTCAGTTTGCTGTGATACTGTTAATCCCCATTGGTCTTCTAGTTGGTGTGACCTGCCATCCTGCTTGGTCTGGTGAACAAATTGGGATACATAAACTTTCCCCTCCTGCTATCTCATAGCTTAAAACATCCCCTTTATGCTTTAAAAATTAAAGCCTGATTGTATGATTTACTAAGAAGGGTCTTCCAAGTACTGTATGAATTGATCCTTTGGCTATGAAGAAATGGGCGGACTTTGGTTCCCCAGGTGTTATTTCAAATACTGTTCTTTCAGCCAATCCAATTAGTGGAGTAGAGTGGCCTCCAATTCCTGAAACCTTCATGAATAATTCTCTGGAAACCAAGCCTGTCTGAATGGCCAAATGTTCTGGCATGACATTTAATTCAGCACCAGTATTCACAAGAGCCTTGATCTTCTTTCCCTTAATCCATATGTCAATGAATCCCAGTGGACAAGCATAGGTGAGGTTGTTGCTTATAGAGCATGGGTATTCATCATCTGAATAGTCTCCAAAGTGGTTCTGACATCCATTTATCCTTCTATTGTTTTTTCTGGTTGTTGGTTTAGAAGTCTTATTCAAATCCAAGGTTCCTTCAGGGGTCATATCTTTTAACTTCTGGACAAAATTTGGTGCAACTGAAAGGAGCTCCTCCAAGGTAAGGTTAAATTTCTGCTTTAATATCTTCTTCTTAAAGCTTTCTTCCATCTTGGTTCCTTCCTCAGTATGCACTGGTTATGAATTTACTGGGTTCTTCTTCACAGGTTCAGTTACAGGTTCCTTGGCAGGTTCTTTGGGGGGTTCTCCTTCATCTTCAGAATCATGGTCCATTTCCAGCCATGCTCCTGGATAGCTTGTCTTCCTCTTCCTTGGTTCTGGGGCCCTTTCTTTAGTTGGAGCTGAATTTCTCTGGTCTACTACTGGTGCCTCCTGGGTTTTATCCTTCTCTGGTGGATTTCCAGCCAACCTTTGTGATCTTCTCATTCCCCATTGAACTTGAGATTCCTTCATATTTACCTCTTGTGGTGTCCAAGCTTCCTAATTTCCATTCTTCAAGAATGCTGCAACATTGGTTGGTTCCTCCTGCTTTTGGGGTTCCTCCAATTTTGGGACTTGTTGAGCCCCTGAGAATTTATTGGCCTAATCTCTGAAACTTTCCTGCTGGCTATAAGGTATGGGCTCTCTGTTTGAGAATAAATAGTTGGGTCCTTGTTTGAACGCCCTCCTGGAATTTATGTCTTCTGTCAAGTCTGGATAGTTGACTTGGGTATGGATTTCATCCTTGCAATAGTAACATCTGATTGGCCATCTGGGTCCTGTACTGGGAGATGAGAGTCTGTAGTTTTGTGACATCCATTGGTTGATCCTATCAAAGTGAGGAGGTGCCTGCTTCTGGTTTAAGGCCACAGTGAGTTTTGCAATATCTTCCTTCATTTTCAAGAGCTCATCTACTCCTAGTTGCTGAAACTTGACTTCCTTCTTGGTCTCCACTAAGTTCTTTATGATAGGTTTAGGGGTTTCTTCTTCATCCACATCCCATAAGGCCAAGGTCATTTCCACAAATTCCTTCAAGGTCTCCAAATCTGGTGGGAGTTATCTGCCATCTCTTGCAATCTTGATTCTTCCTGCATGGGCCAATTCTCTGTTAACTTCCCTCCTAAGATCAGTGGAAAAGGCTTTCCAGAGGTTTTCTCCACTTTCCCAGTTGGTGTTGTCATAAAACATTCTGATGAAATAAATAAACATCTACTCATAAATTCCAATGAACTTCTTGAAGTCATGCTTGGTCTTGATGCCTCCCTGTTCTTGAGTGTGTCTGAGCAGCCTTGGTATGGATTCTTCATTGAACCTTCTATGGGGGGTAGCTGTGCCCCATTTCCTTTTCAATTCCTTCTATAAAAGGTCCCAGTCCCCATATTCATGTCCTTCCATATCTTCAATAGACTCCCTTATCTTCTTGTCTTGTACTACAAAAGGTAGCTGTAGAGCTATATATATCCCTCCTGCCTTCTGGATCCTTTCCGGTTTCTCTAATCTTTTAATGAACTGTTCCACTTCTGTCCCATCAAATTCAAGGTTCACTTTCTTTCTGTCTAATAATACTCCATTTTGGTAATCATTTTTTATTATTGATTTATCCTGGACTGGTCTTCTGGCTGGGGTTCCTTCAGTATATTGGCTCCTAGTAGCTCTTCTTCCTTCTTCTCTATCTTGGAGATATATATTTATTAATGGGCTTATGGAGGGGTTTATTGATTATTCAATGGTTTCTGCTGGGATTCTTCCATATGCTGATATTGGGGTTGGGGTCTGGAATCTGGTTCTTGTTTGGGTGTATGGGTTTTCTGGAATTCCCTGTGCTTTTTTTTCTTCAAGCATTTGGTTTATGAGTTTGGTAATTTTGGCAAGGTTCCCCATTGCTTCTATTGCAGGGTCTGGCTGATTCTGACTTCTTTCCTGGCCTTCCTCTAGTTTGTCCTGGGATCCACTGGTTATTTTAGTTTTTTCTTGCAGTTCTTTCTCCATCCTGATTATTGAAGATAAATCTTCCTGGTTATTATCTTCAATCCCTCTGAGTTGGTCCTTGAGGTCTTTGATTATCTGGTGTGGGTTTCTTTTATTCTGCCTTCTGAATGTTGAGTTAATTTTTGAGGCTAACAATCCACCAATATTGGTTGTGGTTTAATAATTAATAAAATCTAAAGGAAAAAGGCCACTGTTGGGATACCAATTGTAGAGAATCCTGAGGGATTATAGTTAATTTAGAAAATAGCTTTCTGGCATTCTTTGAAGGGGAATTCAGTATCACTTCTACTCCTTTAAAGTATTAGTAAAATGAGGTTGTTTTGAATTGCCTGCCCTTCTAAACTATAGTAAGTCTTCCAATATTCTTTTTTGGTGGCTTGTTTGTTTTTAGACTTAATATAGGTCTCAGATCAACCTATGATTAATCATTAGCTGTGGGTTGGAAGGATTTTTTTGAAGAGTGGACAAGATGTGTTAGGGTTATTAGTCACTTATTGATCAGATATATGCAATCTTAAAAAATATCCCAACTTTAAAGGGTTCAAGGCTTTATTCAAAGGGGTGGTTCAGGAGAGGACCCAAGGATGGTTTTACCCACAGGGGGCTGGGTAGGGGAAATGTTGGTAGTTCCTTCTGGTTGTGCTCTCTTTCTTTATAAAGGTTATTTATTGATTGATGGTTGGTTCTTCTTTAATCTGGTGCTGAATATGTAGGTCACAGAGGAACCCTTATTCAAGCACCTGTTGGATGGTTTAATTGGCTAAAAGATGGGTGATAACTTGGTTTCTGATTTGTTGTTTCCTTTTATGACTGATTTCACTAATGATATTTTATCTGGGTAGGTACCACAGATGGATGATGAGATGGGATGAGTGGGTGTTTAGGTGGGTAGGCCAGATGGCATGATGGGCCAGATGGCATAGAGGTGGATGGCATGAGGATACAACCTGGATAGGGCAGAGAGGTCCTCCTTAAATAGAAAATCTGGTCCTCAGGGGATGCTCAGGGCTGCCCCTGAGGGTGCCCTGGGGCTTCCCCTGTTACAGTGGGATACAGGTACATGAGGCATTTCTTCTGGTTGAGAAAATCTTGTACAGTTACATGAGGCATTTCTTCTGGTTGGAAAAAGCTTATACAGTTACATGAGGCATTTCTGCTGGTTGGGAAAAGCTTTTAAAGGGGTTTCATGCATGCACAGCCTTGCATAAATTTCTGTGTAGTGCAGAAAAGATATATTTCTGTGCTGTACTGGTAGTTTGTTCAGTGCTACTTGATTCAACCCGCATGTATTTCTGTGAAAATACTGGTGGTTTGTTTGGTTTATGGTTATACTGGTAGTTTTTTTGGTTCTGGTTAATACTGGTCTCACTTCCTCCTGCATATATTGGTCCTGTATAATTCTGAAAAGCCTCTTGTATGTGTATTTGCATGTTTGTTTGGTTCAGGTGATCAGATCTGACATGCTGCACTGCCTCCTGTATCTGTATTGCTGTATTCTGTATGAGGTGACTGGATCTGGACTGGTTGCACTGCCTCTTGCATCTTTATTTCTGCATGCTGATGAGGTGAAGGGATCTGGACTGGTTTCACTGCATCTTGCATCTGCATTTCTGTATGCTGATGAGGTGACTGGATCTGGACTGGTTGCACTTCCCCCTATATCTGTATTTCTGTATTCTTGATGAGGTAACAGGATCTGAATGGTTTCACTGCCTCCTGGACCTGTATTCCTGTATTCTGGCTGGGGTGACAGAGTCTGACAGATTGCACTGACTCCTGTACCTGTATCTTTGTATGCTGATAAGATGACAGGGTTGGTGTATGGTCCTGTTCTTGAGGGTAAGCTGGCACTGGTATGTACTTGAGGGTTTCCAAGTTATGTCTTATGTCTTTCACAGGGCTGTGACACCTGTTTGGGTATGAGTTTTCTAAAGTTGGAGGTTTGTTGGGCTGTATCTTCTAATCCATGAGAGATAGGGGGGTACTTTGGCTGAGTGACTATGGGTTTTTTCCAATGTAAAATCCATTTCTGAGGTTAATTTGAGGTTTTGAGCTGTTGTTTAATTGGAAAAGTGATTCTGATGGCTATAGGATAGGTTTGGACTACCACAGTGCAATGGGTTGTTTGAGAAGATCAAGATGATCAAACCAACCAACAATGGTATAATTTCAATGGTTGGTATTAATTCCTGAGTGATTTCAAAAAGCCCAACCCAAATTTAACCCCAGGATCAGATAACCTCAAGCACTCCAAGGCACCTAAAAGCTGACAGCATGTATAAGAATTGACCAATATGGTTATCAGATGTATAAAGAACTTGAAGGAACATTTTTTGACAGTTTCCATGACTTCCAACCCACCTCTCTCAATATTATTGCTACCATCTCAGCAAGGCACTGAAAACTCAAGATCAATCAAAATTGGTTTTAATTATTTTTAGAAACCCTCAACCTTAATTTTTCATTCATTCAAATGATTGCTTTTGATCCTCTCTAACACCCCTGTAAAGAAGAAAGAATATTGATGGTACAGAATTTTTCAATGCTTTTTTTTCTCTGGCATGGTTCTTGAGGGTTTTGTGCTTTATAAGATTTCTTTTTAAAAAAATTATCATTTGATGTTTTTTGAAATTCCAATTGTTGTATTATTAACTTTGCAGATTCTGGAATATATAACCTTATGAATAAATTCAATTACATGCCTTTTTTTTGAGTGATAAATTTATCTTGAAACAAATGCTTGAAAATAAACGGACTGTTTTTGGTCAATAAGTTCCATTATTTTTGTGTACCCACTGTACAGGTAAGTAGCACTGAAATCAAAGATTTTTTTAAATGTTTAGGAGCCTTAATTTGCCAAGGAAAGAAAAATCCAGAGTGTATTCAGGGAGGCTGTAGATGTGTAGGTCTCATAGAAGTCCAAACCCAGTTTCCGATTGCATCCTTTTGCAAAATATCTAGATTTCTGTTGAATTAAGTTGCCACCTTGGTCCTTTTTTTGTGCAAGCACCTAATTTTCCTCAAGAAACTTCATTACTTTCACTTGCTCAACTGGTTCCCAGGAACCTAAAAAATCAAATTTGTCAATCTCCTCCTCCCCCAATAGTTGCAATTCCAGTCCCCATCCACCCTGTGATGCCTCTACCATTGACCTTGGTATGCCAGTCTCACTTTACCATGAAATAATGCTTAATAATAATTCTCCGTTTTCCCTTGCCATTTGGCCTATCCTCACATCCCCAAGGAACATTATTCTTATAAATTTGATTCCCTCCAACTGGGTTGACTCCACAGGTAATTCCTGGAATTCCAGAAATACCACCAAGGTAGATCTTAGGGCTTTTATCTCCTTTTGCAACCAGAATGGCAAAAATCTCCCAATTCTGGGTATCCCAGAAGTTTACATAAAATCCCCCTCTCATCTAGATTCCCAAATGTCTTGCTAGGTATGTATAAAATTTTTCTATCCACAAACAGGTATAGGCTATTGGTGTTGGGCTTTTTTCAAAGGAATAGCTTGAGAGGGGACTTCTTGTATTCCAACAAGTTTTGTATCTCATTCACCATGAAAAAAATGGTGGCACCTGCCAGCAGGTGTAGCACCTGAATCTTTTTCTGGCTTTGTTTTGACTCTGGGAAAACTCTGTTTCTAACTTGAGTTGTAACCTGAGGAAAGTTGTTTGTATCAGTTCTTGAGGATTCCAAGTAATTCTAGTGCATGCATGGAATACAGAAGATTTGGAATTATGGGGAAATTTAATTTTATGTAAAGTGATATAGAGGAGTGAAGCAGTGGGGTTTCACACCTGAAACATACAAGTCACTCCCTGGATTGTATAAGTTGAGATTTTGATGATTTTTTTCTTTCTATTTCCTATTAGATCATTAAAAGAGGTTTCAGGGTCCTTTTTGTTTTTTTTTTTTACTTTGTGGTTGAAAAAAAAATTTTTTTTTTGAAAGGATTAAATTCAGTTTTTAATATCTTCTTTTTCTTCTTGTGAAATGTAATAAATATTAATTTGATGTAGGAAATTTAAAATTTGATCTAAATTTTAACTGAAGATTCAAAAATCTGCTCAGACCTGTTGGAAATATTGTACCACATAGAAATTGAGTTCAATGATGTATTTCAAATAAATTGATTTGACATTGAAATAATTGGGGATGTTCAAATTTTGTTTTACAAAATGAATGAATTTACAAAATGCAAACCATTTCCTTGAATCAGTTGATTTCTCTAATATCTTTTGGCAGAAACTTTCTTTTAAACATTTCATATAATATTGGAAGCTCAAAAAAAGAAATCTAGTCATATTGAACTGTTTTATTTAGCAGGAATTAGTTAATAAATAAAAATGTTCTAAAATTTAGAGCTTTTTCCTTTCTTTTCTGGGTGACAACAGATGAAATATATAACTACTTGGAAATAAATTTACTAAAACCAATGTGGGGTTTCAAGAGATTTTGCTAATCTTTCTAATTTATCCTCTACTGGATTCATCTCCAAAACCAATTTCTCTGTCCAACTTAATGTGGCAAGAAATAGAGGGCAGTAACAATTAGAAGGGAGGGCTTCACATGGTTTCATCTGATAATTTGGGACTATTTCATCATAAGTTCTTCCATATTCTACTTGTTTTTTAGCTTGAAGTTCACCTTTCATCTCAGATAAATAGTTGAGAGTGTTGTTATCAAGATTATGAAGAAATTTTGAATAAAATTTGCTCCTCCAATACACTTGGAAAGAGTGATATTTCCCATCATTGTTCCCTTCTGTATCCAAGCAGCATTCCACACTAGGGAGAAGGAGTTTTACCAAATTCTTTCCCATATTGTGCTCTGCAGTGGCCAAGCGGTTTCTGTATATCTTGAAGATTGAAGACCAAAATTTCAGCTAACAGGATTTAGAGAATGGAGAGCAATCTTAAGCTTACTCTGTGTTTAACTCTAGACCTAGGATTCTTGTTATGTGTCCTAGGCTTCATGTAATTATCCTTCTGTCCACATAGCCAACGTTCCAGTAGGCCAAAGAGTACATCCTTCTTTCAAAACTCAATATCAAGTGGATAATTTATAAATGCATCATTGTCCTTAGAATTTAACCAATGTTTTATTATCACTTCTGAAAATATTTTGTCCCACTTTGTTGAATTATGATGGTCCCATTGGAAAGTTGGAACATGTATGCCATAGCTTTCTAATTCTTTCTTGCATTGCTCTTTGAACTTTCCAGGAATGCTCTTCTTCCCTCCATAGAGATTTTCATTGGGTGTTTCCATGTTGAAAAACTTGTTGTTTGGGTCAATTGTATTGATGCTTTTTGAGTTTAAAAATTGTACTTGATCTTCAGTGGGCAGGGGAAGAACCCTTTCTCCTCAAGATTTCATGTTTAAAATAGTCTTGACATAGTAAAATAAGCATAGACTTATGGGGTCATTTGAATTTGGAAAATGTTCTGCTACTTCCTTGTTTAATGTGCAATTTTTTATCAATTTTGAGCTATGAGGAGGTCTAGAATCCATATTATGATATAGAAAAGTCTTCAATTAGCGCTTGAAACAGTTGTGGGGCTGTTTGAAGTGTTGATTTTGTGGAGGGAAGGAATTTGCAGACAATTGAATCTGACGTTATCTGCCATTGAATATGATGAGTTTTGAGAGATTATAAAGGGCTCATTTACAAATTGAATATCTCAAATTTGTTATGCATCTACTCCATAATTCATTTCAAATATGTGAGAAAAATTCTACAGTGTGCAATGAAAAAAAAATATTGTCAGAAGGAAGAAATGTTTGGGAACTGCCACTTGGATTTTGATAAAAATGACCTAATCTTTTATTCATGTTTGGATTTACCATGGATCTTGATTTAGATGATGATTTTTTATCATTTTAAATAATGTGGAGAATAATAATCATTCTGTTCCCTTGACAGGTCAAGATAATTGATCAAGAAAATAGATTGATACTTATCATAAAATTTAACAGTTGTAGTAATTTTAGAGATTTTACAATGAAATTCAAAAGCTTGCTGTTGCAAACCAAGTATTTCCTTGGTAGATTTATTTAAAATCAAGAAGAAAACTATCATTAAAAATAGAATTGTTCTCAAATTACTGGGATGAGCACTTAAGTTGTTTCAAATTTCACCTCCATTTTTCAAATCCTCAGTATGATCAAGATGATCAATTTTCCCAAAGTTTAGTATTGAAATCAATGAAATGCTTCTATAATTTTTTACATGGAAAGCCAAATTTCAATTGTGAGTTGGTATGAAAATGCTTGAAAAAAAAATGATTCCTCTAATGCAATTAAGAGGTGCAATTTTGATCCAACTTGCATTAAAATCTGATTGTGAATCTGTTTTGATATCTGCTCCCGGTAAAAAAAATATTGAAATTTTTCTTAGTAAATAAATATTCCTGGTGTTGAATCGAAATTTACAAGGATTCATCTGAAATTTTGAGTTCTGAAATTCTTCCTAATTGAAAAGAGGGCCAAGGCAATATTCTTTAAAGAAATGGTGTGAAAAAATCATTTCTGGGTCATTTACCACATTTTAGATAAAGTTTTTGCATTTGAAATTTGATAGAATGTAATTTTTTGATTAAAATAATTTTCTTACTTCCTTTCATGTATTAAAACCATTTCATTTTATTTGTTGAATAATAAATTTGGAAGATTCAACTGAAATCTCTTGAGACATATATAAAACTGACTGCATAAATAAAAGCCAATCTTACCACCCTTCCACTTGTGTTTACCTTCATGGATTGGTTTGAGCTCATGAGAGGACAATATTTCACAAAAAGATTTTAAGTTACCAGCAACACTCATCAAGCTTTTTTTTCAAGTTTTATTTTTTTAAGCCAAATATGATTGAATTTCTTTACAAAGAGAGCTGCTTATGGAAAATTGGTTCTTTCATTTAAAGTCATATGGAATTTTTCAAGCTTCTTTTGAGATTAAAATCAGGTGATCTCATCAGAAAATAATTTGATTTGATACCTTTGAGGTAGCAAACCCCAGTCATTGGAATAATCCATGGATTTTCTTAGGATGAAATAATTCACTTTATAAGGAAACCAATGGACAATAAATCTGATTTGATTTTGCCATATATCAAAACATTTATTGGACATTTGATATGTGGCAAAATCAAATAAATTTTCAACATTTATTGGACTTGAAAATTTAAAGATTATCAAAAGGTCAGACACTCCATAGTTGACAAACTTCCATGTATTATTGATTTTTCATGAAACAAAGATGAGGTTTTCTTTCCTCATTGCATAAAAAGGCTCTTTCTAGCATTGACTTTGAGAAAAGGCACTTATTAATCCTTGTTCTCATCAACCCTTGTGTTATAATTGAAAAGAGGTGGAATTTTCATGAAAGATTGAGTAGAGAACCCAATAATTGTGAAAATTACTGGTAATCATTGATGAGAAACATCTAAAATTCCATTGGAATTGAAATTCCATTGACCACCAATGGAACAGCTGTAAAAGAAATAGAAACTAATGATAAATCTGACATGATTTTTGAAGCATAAGTACTTACACCTTCCAAGGAATTCACACCTCTCCATCCAAAGGTCCCAGACATTTGGTATTAATTTTTATGGAATATGCAATCCTAAGGCCTCCCTGTCAATTATTCTTTGAAGTCTGCGGACCAAAACTCTTTCATTCTGCTCTTCATGCATCCAGATTTCACTTGGTGCCCAAATTTCAGGACATGGCTCAATTTTTTCCTTGAGCTCATGATCAATATGTTGTTGTGTTTCTTCCAACCATTTTTTTGGTTGATTCATTTCTTAAGAAATGAATGATTGGTTGATAAATGAAGGTATTGTGAATCACTGATGTTGATAACCAAACAAAAAACACATCTAAACTAAAATTTAGGAAAGAGAGATATTTGCATTGATTTGGATTTTTATATTTATTTGATTAATATTATGTACACTAAAAACAGCCATGATATGATCCCTTGCTTTGTTTTAATTAATCTGAAAAACCAATCATAATCTTGAACAGCAGTGTCTGCAGATATCCAGTAATTTTTAAGCAGGGTGCCATGCCTACTTGCTTTGAGTTGCATCCCATGACCTTTGTATGAGTGTTTCAGCAACACACTGCATCCATGCTGTTGAGGCAAAAAAAACATGATATTTTCATAGGGAAGGCCCAAAATATTAGATCATTTCAATTTTCCATTTTCAGTGTTTTTAATATGCAACATAATGTAATTCTTCTTTCAGTGGTCCTTGAATTCCATGAAATCACAATATCAAATTAATTTCTTAACCAAAACTCAGCTATTCTTAATTTAATGTTTTTTTTTTCAAGATTTCTTCATAATTGTTATGCTTTGAAGCACATGATATAAAAAATTATGGAATGAGCAAAGAATCTCATTATTGTCAAAAAATGTAGGGTTTGGTTTAAATTTAAAGGATACACTCAATCTTTGTTCAATTTTCAAATCAGCAACTTAGTCAATAAATTTCATGAACAGTATGATCATGGAGCATTCAATCATCCAAAATAACCATGTTTTCAAGTCAGAAATTGGATTATCCCAAGATCAGAAAAAAATTGAAATCAAGAAATTTCAATCCAGAAAAACTATTAGTCTAATTTCCTAAAAATTCACCAGAATTGACTATGGGAAGCTTGGGGCTCTGAGGTCACTTCAACTAAGTTAGAAGAGGTAGTTTTTTTGAAAGCCCAGATAGTATTAAAGTGGCTCCCCAGATAATAGTCAGTAACCAGCACAATATCCTCCAGAAGGACCTCAGCCAATTTTTCATAAGAAAATCTTTCAGTAAAAATGCTAATTACATCTCTCCAGTTGATTTTTTGGCTCTTACTAAAACCCATATCACTCAAGGCAGTGAGAATACATGCCCTTGTGTTACCAAGTTGGCCCCAGAGTGGCTCAGAAGGTAAGCCAGCTTTCAACTTTGACTCAAGAACAAGACTGCCAAATTCAAGGACCATGCCAGACTTCCACTTTGGCATCACTTGTTGATTTCCTGGACATACCCATATAGAAGCAGGATCAAAAAATAAAATGTGTGAAACACGTTCTAGAGAATTGGTCCCCCATTGTTTCTTATTTTCTGCCAAGTCCTTTGACATAAAATGCTGCCAATGATCTTCTTTTTCATCAAGCTGTAAGTTGAAAAGCCCATTGACTAGAGAGACCACATATTCAAAAACAGTATTAAGGCCACCTCTTCCAGCATTCATCTCAGAATCCTGGTTAACACCCAACCTCTTGTGTTGAGAAAAGGTGGAATCATCAATTACAGCTGCTTGCAGGTTGGCAGAGTAGCTTTGTGCTTTTAGTAAATCCTCATCTGAAGTCCTGTCAATAACATCCATCAAGAGAAGCATGCTTTATCTGAAGTCCCGTCAATACCATCCATCAAGAGAAGCAAATTTCTGGAGATTTTGTGTGAGACTACACCTATGATGTCATTCAAGGTGTGCTTCAGTTTCATGTATGCCCCACGTATTGTCTCCCTGGTATAAGTTAGGATCTCAGAGAGGGGATGCATATTGAGCTGGACTGTCTTCCTGGAGCAAAAGAGGGAGTTTGTGTTGATGAAGGTGCTTCCAACAAAAACATCATCATCTTTTCCAACCAAGATTTTTTCTGATAATTCAAAAAGTAAGAATAAGTTTATTTTCATAGGAGTGGAAGACAACATGAAAATTTACCATCTTTGCACCATGTCAAACAGAGGTCCAATTATTTTAAGATTGTTGATTATTTGGGGGGGGGGGGGTTTGACAGGATCCTTTGGCCAAGAAGGTTAAGGGTGTTGTTAATAAAGAACTGGTTAGTGCTGATAATTTTGGTATAAGTTGCCAGGGATGCATTTCCCTTCAATTCTTCCCAGTATGACAACCTCAACAGGTCTTCCTTAGTCAAGCCAACAAAAATCTCTAGGCAATGCAATAGAATTAGCTGCCATTATTTTCATTCCATCACAAAATGATTCCACTGACCTGGCTGATTTGAGCCAGGATTTGATGTTGGCCCAATTTTTTGGGCCTGGGTTTCAGTTTGGCTAAAAGCCTGGCCTCCAGGCTGAGATGACTGGGTCAATGAAGGGTTCCCAATCCTTGGCCTCAAAGTTCTCTGCTCCATATCCCTAGTAATGAGTCCGGAATCAGATGCATTCCCTTTTTGGAGTGTTGAAGATGGGCCACTCTGATTCAGAAAGGGAAGATTGATTTAGAAGTCAATTTTGGGTTTATTATCCAGCATAGCATTCAAAATAGTAAACAGACCGTCTCATGGGATGTTGGGACTAGGGTGGGTGCAGGTGTGAGACTCCTGGGTGATGGTTCAATAATCAATATTTTTGGTTGCTCTGGTTGTGCATCACTTGAGCAAGTTAATTCTGTGTCAGAATCAGAGGAGTCAGATGATGCTTGAGAGCTAGAGGGCGGCCTTGATGTGGATTTTCTAGCTGCTTGCTGATGAGCTTGGGCAGCCAGCCAGGCAGATGCCCTGTTTCCTGGAGCAATCCGGGGTTCTTCAGCTGGGGTTTCAGGGTTCAGCACTGGGGTATTGTCAGAGGCCTGGAAAGTGGCACAATCAAGGGAAACAACCCTGGCTTCCTGAACTGGATCCTCAAAAGGCACATATGCAGTAGATATTTCAGGTTCACCTGGAAATATGGGAATGTATCAGCCTTGAATATTTGGATAATTTTTGATCAACACTTTGTTGCATCAAATGATTCTTTCAAATCACTGGGTTGATTGGCCAGGTGCTCTCCTGGAACCAATGTAAGCTGGGGGGAAGGCCAATATCAAGCGGTTGCTGTTTCATTATCCACTGATGGTTCCTTGTGAGTTGATTGGACATTTGAACTATCAGCTATTGTTGGCTTTTGTTGTTCTTCAGTTGAATCCTCAAGAAAACCAAGATCTATGGAGGTTTGCAACCTCAGCTGTTCCACCTTTGCGTTGTAATTTTTTCTGATAAAAATCAAGCATTGACTGCAATACTTGTTTATGGGATCTTTCCACATATTCCTCAAGAAGGAGTGCATTCAATTGATTAAGAGCACATTGTTCTAAAAATTGATCATGCCAGCTCAAATAAGTATTAGACCAGACAGGACATAGGCAATTCAAACACTTACCAGGGAAACCAGCCATAGTAAAATCAAGGTAGTTGTCAAGGTCAAGAGGCTTGAGATGATGCTGTTGAAATATGAGGGGTATGATGCAGTTAAGAGCAGAATGAACCAAGACCTCTGGTTGAATAAGCCACGGCTTATATACCCTGAAAACCTAGTCACACATTACATGTGTGTGTAAGATGAATGACAGTTGCTCATTGAGCACAATCTACATAGTTCATTTGTTTAAATAGCCTGCAGTATCACCAAAGTTTCTGCTTCCCTGCACATTACATATTTGTGTATGTCATTTGAAGGGAGGTGGACAACTTATGATAAGTTGTCCACCTCCCTTGAAATGTAACATGTGACACAGGAAAACTTTGTGAATTGGCTTGGGAGGTGGACAAGTTGTGCTAAGTTTTCCACTTCCCTTCAACCCCATGGTTGCTTGATTGTGAATATTCCAAATCATCAATGATTGCTGGGACAGTGGACAACATAGCATAAGTTGTCCACCTCCCCAGCTTCCCCACAAGGATTTCACATGCCATGTGATTCCCGCATGCAAACAAGTCCAGGGAGGTGGAAGACTTATCATAAGTTTTCCACCTCCCTTGACACTACCTATACATTTACTATGCAGTAAAGCTACATATAATCCAACAGGAAGGTGGATGACTTAGCCTAATTTGTCCATCAATCAAAAGTCATCCCATCTTACATTCCAACAAGTAAAAATTTTTTCCAACTCATGCACACTTTAACATCATTTAATTAAATAAATGGTAAGCATTTTGTCACAAAGAGGTGATGTTTGAATTATTTACATTGAAGCACATATTTAACCATATCTGGCTTTCTTTCCATTAACTATAGTTAAAATTTTAGAAGGAGAACAATTTTGAAGTTTAAGAGAAGCCTCTGCTAGTTTTTTTTTAATTTGGAAGGAGCAACCAAAATGAGTATGATGTTCATTTGTTTGAAGGCTGGGTGGAGGAAAAGTAGTTTGATGAGGAAAAACAGAAGTCTGCCATAAAATTTCTATGATTAACCCAGCTTTTGCATAATCAATTATGAAACCAAGAGTTGGGAAGGAGAGACCAAGGCCTGTTTCTTTGGAGGGAGGAGGGATTGGGATTCCAGTAGTTTTTTCAATATAAGAGAACAAACCATAAGTATAACCATTCAAGTAATCCTGATCTGTATGAGAAATATTTGAAAAGTCATCACAAGTGACAATGACATTAGAAGCATGAAGAAAAGAATCCCTTTTTTCATTCCACTCTGGAGATGTCCAGTTTGTAATTTTGAACTCTTCTGATACTTCCTTGTTCTTCACATGAGCAGTGTTGGATAAACCTTGTATTCTATTGAAAATCAGTTGGTTATGGACTGGAAGATTAGACCACAAAAGATCATCATTTGCTATTTGTTCTGGGTTCATATCTTTTCTCCTTGCATATAATCCTATTTTGAAATATATTGTGATGGCAATCAGTGAACAAAGACATGAGTAGCAATTTTTTATTGATTCCCAATTACCTGCAGAATATTCTTGGTCAGTTCCCTGCCGAAAGCCTATTCCAAACATAGATCCAGTCTTATTTTTTCTATTGGTTTTGTTCAGGTTCTGTCAATTGTTTTCCATCACATAGAGATCTTGTCCATCTCACAAAATTGAGTTGCCAGCAATGTATATGGTTGTTGCTGCAATGAATGATACTTGACCACCACATAGGGTTTGTACTTTCTGTTGCAAACCACTTGTAGATTTATTGGGATTACTACATTTGGTACTACTACTTGGCTTGGACTTAGACCCTTCTTCAGGGTGATGAAGTAGATTGACTCAGATACACACTCCTTATTGAAATAATCACGCTAAGCTTTTTGATGCTTTTTATGTGCTTTGTATAAGGATGGGACGGATGGAATTAAGGGTTGTGGTGGTGGCCTAAGAACAGAAAAATCTTGGCTTGATTCCTGTTGATGCTTTAGATTCAAGGGCTCATCATCACTACAAACGTTGTCTCAAAAGCACCAACAGGAATACAAGTTACAAGGATTGAGATAAAAGCAAAAGGTTGAAGTCATTAATATGAAAACCTTTATGATGATTGAAATACATACATGTTGCTACCTTTAACCACTTTCAAAGACACATCCTCATTATTGATTTTCAACTGCAACAAGTGGGCTTGAGATTGGGTGCATGCATTGGAGTTGACTTGATCCATGGTTTACTATTACACATGATGATGATGAAGGAATTCATAGTTCAAAAAGAGGTTCAAGGACACACAGGAATGAATCAGAGGTTCCATGGATGATAGGTTGATGACTTCATTTCTGCTTACGGTAAAGATGAATACTAGGATGGATGGTATTGATGCTGATATGTGACAATCAAAGTTGAGTTGATTTGGTGAAGAAACATGCTATGATTGGAAGAAGAAGAAAAAAGAATGGTGAGGAAGAGAAAGAATGAAGTCAGTGTTGGACTGATGAAGATGAAGGATTCAAGATATTGAAATAGGTGCATGAGTTCTTACCCTTGAAATGTAGTGATGATGAGTGAGAGGTGGAAGAGATGCCTTGGAATCAATGGGTAATGGCAGGATTTGAATGAAGTGTTTATTTTTTGTGATCAGGTTTATTTGAGGACAGTTTGATGATTGGAATAGTGAGAGATGATTTAAAGGTTTTAGAAGGCAGTAGAGAAAAAAAAATCAGTCCAACTGTTCAGATTTTCAAACATTGAAAAACTGGATGGAAAATTACCTGGATGGACCTGCTGGAGTCGCTTGGAGCTGCTGAAATTGCCTTGGTTTGTTGGGTGGTTTGCAGGGGCAAAGGAAGAGCCCGTCAATTTGCAAGCACTTGCCAATTTGCTTGCAAATCGACCAGCGAGGCTTGCTGCATTGGCGCGAGGCCGCTGACGCGGTTTGCTTGCCTAGCGAACCCAAGCGTACCGACCATTGCTGGCAAACGCGAGCAACGGGTCGGGTTGCCAGGGCCAATTGAGGCGCACAGACTTCTCCAAGGGCCCTGGCAACCTGGCAGAACGCCCCTGGGTCGCGTTCAGCAACCCTCGCGCAAATGGACCCAATTTTGGGTCCTTGCGTTTCCCAGGAGGAAAGCAGGCGACCTGGGCATTGGCCAAGGGGTTCAGGCCCAATGTCGGCTCCTCCAGGGCCTGGAGCTCCTAAAGCCCATCAGTGCCATTTCCATGGAGAGCCCAGGGAAAGTGCCAATGGGTTTTGGCCATATGGAAAGGCCAAAACCCATGAGAGGGAGGTGGGTCTTTGGGAATAAAAACACATGGCATGGATATACCATGCCATGTGTTTTCTTTTCAATATGGCTATGATTCAAGCCTCATAGGAGGAAAGGTCATGCATGAGAAGTGAGCATGAATTTTACAATGAGAAGTATGCGTGAATTTAAGAGGTATTCATCTGCCAAATGTGAGATGGAAAGATCCGGAGGATCTTTTTGAATTTGAATAAGATATTTTGAGAATTGCTTTGTGAAAATTTGATAATATTTTTGTAGAATTCCTGAATATAGACAAGGAGTGGAGCAATGGCTTTAATGTTTGATAAGTGAAGGTTTCTATATATGATCCCTTGTCAATTCCACTTCTGAAAAGGTTTAAAATGATACTTCCAACTTTGAAGGAGATATCTGATGAAACCAAGATTTCCTGTTTGTCTCAAAATAATGATGACAGTAAGCAATAAGTTTTTCATTTAGGTGCATTCCTGTGAAAATTTATTTATAATAATGATTTTTGTTTCAATACAGACAAGGTGATTTTTAAATAATTTTTTCCAAATAAAATGTTTTCCAATGGTTCTTTCACTGTTTTTAAACTCCAAGAAAATAACTGGAACTAGTCTCCAAAATTTGATAATTTGAATATGTCAATAAAACCTGTATCCTTATATTTTTTTACTCTAAATGTTCAGAATAAAAAATACATGAAATTTTTCATATTTTTGGGTGCCTTTGCATCTGCCTGATTACAGGATTCATAAAGAGTAATGAAATTGCTCAATTTACCATTCAATTTGGGCAATAGTTCTATTGATCAAGGTGGGGTTGTAATGTATGGAACAACAATGTCAAATTACATTAAAATTCATTCAGTTGCTCTTGAGGATAAACATTATGGTATTCAAAATACATGTTATGGTTTATATTCATTGGAATTACTTGACAAAATCTGCTATTTAATGCTAGTCATTTATGCCCATAAACCTGAAGGGAAATGGTGCACTTAGGCTAAGTGAACCATGTCCCTTCAGACAACCAGTTGGTGGTGGTTGTGGGTCACCAAAAACCTACATGAAACAGTGGCCAGTCTTGAGCCTCCTTGCCCTCATGCTGGAAAAATTTTTTCTTAATTATTGACACAGTCACTTCCCACTGTGAACTTGTGGGTGTAATTCATCAACAATTGCCAAAATATCTTGGAACTTTGGGACATGAGAAATATGGAATCTTTTGAATTATGGGAAGTTTCTTCAACCAATGAGCAAGATGAATGAAATTTTCTCAGGGCCATGCAAGAATCACCAAATCATTTACCTCTACCAAATTTCTTTGATATATTTCCATGTTATTTATCTTTTTGGATGAAAGGTATTTGCAAACACGGGCATTTTAGTAACAAATACTTTGTGAAAGAAACATGGTGGGCAATTTATGATAAGTTTTCCACCTCCCCATACCAATGATTAAGAGCCAATTGTTTTGGCCAATTGGCAAATTTTGAAGGGGGGTGGACCACTTAGGCTAAGTCATCCACCTCCCTGCACCACCTCACCCTTTATCATTGAAAAATTGATGTTATCTTTTTAAATTATGTCTGAGTGTTGAACAAAATAGGCTTACCTGTGATTCTGCAGGCTGAAAACTATCAATTTTGCTGTGTCACTTTCCAACGTATGGATTTCTTCTTGAATCAAACACAACTGCCACTGTGACACAAAATCAATTTTCTCTAAAGAAATATTTACCATTCATGAATGTAGAGTTTTTTCACATGTATTTCACAATGAAATTTTGCAATGTATAATTTATAAGCCAGCATGACCAATAATTCCAAGGATATTGGCCTGAGCCAGAAATATTTCACTGTCTCCCCACTGAAAAATATTGATCACCACTCACCACAATTAATTCTTGGAGACTTGATCCTACCATCATTTTTTTGAGGCTGGGTTCAATGATTGAGCAAGGTGAATAAACTATTGTCAGGGACATGCAAGGATCAGAAAAATCTGTTCCTCTACCAAATTATTTTTCCATATGGCCATGTTGTGATTCATCTTCTTGGATGAAAGATATTTTCCAGCATGGGCATTTCAGTACCAGCACCTTTTTTCCTGAAACAAACATGGTGGACTGGTTATGCCAAGTTTGCCACTTCCCCACACTATGGACTAAGACCCAGCTAATGTGGGGAAATTAGGAAATTTTCATTGCAAGGTGGACAACTTAGGCTAAGTCTTCCACCTCCCTTGGCCACCATCCACTTGATTATATGGATATCAATTATCTTTTGGTGCATTCCATCTGGGTCTGTGAGGAAACAATTATATGTGTGAATCTTTATTTTGAAAACCAATGATTTCCTTAAGGGGTTTGTGGAGTTACTGCATCTTCAAAAACCCCACAAACCCATGGACTTTATCATAACCCTCATCCTTCAGCTTCACCCCTGGTTGGTATTCTCTGGATTTCCTAGACAACTGGATTATAGTAATATTAATTTTCTGGAAGCTGATGGGAATTGAAAACTGGAATTTCTCTCACCACAACAAAAAAGATCTTCTCATTCATATTAGTTGATAATGGATTCCAAAAAAAATCACTCCAAGCCGTATCAAGTTAACCTATTTATAATTTTAAAGCAAGTGAGTAATAACCACTTTGAAAAATCAACAACTTGAGCAGGAGAAAATACCTTGCAGGCACTTGCGGAGTCTCAAAAAAAGTTGAATTCAGCCACTGCTCTTGAACCATTTGAGAGGTTCAATAGTTCTGTATGCCATGAATCAAATACTTGTTGGATGTTTTGATCTCTTGATTGGAACATGAATGACAATTTTGGGTGCAAATATTATTCATATGTCATACAAAACCTGTGTTATTCTTTTTTTCACAAAATGCATTCATTCATCATCATAAAATTTCCTTGGAACCCCTCATGCCCACTCAAAATTCTTTACAACCACAAAAAGATGCAAATCCATTGTTTTTTTGGAACCATTTGAATCTCCCATGCTGATGTATATTTATTTGGAGGGTTTTGAGCAGTCCAAATTTCCCCTTGATGGCTTCCATGAAAATAAAAGAAAAGCACAAGATCCTATAATATCTTAAAACCTTCATGAAAAAGCCTAAAAAGATGTTTGGGGGACCAAAAAGTGATTCAACTGTTCTCAGGAGTGGAGATGGTTTTTCCCACTTTCTGTATCAATTCCCTTGTTTTAGGGCAATTCTTTTCCCCAAACCAGCAAGTTTATTGAAGATGGAAGGATAATGATACTCAATTAAATTTCAAATTTATATTAATGTTTCATTTGCACACACATTTACATCCATTTAGTTTGCTAACTCAAGATATGATATTCTGCAAGGGTGTGTAGAGGTGAATCAAGTTGAGCTTCCAGAATAATCACTTGAAGTTCTACAACCCAATGTTTGGAACAAGGCAACAAGTGACACATAAGAAAATAAAGAAAATTACCAAAAATTTATAAGTATCACTGGCAGAAATCATTTGGGAAACAGAGAGTGGCCTCATTACCACAGATGTGTTCTTGGACCACAATTGAGACCTCAATGGCATGGGCTTGAATTACAATGATATTTGGCTAATTCAATTAAGATGGAGTGATTTATTAAGACTAATGATTAATTAAAATATTTCAGTTGAGAACCCTTGTTTTTGAGTTTTTGTCAAATTACAGTACAATGCCTCCTTGTTGAGGCCCTTTCTATTTTAGAGACCCACAAATGTTCTGGAGCATGAACAATTGAAAAAAGATACCAAGTTCAGAGGTTTTACATATAATTAGAGACTGGACAAAAGATTATTTTTTGGAAAGTGGGATTAGCATTTGAAATCATTGGATTTTTTCCAAAAAAATGCTCATGTTCTGAAAAAAATCAAGAAAATATTTTGTATTTCTTGAACAAGAAAGTCAGTTGCAATGCTACTCAATATAAATTTCTTGCAAGTTAAACTCTTCAAAATTTCATTGTTCTTCAAGCATGAATGGAAAAGAAATGTTATCTTGTAGTTTGACAATGATTTCTAACTATTGTCAGAGGATGGCACAGTTAGACTGAGCGCCTTACCATACCACCAATTCTGATATTTTGATAGAGGCAGGGAGGGAACAGGGTGAAACCATTTGAATGCACAAAATTCCAAGACAGATCTTCAGAAATTCAATGACCATTACTTGAAAATGCATTCATCATTTAAAGCAATTAACCAAAAATGTTCTTCAGTTTTTCCTGGTAAAGTGGTCCACTTGAGCTAAGTGCACCACCTCACCAGGAGGAACCACCTCAAAATTGCAGATCTAACAGCACTTGGGAGCCCAAAGTTTTCAGTCAGGGTGATCTTGTGTCATGCCTTGCACTTTGGAATTATTGTCTTCATCACTTTGACATATCCTCTCCTCAGTAACATCTACCTCATTCTATAAGCTTGACACAAATAAAGCACAACATCAATGGTGTGATCCGCTTACTTCCTCTGGCTTGCGTTGACCTTCCAATCTTGGCGACCAACTCAGTATATACTTGCAAACTTTGCAGTTAACTCCATACCGGTTGGCCATCCATTACAAGATCCAGTCTCCTTCCCTTGTCCATCAACAGCCTTGGACTTCCATTTCCGGTCACGCACTTTTCATTAGTTTGCATCTACGTCTAACTAAGCCATCATTACTGTACAGTTTGCAATTGGACTAGTTCCTACCCTGCATACACTATTACTTCTCACTTGTATTACCTTCAACATCATTTGCTCCTGTCTCAATTCATCATACATTTGTACGCTCAGATTCTATTGTCTCGCCCTTACGCCATGGCCTTGGATATGATTGTACTATTGCTCTATTTCCTATCCCGTTCCTGTCACTCATTTGCCTCACCGCCTTCAACTGTAGTTGGCTCCCCATCAGGTTGTATCTATTCACTTTGGATTACCTTATAAAGGCTACCCCCTTGCCTGATGATTGTCTTCTCAGTTAGTTAATTTCATACGTTCTTGAATTTTGCTACAACCCAGTTATCACATCAGACTCGGGTTGAGTTTCCCTCCTTGGAACACACTCCATTCCTCTTGCCGTTTGCCAAAGTGGCATCACTAAGTTTGCACTTTGCAACTGAGTCTTGCTATTTGCACTTGCCCTTGCACTCAGCATTCCTCCACGCTCACAATCATCTAAGAATTGCCCTATAGTGCGTGGGGTGGTTGTGTGACAGTAAATTAACTAACTCAACTCATCTATTGTAGCTTTCCAACCTATAGTAGACTTCTTCTTCTCAATGTCATGTACTCGCTCAACCGGGAATGCTTCCCTGGCCCCTTACAATGATGATATCCATTGGGTAGGGAGAACCAGCGCTCCTTGGGACCAACAACCCTTAGATCCCGTTCCTCCTTCTAAATCGCCATCTGTTGAACCCCTCAATGATCCTTGGACCCCTCCATGGGATGTTCCGGCGGACCCTCTGGCGGAACTTGCAGATTCCAATCATTCTTCCGATGAAACCTTGACTCGTGGTAGACCAGGGGTTTGCACTACTGCTCCCAAGCCTGATGCTTTGACCCTGCTTTCAACTTTGATCCAGGCCCTCACTCATGGTGCCCCGCAATCTAGTCCAAGTACTCCTAGCTTTCGCACTCCGGGAATGAAGCAACCTGATCACTTCACGGGAGAACACCCTCATAAGCTTAGATCCTACCTACAGTCCTGTAAAATCATCTTCTCAAACAACTCCAACAATTTCCCTTCTGATAGACATAAAGTTATGTATGCTTCTTCCTTCTTAGGAGGTAGAGCCTTGCAGTGGTTCAAACCGTACCTTGAACTTTTGTCCAACAACAGTCCCACGTGTATTCTCAACAACTGGGACAGATTTGAGCAACAACTGTTCACCCTGTTTTGCAACCCCAATGAAGTTTGAAACGCCAAATACAAACTTAATAGTCTAGTTATGAATGAAAACAGTAGAGCTTCCGTTTATATTTCTCACTTTTGAACCTTGCAGTCTTGCATCCAGTGGAACAAGGCCGCTCTTCTATTCCATTTCCGAAAGTGTCTACCGGCACGCTTAATTGAACAGCTTGGAGTTGGGGGGCATAAGACAACCTTGCTCCAGCAGCTAATCGATTGAGTGATTGAGCTTGATAATGGCTATCACGACAAGAATCGCTCTTGGCAAAACAACCATGGACTGTCCACCTTGGCTCCAAGGATGGATGACTCCTCAAAGCAAAACACGAGGAACCCAAAACCATCCAAACCAACCCCAACTTTGAACTCCAATTCAAAAGGGAAACCTTCACCAAAACTCCAAAGTTCTTCGACAAAGAAACCGGGATGCTATGGAACAAGGAACAGCTATGGAGGGAGAAGAATGGGCTGTGTATTTATGGTGGCGGAAAACATGATGTGGACAGTTGTGCAAAGCAGTTAGTGCGTGAAGCGGCTAAGCAGTCAAAAAGTTAGCCTTTAGTTTTTCTGATACTTGCAAGGAAAACTACACATTATCTAAATCACCGCGAGTAAATCTTTGCACTTGCGAGTCACTAGGTGCTCCTAGTTCAAGATTTATCCTATTCCATTCGGACAACACCCCTTATCAAGTTTTACTTGATTCTGGTGCTAATATTTCCTTCATCAGTGAATCTTTTGCCACTTCAAAAAATCTTACGCGTTCCAAGATAGATAAATTTCCTATCTATTTAGTAAGTAGTGCGACTGAACCATATTATTGGGTCTCCCAAAAGGCAAGCATTCTCCAATTTCCCAAGCTTCAAATGGGATTTATTTGTCTTCGCTATACCTGGAATGGATGATACCATTATAGGCCATAATTTCCTAGTTTACTGGAATCCGGATGGGAATTGGCAAGAAGGAGTAATTAACCTTTGAACCTTGCACCCCCAGAATTCTAATCTTTCCGTCAAACAGGAATTAAACAGCCTACCTGACACTATCATTGAGTTGGATGACACTTTTCTGCCAGGAGATTTGCAATATCCTGACCTTCATTCCCAAGTTCCCTTTTCAGATTTAGGAGTCATCGCTTACCTATCCAGCTTACCTCTTTCCTGTTTCTTTGAAGAGAAAAGGACACCAACCAAACAGTGTATCTTGAGCTCCCTAATCCTCTCGCACCATGCGAGCACCTCAAATCCGGTGCTCAAAGATGACAAGATTGAAGATTTAGAAATCATTCAAGAGTCTTTAACTTCAGTTTATCATGACTTTGCTGACGTCTTCTCAGCTGCAAGAGCAGATAAACTGCCTCCATCCTGTTCTTAAAATCACAAGATCAAACTTACTGGCCCACCTCCAGCACCAGGACCATTCTACTCTCTCTTGACGCAAGAATCAATTTCCCTTCAAGACTACATTGCAGAAAATGTAGCAAAAGGATTTCTTCAATCAAGCAATTCGAATACCGGTTCACCTGTCCTATTTGTTCCAAAAAAGGACAGTGGACTTTTCCTTTGTGTTGACTACAGGAAACTGAACCAGGTAACCCAGAAGAATGTATATCCATTACCGCCTATGTCACATCTCCTCACCCTCTTCCATGGAGCTGCTTATTGCTCAAAGTTAGTCCTTTGAGGTGCCTATAACCTAATTTGCATTACAAAAGGTCATGAGTATTTGACTGCAATGAGAACCCGGTTTGGAAGTTATGAGTATACCGTCATACCTTTTGGCCTCTGTAACACTCCTTCCACTTTTCAACATTTTGTCAATGACATTTTCTCTGATATTGTAGGTAAATACCTCGTGGTATATCTATATGATATACTATTCTACTCAAGGAACCTTGAATATCACATTGCACATGTGCAAGAGGTGCTGCAGCAACTTTGCAAGAATGACCTGTTTTCAAAAGCCTCTAAGTGCGAATTCCATTCCTCTTCCCTTTGGTTTCTAGGTGTCATAGTCTCGCAGCAAGGACTATTGATGGACCCAGCCAAAAGCAAACGCATATTGGACTGGCCCCCACCTTCTTCCGTTAAATACCTTCAATTTTTCCTTGGTTTCAGAAATTTTTACAGGAGGTTCATTGAGCGTTACGCCAAGAAAACCGTGAATCTTACTAACCTTCTTCAAAAAGACACTCCTGTTGTTTTTACCAAAAAGGCTGCTTTGGAGTTTGAAGCTCTGAAGAAAGAGTTCACCACTGCTCCAATAATTGCACACTTCAACAAGCTGGCTCGCACTATTGTCAAAACAGACGCAAGCGACTATGCAATTGCAGGAGTAATCTTGCAGTTCTCTTCCTCCACTTCTCTCTTTCACCCCGTAGCTTTTGAGTCTTGCAATTTTCTCGCTGCGGAGCTTAACTATGAGATTCATGGCAAGAAATTTCTTGCAATTGTTTATTGCTTAAAGAAATGGCGTTCATACCTTTTGAGCCTTAGAGAATCCTTTGAGATTTTAACTGATCATAATTCTTTAAAGTATTTCATGAGCTCAAAAGTCCTCACACATAGACAGGCACAATGGGCAAAATACCTCTCCGAGTTCCACTTTACAATCACGTACCGCCCTGGGAAACAAGCGGTAGTCCCTGATGCTTTATCACGTTGGGACAATGTTTACCCAGGGGGGGGAGCACCTTTGCCAAAAACAACCTTGAAAACGTTAAGACACTCTTCTCAACCCAATCTGCCCAACTCAGTTCAATCATTTCTCACTTACAATATTTGGCTTCTTAACTCCAACAAGCTCAATGCAACAACCCCAAGTGCATCAAACTTTGCAAGAGTGCCAACTTATTAGATAGTAGTTACAGTATTGATGATAATGACTTCTTATTCTATGATAATTGTGTAGTAGTACCAGATAATTCTTGCATTAAGTTAGATATCTTTGAGTCACCGCATGATTCTCTGCTTTCTTGTCATCTTGGGAAGGATAAAACCTACCAAATGATTGCACAAGACTTCTACTGGCCTGGTATGACCAAGGAAGTAAAAGACTATGTTAGCGCGTGCTATGATTGCAATTGTAACAAGTCCTTGAATCACCGGAAGTATGGGCTGCTCCAGCCACTTCCAATTTCGCCTCATCCTTGGCACTTGCTTTCTATGGATTTCATCTCTCAATTACCTTCTTCTAGTGGATATGATGCTATTCTAGTAGTAGTAGATTGCTTCTCAAAGATGGCTTTATTTCTGTGCAGTAATGTGACGGAATCTTCAGAAGACTTAGCTAACTTGTTCATAGAATATGTATTTTCAAAACTGGTCTCCCTGATAATATAGTTAGTGATCGTGGATCTCTGTTTGTCTCGAGCTTCTGGACCTTGCTATGCCAACATTTGAAGATCACTTGCAATTTATCAACAGCGTACCACCCAGAAACGGATAGGCAAACCAAGCAAGTTAATCAGATTCTTGAACAATATCTTTGAATGTATGTCACCTATCAACAAGAAAACTGGTTGCAATGGCTCTCACTAGCCAAGTTTGCCTACAACAACTCCACTCATTCCTCCACAAAAAAGTTGCCCTTCCAAACTCTTTATGGTAGAAACCCAACTTTCTCTTCCCTTCACATAGCACCGTCTCAGCCTGCTACCGATTACCTTGAACAAATTCAATCCCTTCAATTGCAACTTCAAACCAACCTTGAAGAAGCCAACCAGCGCTATAAGGAGCAAGCAGACCAACTTTGAACTACAGCTCCAACCTTTGCAGTAGGAGATCAAGTGTGGCTCAATGCTTGCATTATTTGCAGTACTCGCCCAACCCGCAAACTCTCCAAAAGAAAGCTTGGCCCCTTTAAAGTAGAATCAGTCATCTCCCCTAACGCCTTTAAACTTACCTTACCTGCGAAATGGAAAGGTATCCACCCGGTCTTTCATGTGTCTCTCCTAGAGCCAGCTCAAGTCCTATACCCAGGCAAGACTCATCCCCCTCCCAAACCGGTCACTGTCCTTCATCATCAAGAGTGGGAAGTAAGCCGTATTCTGGATTCCAGTTTACGCAAAGGAAAACTTCAATACCTCATTGAATAGTCTGGCTTCCAGTCCGACAAAGATCGCACCTCGTGGGTACCAGCCCATCACCTTTGCAATTCTCCCAATCTTATTCAAGATTTCCATGCAAGCTACCCTTGTAAACCTTGACAATCATGATTCCATCCCATCCAATCCCATTCCATTCCATATTCCATCCCATCCAATCCCATTCCACCCCACATTCCATCTCATCCAATCCCATTCCATTCCACATCTCCATTCCATCAATCAATCCCTCCATCTCATCCCATTATTCCTTCTTCTCATCCTCCTCTCATTCTTACCAAATAAAATTTCCATTCCTTATACAACAAAAGGAAAAAAAAATAATAATTACAAAGTCTCCTTCATTTCTTTCTCCGCATCTTCCCAATTAGCGGTCAACTCCGCAACCATGGATCGAAAGGCATCCAGGTCTTCATCATTTATCAATGATGAAATCCTTCAAAGAACCAGCACCTCTGTTACAATGTGCCTCTAAAAGATCTCCTTGCACTTTGCAATTTGAAATTGCTTTGGCCAAGCATTCCATCCACCTTCCTCCAAGAGCTCCTTGTATGCTCTCTTCCTTTGGCCTCCCGACAAACCTTCCCCAACATTGCCTGTCAATCTCCTTGCGTCAGTCTTGATTGGCACTTTGACTTGCAACGTGTTTGCTTTGCCTTGGCCCTCCATTCCTTCCATTCCATCCATTCCATCCCTTCCATCTCCTCCATTCCCTTCTCCCATTCCTTCCGTTACATCCCCCTCTTCTTGTTCCATTCCCTCTCTTCCTCCACTTTTGTCTCCATCTTCTCCATTTCCCAATTCCCTTTCCATTTCATTCCTTCCTTCCTCCCTCACTTCCTCGACTATGACCCCAACCGGTTCCGCACCTGGCACTTCATCTTGCACCTCAGTATTCATCTGGACTCCCGGAAATTCAGTTGGCGGTCCCAAATAAGGTGGTGGTGGCAGTGGTGTGTTTGTGGTATACCTCCAGAAACGGGGCAACACTAGCAAGACAACTGAAATTGAGTCACTACCTTTATTATTACTAGTAAGTCCCAATTAGTACTCACCAGGAACTCAAGTAACCAGGAATTCAATCTCCGGCAATGGTGGTATCTCGTAATTAACCCTTGGCACAGACCTATGACTCCGCATCTCTCTCAATGACTCTGTGGGAGCATCAACAGACGACTTGCCATTTATTGGAAAGGTACAAGCAACCTTGCAAAGACAAAACTGCTTGCACTTGCCTCAAAGACTTCTGATGGCAGTATTAGGGACACATTGCTCATTTTGCCAAATACAGTTTTTGCAACGGCGGGATGACAATGACGACATTTTATCTAACTTATAATTATAACAAGTAATGAAGTAAATAATAATAAAGGTTATAAAGTATTATCAACAACTTGAAATCAATGGGAAAATTTATCTGAACGCTTGCAGGAGCTTGTGTCTTTATACCCGGGTAACTGTCACGCCTTGCACTTAGGGATTATTGTCTTCATCACTTCAACATATCCTCTCCTCAGTAACATCTACCTCAGTCTATAAGCGTGACACAAATAAAGCACAAAATCAATGGTGTGATCCTCTTAATTCCTCTGGCTTGCGTTGAACTTCCAATCTTGGCGACAAACTCAGTATATACTTGCAAACTTCACAGTTAACTCCATACCAGTCAGCCATCCATTACAAGATCCAGTCTTCTTCCCTGACCCATCAACAGCCTTGGACTTCCATCTCCGGTCACGCACTTTTTGTTAGTTTGCATCTACGTCTAACTAAGCCATCATTACTTTACAGTTTGCAATTGGACTATTCCCTACCCTGCATACACTATTACTTCTCACTTGTATTACCTTCAACGTCATTTGCTCCTGTCTCAATTCATCATACATTTGTACGCTCAGATTCTATTGTCTTGCACTTACGCCATGACCTTGGATATGATTGTACTGTTGCTCTATTTCCTATCCCGTTCCTGTCACTCATTTTCCTCACTGCCTTCAACTGTAGTTGGCTCCCCATCAGGTTGTATCTAGTCACTTTGGATTACCTTATAAAGGCTACCCCCTTACCTGATGATTGTCTCCTCAGTTAGTTAATTTCATATGTTCTTGCATTTTGCTACAACCCATTTATCACATTGGACTCAGGTTGAGTTTCCCTCCTTGGAACACACTCCATTCCTCTTGCCGTTTGCCAAAGTGGCATCACTAAGTTTGCACTTTGAAACTGAGTCTTGCTATTTGCACTTGCCCTTGCACTCAGCATTCCTCTGCACTCACCATCATCTAAGAATTGCCCTATAGTACGTGGGGTGGTTGTGCAACATCTTGTTTTCCAAATCAAACTACTTTTCCTGCAGTGGCTCTTCAAACAACAGAACAAACTTCTAATTTTTTTTGCTCATTCCCCCCCCCAAAAAAATGATAGCCAATTCCTCTCTCAAAATCCAAAATTTTCCTGCTTGTGAAATTTTAACTTGAGTTAATGGAAAAAAGCCAGATATGGTTAAACATGTGCTTCAATTTATATAATTCAAACATCACCTTTTTGTGCTGAAATGCTTATCATTTGTTTCATGAAAAAATTTCAAAGTGTGCATGAGTTGTACAACATTTGTACTAGTTAGAATGCAGGATGGGATTTCTTTGGATTGATGGACAACTTAGGCTAAGTCTTCCACCTCCCCATTGGATTAGATGTAGCTTTACTGGATAGTATATGTATAGGTAGTGTCAAGGGAGGTGGACAACTTATGATAAGTTGTCCACCTCCCTGGACTTGCTTGCATGCGGGAATTACATGACATGGGAAATCCTGGTGGGGATTCTGGGGAGGTGGACAACTTATGCTAAGTCATACACTGTCCCAGAAATCATCAATCATTTGGCATATTCAAATTCATGCTCCCATGTGTTTGCAGGGAGGTGGAAAAATTAGCACAAGTCTTCCACCTCCCTGGCTTTCCAATATGATTCTCCCTTGACATCTCATCCTTGCATACCCATGGCACTGGAGTGGTGGACAACTTATCATAAGTTGTCCACCTCCCTGCACATGACTCATATTTTTTTTGTGTGGTAATGCAGACAGTTTGGTGATACACACCTGCCTATTCCAACAAATCAACCAGCTGAATCTTTTCTAATTTCATCTCTCCATGATATTATGCATGCCTGTTACATCTTTCTTTATTTTTTTGAGCTAAGTGATCCAGGCATGTTGAATTCTCATATATTATTTTGAAATCATGATTTAGAATTTTTGGTTAAATCATTTATCCTTATTGCTGCTGTATGAAAAGCCAGTAATTAGAAAGAACTCTACCTTCTTTACAAGAATTAGCAAGAATTCATATCACACCATTTTAAAAAGAATGAAATTGAAAACCATCAATTGTTCTTCTTTCCCTTTATTATTTATCTAATATGATCTGAGGAGATTTAGTCAAAATCAATTCAGGAAAGGGGAAAATCATAATCCTCATTTCCAAGAATTAGCACCAAGCAAAATCTGACACCTGATTCATCATATTTCTCTATTATTCAGTTTTGAAAATTGAACTCTCAACAATCAATTACCACTGAATATCCATTCATTCAGTAAACCTGCATCTGTGTGGTACCCAGCATTGCACTTTAATTAACTGGAGATTTCAACCATCTTATAATAAAAACACAGCAATGCAACAAGCTATTGGAACCTTCCCAGTATTATCCATCTCTACTTGATATATTATTCAATTAGCATTTCATACAAATCAATAAGATTGGCAAGGGGTAGTCTGAACTCCATATTATGGAAAATTGGATATTGATATATTTCCACTCCAGCTCTTCTTCATGGTGGCTGGAATTCTTGAGCTCATTTTCTTGTCCAATAATTATTGGCCAATTCCATAAATATGAGAATGAGGAATTTTTTGGAAACACATAATGGTCAAGAATGCTATCTGTGGAAATTTTTTGTGATAATTAGAATCTCAAGATGAATAGGAAGCTCTTCATATCTATTATCTGAAAGAATTCCAAGAATAAATAACTGAAGTTTGACTGCATGATCCCTGTTTATTTTGATGAATCCTGCATAAGTTCCACAAAAAAAAGTCATCACGCTCTTGGAGGCAGATGGTATCCCCAGAGTCTCTTTTCTATGTCAATCATGAATTTATTTCTCATTGAGTTCTTCCCTTTTTGAAGAAGATTCTATTCAAATCTCCAAGTATACTTATGTGCATACCCTTTGCCCACTTGGAAGAAAAATTTGAGAACAAAGGGGAATCATAATATATAATATCTTCATTTCTGAAGATTTTCAGAAGGTCAGTAAAAGTAAATCTGACTTCCTATTTATCAGTTTGCAAAAAATTGATACAAAATCACAAAATCAGGAACATTTACATCTGTTTACTAAGTTGGAAAATTAGAAATGCAACCCAGTAAGAACTAAGCATCCCAGTATAAGATCTCCATGAAAATAATACAAAACCATTGCTAAATCATGGTGTTTATTTTATGTTACTAAAATGCCAAAACCCCAGCTAACCCAACATCATCAACCCCCAAGCCATCAAGAGTCCCCCTTCCAGATGACCAAGTCAATATGCCTGGTGTTGAGGAAGATGAAGATTTTGACAACTCTGCTTCCCCATCCTACTTCATGATTGCACAACCACTCTCTCAATCCCACCAACACCAAAAGAAGCAAAAATTTTTGGCCCAAGAACAATATTCTATCTCTTGTCATGCATGCAATCTTGGAATCCCTTCTTCTTCAAGTGGTATTTCCAAGTCCTTACTTGATTGGAAAAAATCAATTCTTGGAAGGGATTCCAACAACAACAAACTTCCTAACCCTCCAACTGGTGCTGAACTAGCATCCCTCAAAAATTACATGGCAAAGAAGAAGGCATCCATTAATGATGCCATTGCATCAAACACTGGAGAGCCAAACCAGTACAGCTCCAATTCAAAACTGCAAGAAAAGGAGCTGAAACTTGTGAAGAAGGTTGCCCTGCACCAATTACAACAAAATATTCCTTCAAGATCTCAATCCCTTGAAATCACTGCTTTGGGCCAAATTCAGTCTCATGATGAGACATGGATAGCCCTTTCCTGGGCCTTGATCCAAAATTCTGGTATTACCAGATGCACCTATCACTGGGAACAGAATCCAACATCTTTCTGGAATTTTTCTATCACTGCAATAATCATCAGAACATGGGAGATGTGTCACAAACGCGGGGGGACTACTTCCTTTTCAATAAATGAGAGTGAAAACACCCGGGCCAACAGGTTTGCCATAATCAATTGTTGGATTTTCTCAAAAAACGCTATTTGGAAGAAGGAGCACAAGGCAGAAGGAGGCTCCAGCAGCAGAAAATCAAATGTTTCTGCATCTCAAAGTCTCAACAAGAAGAATGTGTGTCAAATCAATCTTTTGTAATTTTCTCTTCATGATCAATGACTAACTGCTTATGATGTTTTGAAATCCAGAATAACAAGAAGAAAATTCAAAAGACCATGGAAGTGGAGCTGGAAATGATGGACATGTTACCAGAAACTTCTTCTCTTTTCTTGGACAGTGGATTCATATCTGATGTTGAGGGTGAAGATGAGGAATTATTCAATCATGCAAATTTTTGGAGGGCTCAACATTTATCTCAAATATATCACTACCTGGATGAAGCATACATTCAATTGGCCAGAAACCCACGCATCAAGAGGGATAGAAGATTGAAAATTAGTCAGCTTGCTAAACCAAATAATTCACCAAGAGGTGATCACCCACCAACACTTCCTACTTCAATACCTCAAAACTTGTTAAGTGAGGAAGCCCTGGAGGATGTAACTCCAGTTGATAAAAGAGCTTTGGGTTTACTTCCAGAAGTTGATCTCACAGAGGCAGTTTCATATCTCAGAACCCAAGTTTCCAAGCCCTCTAGCTTAATTGAAACCACACAAAAATTGTGAAAATATTCCAAATAGTTTAATTTTTATATCAGTACTTTAAAAAATATGGAGGAGTATGTTTTGATGCAACATTGGGTTTGGTGAAATTTTTCTTGAGTACTACATTTATTTTTATTTTCATCCTGTTCTTGTTTTGCCAACCAGAAACTTGTAATTATATTTAAATCTAGATTAACTGAATCTACTAAATCCAATGAGGTGGGGTCACCCTGACTTGAAGAGGTTAACAGTGTAGGTTACACTGTAAAACTCTTGAAATTTTCAAATAAATAAACCTCTAACAAGTTGTTACATCCAAACAGAGATTGAAGTAAGAGTGGAAAAAACCAACATCCACATGTGCACAGAATACACAATCTCATTGAAAAATTTTGAGTAAATTATATTTGATGCACAACCTTTTGGAAAGCTACATGAAATTATTTTTTCAATCACAACATCCTAAATACATTTTTTTCACTTTGCAGCTGTCACTTTGAGATCACCCACTTGTTAAACATTCCCAAATAACTTTTCATGAAAGAAGTAGATATAAAATACAAGTTCCTAGATGTGAATTGTGTCATTTGAGAAAAACCTACTAACTCTAGGAATTGGGATTTTCCTGGTAAAATTGTGCATTATTAACATTTTTTATTACCAAAATGTGATTTCAAATCATGGTTTTGCAATAAGATAATTAGTTTTAAGACAAAATATGTTATGTTCCATCAAGGAAATTGACATTTCATTTGAATCCAAACACCTTGGGATTTGCTAAGTATTTTAGGGGGGCTAACCATGAGCAGTTGATAAAATCTATTGGTTTGAAACCTTTTCAAAATACAAAATCTACTGTTCAATGCCTTTCCCATTGAAGAGAACATGAATATTCAAAATGAAAGCTTTTTTTTTGGATAATTAAGCTCACCAGGAGGTACAAGATCAAATCAAAAATTCCATTCAGATTCATTTATATTTCCCTTTGAAATAATAAATCTCAGACAACCTCCAAAAATCTAAATTACCATAACATACAAATAAATCAAAACTATGGAGAACACTACCAGAGTTGGAAACATTTGGATATGCCAATGTCCCAAATGTTCTCAAAGGACTTTTGAACATGGAAGGAATCTATACAATGGTATTGGAAGGTCCAAAAAAGCACACCATACCCATATAATGCAATCAAATGATTCTACAAATGTATGTGACTTAATCTTTCCTGCATTTTATCAATAGTTAAAAGTTCACTGATGAATATCTATTGTTGCCAAACATAACCCCAAAGAAACCAACCATTTTCCAATCCACTACCAGAAGAAACCCCACCAGGGAACCACTACAAGCAAAAATCAGGGCTGGAAGTTAAAATCTTGCACAAAAGTACATTTCTTGATTCATAATTCCATTGGGGTGCATTTTCTTATTTATCTCATCATTATTCACATTCAAGACATCCATTGAAGATTCCAATGCACAGCCAAACCCTGAAAGAGATTCTTCCTATGGTGAAATACAACAATACTCCCCACCAGCAAATATGGAAATTTACAATACATCTGGGATGGAACCTCTTCAATTTCTCTATCACACTCCAAGCGCCCTGATTTCATCACTCCAAATCCTTCACCAAAGTATTGAGGAAAACATTGGTGACCATGCATGTCAGAGATATATCAAGATGGAGCATGAGAAAATCTGCATGAACTCAATTCTCAGTGGCCAGCCCAAATATTCAGCAGAAATACCCAAAAGTCTTGCAACATTGAAAAAAAGATTTTCAATTACAAATGATCTTGTTGAAAATGTCTGTTGTGAAAATTGTTACCAACTTTATCCTTTGAATGAATTAATTTCTTCTTCAGAAACCCAAACTGGTGAAGAAAGTCAGCAACACAGGAATTATCCAACATGCCATAATATTTTTAATTCAATAGCTGGAGATCCTGTTGCATGTGGATCCAAACTCTGGCATCAAGACAAGAACAAATACAAATTTTATCCTCTGAAGCAGTTTGAACACCAATTGCTCAAGAAGTGGATTGCTAGGAAATTAATTCTCCCTTGGTTTGAAGAATTACTCCTGGCATCACAACAGCATCAAGGCAGTAATCCTACTAAAATTTCTGATATTTGGGATGGAGCTATGTGGCAAGAATTCAAGGATGAAAACAATCATATTTATACAGCTGAAGCAGGTAACCTGGTCTTTGGAATTTACATTGATTGGATGAATCCCCATTGAATAAAGACCAGTGGAAAAAGCATCTCTCTTGGACTAATATTCTTAATATGTTTCAATCTTCCACCTAGTGTGCATTAGAAGCCACACAATATTTTTGTGTATGGCTTCACACCAACACCCAAGGAATTCACCTCATTCCAACTGAAGAATCTACTCAAGCCTCTTATCTCTGAGCTATTGAATCTTTGGAAAGGAGTATTCTTCACAGAAACCAACAAATATTCATACGGAAGAGTAATACGTGCTGTCATATTACCACTGATTAGTGATGCACCTGCCTTACGTAAGATGGGTGGATTTGCATTCCACTTGGCCACAATCTTCTTTTCCTACTCTAACATCAAGCTGAATGATATCTGGAACACCAAAAAGGAGACTTGGCAAGTAAAAAATAATCAGGATCACATCAAATGGGCAGAGAATTGGAATAATGCTCAATCATTCAAAGAGAAAACCAATATTTTCAAGCTACATGGTGCCCGTTACACAATTTTCCAAACTCTACCATAGTGGGAACCAACAAACATGACAAAAATTGATCCAATGCATACCTTTATCTTGGGAATGCTACGGGATTACAGCATCACCTACCTTAGAATAATCACTGCTGGCCAAAGTCTTCAAAATTTGGAAAGAAGGAAAAACACTGGCCCAAGAAGTTTAACAATTAGTCAAGTCAGCAGCCTCAAATCTGGATCCAAAAGAAAGCGCCATTTGTCACCAGAAAATACCCAAAGAGTCACCAGGAGGAGAGCTCAAAAAGTTTTAGATAGCTCCTCAAAAAATCCAGATATTGCTGCCAATCCAATTGAAAAGGTTAAACATTGGGAAAATCAGCATCAAGAAGGCTCATAAAATATGCATCAGAGAACTTCTGTACCAATTGTTGTAGTGCAGAAAATCCCAGGGCTCCATCCTCCCAGCTCCTCAAGAAGTTGGTTAAATTCTGCTTATGAACTCCTTCAACCAACTTTAAGACATTCTCCAAGGCTTCTTGAGAATGAATCAACAAGCGGCTCATGCAAGTCTAGGCCTCAGTTAAAGGAAAAAGGAAAGAAAAAAGATACCTCACCAGGAACAAATCCAATTAGATCTATTAGAAGCATATCAGGAAGCTAAAATGAATCTGGGAAGAGAAAGCAAAGCTCCATTTAGGAAAGCTCCTACTGCTCTTTTGAAGATAAAAGCAATCCACATCAAGCGGGTTCATTGATAGAAGAGACAAGTATTGCATCAAATGAATTTTTCCTAACTACTGAAGAGCTCTGAATTCTTCAAGAGGGTACCAATTCAATCAAATTTCCATCTTGGATTACTAGGTTGCCCAGAAACATAGGTTTTCCTGCTGCTGGTACTCCTAAGGCTGCTGAATGGTGGGTTTTTTACACCATTCATATAGTGCTTGTTTTGATTCCAAGATGGAATTGGAACTCAGCCAACAGCTTGCGGGAGCCAAAGCTTTCCTCCACTACTTCTAAACTTATTGGTATCATCAACTTGGTAATGTCTCATCAACTTAAAGATCACCAGTTGTTCCAATTGGATGAATTAATTCTGGATTACCGGGAGGAATTATTGCTTCATTGGGGATATGAAATCAAACCCAAGCCAACAATCCATTTTTCTCAGCATATGACTAAGATGATCAAGCTCTATGGTCCTCTCTCAATATTTTCATGTTGGTCAGGAGAAAGGCTGAATCACATCTTGACCTTGGTTAAAAAAAATAAAAATACACATAGGTAACACAGATTTATAAACAGTAGATTCTTGATAGCACACTTTGAAATGATTGTTTTTTTTTTAATTTTAAGGTCTCCTTGATAATTCCCTCTTGAATTGATTCCTTGAAAAGGCTAAACTTCAAGGCTTGGTTGAACAAATTGGATCCAAATGGAATGTTTTGGGGATCAATTCTGACCCACTCCCAGATCTGCAAAGTTTGCTCTACTCTTCCAAGAAAGGTGATGTTTCAAGGGCTAAAAAATAGATGAATGTTTTGGAAGAAGAAAAATTAAAAAGATTCACTGAAAATAACTCAACATACAATTTTTTGCCATGGGACCAACTGGAGTGGTTGCCTTGCAAATCAATGCTCTTCCATGGTCATCACATAACACCCAATTGCTACAATAAAATTAATTCTCAGATTTCCTTTTCATCCCAATCAAATTAAGGCCCTTGTGAGATGGGGAAGGTATTGTTCATCTTTCATGAAAAAAAACTGTGCACAATATTTCCTCATTGTTGAAAACTTTTCCCCTTTGGAACAAATTGATTCCTCAAGAAATTCCTACCTTGGCCTCAATTATCTCAATTCCCAAATAGTTTATCAAGAAGGTGGATCAATATCTGTGATAAATCAAGATAACGTATTAGGTTTTGTGGCAAGCATGGCTTATGAAGCAAAAAAAGAACAAACTTCAAAGGATGTTTATTGTGTTGTGGCAATTGACTCTTTGGTAAGCTGATATCAAAAATACTAATTTCTGAAGAACTGTCATTATTGATTTTTCTGAATGGTATTTCCTTACAAAACAGGAGTAAATATAAAAAGTCACAGGGACTAATTTTCTATTGTACTGGATATTGGTAAAAGATGAAATCAGAGGAATTGGTATTGTGTCACATATCTATCTAAAAAACATGTATAAGGTACAGAATTCAAAAATAGAAATTTGATTTAATCTCAGAAAACTGAAGCATCAATCCTAAAAGCAAATTGTAAATCTCTGTTTGCACCACTTATTGAGATCATTATCTAAAAATCTGATTCTTCTCATTTTGGAAATTTGTAACATTGGAAATCATGGCCCATGATGTACAATTTGAATCATAACCGCTGAAAAGTTGTTCAATCAAAGTATGGTCTTACAGTTAAATGAAGAATTCTCAATCCTTCCTTTTATGTAATCAATTTCAATTCAATCTATTCATTGCATAAATATTCTGCATGAATCTTCTGAGTTCATCCAGAAATCAATTTGATGTTTGACTCCAAAACCTCAAAAAATTCAAAACAGGTTTCAATCACAAACCCAGGTGCTACACCTGCTGGCAGGTGCCACCATTTTTTTCATGGTGATTGATAATTTATTCCACCTCCTTGTATGCAAATAACCAGAAGTTGGGAGGCATTTAACACTTGTGCATCATTTTCCTAACAACATCCCCCAAGGTTTGATTAACAGGCTCTTCTTCTCCATTTTTTTATAGTTGGTAAGGAGCTATGGACCATAAAAATATCCCCAAATGTTTAAGCTTCTGCCTGAGGGGGCTGGTTTACTCTGCAATTTTTTCACTCTGGATGAAAGTGTATTATTTCCCTAGGAAATACTTGAGATTTTCTGACCAACCAAATATCTTTCCAGGGACCTTGGACTGGGACTTGAGGATCACAAGAAAGGTCTATGATTATGTGTGGTTGCAGACCATGATTACAAATCCAGCCCCTGTCAGTTCTGGCTCAAAAGTTCCAGCCATTTGCATCACAAAAAGTTCAAGAAGTTTATCACATTTAATGTCAGATTTGATTCCAGGGCTCTTGTGGTTGACACTGTTGGATATATTTCATTGCTTGCAGATACAAAATCTCCATGGGCCCCCAAACCTATTTGGGAAATTCTGCCTCAAACAATTCTGGACAACAGTCTCACCCGCATGTCCTAGGATTAAATGAAAAATTTATGGTTTAAAAGATGAACAAGAGGTGACTTTCATTATTTTCTCTACTTCATTCAAAATTGGAATATTATTAAATGTGGTTGATTATGTGTTCCTCATTGGGTCCTTTAATATTAAATCTAGGTATGATTGTATGAATTCCCAACAATCCACCACCAATCTTCCCATTGAAAAAATGACTCCTTTCACCTCCTTACATAGCTAAACTTTTTCAATTTTCATTTTTACCAGTCCTTGTCAGTAACTTCATCCTGCCAATTTAATTCAAATCAACTGTGCAGCAACCATATGCCAGGTGAAATTTTTGGGGTTTGGTCATCTTGCCTGTTTGTCTGAAGTAGCATGAACATCCACTTGCACAAGTGCTTGAGCTGGAAGGTAGTAGGAAAATCCCTTCATCTATTTTGGGCATGTCCACAAATCTCAATCTCTCACAACTCTCGTTATCCAAACCAAGTGACACTTTTGACTGTGTTAAGTACCTGGAATCTTTTTCCCAATTATTTTGCAGGGGTTCCAGTATTTTAGCCATTCTCACTGCCTCCCAGAAGTCATGGAAAATGGAGTACCAGTATCCTTTGGCTCTGCAAAAAAAAAGCTTAGTTGGTAGTGTTTGATGACTGCTTCAGACTAATTCTTCCCAGCATATTGTGCAGCCTTATTGATGGAAAAACAGGTGTTTTTGTTTGTTTATATTGGTTTTGATTGTATCTGATGGCTCCTTGGCATTTTTTGTTGTAGTTATGGTGATACATAATAACCTTTAATCAGCTGAAGGCAATCTATGTCCATGCCATCAAATAAAAATGCATCTTTTTGGCTTCAATTGGCTCAGAGTGCTTTTTAGGATGCTATAAACATTGGAGAACTGCAGAACCTGTGTAGCCTTGTTGATTCTTTGTGTTATTGAATATTTTTATGCATTATTTTTTATTACAACAAATGCAACAGCAGATACCTGGGAACGTAGGCCAACTAGCTTGCTCTTTGCCACTCCTAAGCAGTTCAGTTCTGCCCAAAAACCATGCCACTTGGTAATTGATTGAATTTTGGCTCCTTATTTCCCAAAAATTAAGTCAATCAATCTATCAACTACCATGATCTTCCACCAACATTCCAACTGCTTTCAATTTTCCAATGGAAGTGGGTATAAGCCCTTTGAAATTTCAATTGGGATGCCTCAATCACAGCATATGGCTTGTCTTTGAAAGATTTTTAAAGAAGTTTTGATATTGCTTGGTCCTTCCTTGTTTTCAATCTGTCAAAGGCATGGGTTTCAGACAGGAATGAGCTTTCCCAAAATAAGGCCTGTTGCAAATTATGGTCAATGGCTGAATCCCAGTTCCCAAATTTTGATCTTTCAAAGGCCAGGAGTTGTTTCTTGGTATTTATGTTCCAATGGAAACCCATTGGGCCCTTGATGAACCCTGTGATAGGTTGATTGTAACAGATATGGGGAGGGATTCCTGGTTTGGTTGGCAGGGTATTAGGTCTTCCCAACAGTGGAATGGAAAGTCATTGCTCCATAGCTCTCTGAATTTGTTGAAATTTTTGACTTACCCTTGTTTCAAGGGTATCAAAGTCTGTTTTTTAAAATTTAGGTACTGTTTAATTCTTTCCTTTAGTTCAAAATAATTTGATCACCTCCTCTGGTGACATTGGTTGAAGTCCCTGCCTATTTTTGTTGTTTTTTTATTTATGCCAAGAAATATTTCTTTTTCCTATTGAATCTAGCTTGCATCAATGAGTCCCCTGATGATTGCTTCATTTGGTAAACTGGCTTTTAACCAGTTAAGTTTTTTCTCCTTGATAATTTATGTTTCCAGTTTAATCAATTTTTAATTTCCCCTTTTTCAGTCCATAAACCTGTCTGCAACACAGGTATGCAAATGCTGAAATCTTGAGTTTATTTCCTGATCCTCAAACTTGGCGAGTAGGATAGGAAGGATTGGGATGAGCATTAGAACAGGTATATAATCTATATAAAAAACTTTGTGAAACCCTTATGTTCTGAAATGTCATTGGTAAAATCTTGATTTGATGTAATATTGTTTCCCATAGTATTCAACAAAAATATTTCCTTGGTGCCATTTCCCTTGAGGCCTACTCTGGCTTTAGCAGCTTGATATAAATTTTGAATCCAAAACTGTGTTCTGCAAGCATTTACCTTTCCCCCACTGCCTCTTTAATAATTGCATACACAATTTTCAAACACAACTTCTGAAATTTTAAAACTCAACCTCCAAAATTTGAAACTATTTTTTTTTCATTAATGAAAAACTATCATCCTGCCTCTTCAGATAACCTAACATGAATATTTCTCTACCTCTGAAGCCAAATTATTTCTGAATCCCTAATCCTTTCTTTCTTTGTGTCTTCCTTTATTAACCAAAATGTGCGAAAATTCAAAAATTGGGATTTGGTAACTATAAAGTAAATTTTCATACAAAGTGGACCCCAATATCTCCTTTGAAAAATGATCATTTTAGAGCTCAAAGATAAAGAATAAAAAGCTGTAGAAAAATATTCATATTGATATGATCAATGAAGCCCCTTTGATGGTCTCAAAATTATTTTCAACCTAATAAGGAAGCCCATTGAAGAGGTCTTACAAAGATGTGATTCAGGATGAAGGGAATACTTTTCACGTTATTTCAAATATTTGGAAATTAGTTCAAGAGTAAGAAAACTTGATGTTTTTACACAGATGATGCTTGAAATATTTTCATATTCCAGTCAAAATTGAAAAACACAAAAATTTACAAGAAACAAGAAAAAGAGGGCTGAGAGATTTAATTTTAAGCTTTTCTGGTAAGTAAGAGAGATAAGCAGTTTCCTTCAATGTCTCAAGTTTTAGAATTTCTAAATTAAGATCACACAGAAATTAAAACAGTTTGGATTTTTTTCAATAAGTTGACTGTTAAATGCAATTTTTCCAGGTCCTATGTCAAGTATGTTTACTCCCTTTTCCGGTGCCCATATTTTCAAAAATAGTATCATTGTGGTTTTGCAGCAAAATCTTCTTTTCAGAGAAGGCTCTGGTATCCTCCCAAGCTTTCCTTCTTAAGGGATATTTTAAGTTTGCTCATCAGATCCATAATATCTGCAGTCTCTTCTAGTTTTGCCAGTGTTTCTAATATTAATTTTTTTGGAATGGGTTCCACAGGCCTTCAAAGAATGAAATTTCTCTAACTCCAGATACCCAATCTCTTCTGAATGGGTCTCCTTGATTTTTTTTTATGAGAAAAGTTTCTCTGTCCTGCAATCTTTGAAAAAAAAAATAATAATAACTCCTCCTATGCATTCTTTTCCAAAGCCCTAGGTGCAGTGCAGATGGGAACACATTTTTCAATTTGCTTTTTTTTTCTGAAACATTTTTTTTGTAGAAAATTTACTCATTTCTAATTTCAATGGAGGAAAAACATGTTGGAAAATATCATCATGGTAAAACTCCTCCTTTATCATTGTTTTCAAATTCCATCCTACCTAAGCTACTTTTGAAAAAATTCTACTCCTGCTGGCCCTAATTATCCCAATTTCCTCATACAAACTTCCGCAACCACAGTCCTAGTATATATACATGTCCTTCAAATCCCAAAGCTGCTATTCTCCCATAATATAGTTTAAAATATGCCTCAATCTCTCCTCCTCCATTTCTCCCTTTCTATCTTCTGAATTCTTAAACCAGTAGAAAAATTGGTGAATCTTTTCATACCAAGAATGCAACTCTGAGTGCTCTCTAGGGAATATCTTGGATCTTCTCATTCCTGGATGGCTGTGAACAGGTGCTTCATGGGTTCATTCTTCAGCTGTAGGAGGAGTATTTGCATTGATTAGTGTAGCAAAATTTTGTTGGAAGTGGTGCAGGAAGTTGATATTTTTGGTCATAAGGGGGTTTTCCTTAATATTAATAGTAATGAATGTTTTTTTGTTATATATATATAGGAAATTTGGTAATTTTGAAATTCTGAATTATTGGCTCTTCAAGTAGTCCACCATTCTGTCATAATGCGCATTTTTATTATTAAAATGATCCCCAAAGTGGTTAGTTGTGATGGAAAAAGTTACAGAATGTATGTTAAAAAGCAATCAAGGGAGGCATTTATTTGACAAATCAAACAGAATGTGTGGAGGAGTTAGAGAAATCAGGTTTAAAAGTTGTTCAAGAAACCAGAAATTTCAACAAATTTGTTAGATCTTGCTTTGGTCGAATTTTATAGACATGGATCAAGAACCGGTTGCGGCCTGCGCGCTCAGCAATGAGCTCCAAAGGCTCAGCATTTATGGTTAGCGCGCAACAGCTAAGCAGGTAGGAAGTTCTGCGGGCTCAGAAGCTTCTGCTGCGTGCGCAGTCGGCTCAGAATCAGGTGCAATGGGGACCAGGGACTGAACATGGCTATGGGAAGGTGCAACAGGTGGTCACGGTAAGCACAAGGGGCTCTGAGTAGGGAACAGAGGGTGTCATGAGAAGGACAAACCGCACGGACCTGAAGGTGGCCATGCAATGGGATTTGGGTGGATACAGGCAAGGGCGGGGGGCTCCAAGTAGGGAACATATTTTTCCATGAGAAGGACAAACCGGATGGATGTAGTAGCACAAGTAGTTGGGCAGGAGGTTTGGGTTCTTTTTCTCTCAGTGTGATTCTCCCTGTTGCTGGGCTGGAAATTGTGCTTGTACTTAGGTTAGGGTGTGGGGGAAGGAGATAATACCTTCCCCCCAATGCTGTGCTAGGGGGGGCATGAATACTACATGGACTGGAAGGAAGGAATAACCCTCCATTATCCCAATCTCTTTTCTCTCTTTCTCTCATCACATCATCAGGCATCCAACTCCTTACAGACACTGGGACCATTAACTTCCAAACTCAAGGAAAACTTTGGGTAGTTCCTCCATCTTGTTTCCACACCTCTCCAATTCCTTTTGAACCTTATTTCTCTAACTCCTCCTAAATATCTATATTTCCTTTTGAAATCACTGCCTCCTTTGTCCACTTTTTCACCAATATCTTGAAACTTTTTGCACAAAAAACAAGTACTGTTGGAACCCTTTTACTAATGAAAATACACACTAAGACTGAATTGTATTCTTAACATGTAGAAATTGAGCAGAAAAATACCTCTGAAATTTAATTTTATTCCATATAATTTATAATAAAATCTCACCCCTTGTTATCTATTCCTTATCCCTGCTTGTTGGATACTTATTGCAAACTAAATCATACAAAATATTATTTAAAAAGAGAAAACTCCCATCCTCCTTTAATTCTATGAACTAAAAACATGTGCACAATCAAGACCAATCATAGTACTAAATATGATCTTCAATTCTCCTCCATCTCTGAGATCTTGCTTTCCAATCCCCCTTGATGAAAAATTCCTGGTTTCATTCCAATTGAAATAATCAAATTTTGCTTCCTATTATTCCAAAAATGAACTTCCCAATCCTGTCACATTATTAAACCATATTTTTATTTCTGAATTAATTTTTTCTTTCCCATTTTAAGCCAACATTTCCCTTTTCCCCAAAATTTATTTTACAGTGCCTCTTGTCTTTAAAACCAGTCAATGCAAATTTTTTGTTCCATTTATTTTTTTCATGGAAAAATTGCAGAGCATTTTCTTTTTTTAAACCTTCTTTGTGCTCAAATTTTCAAATTTATAATCCAGAATCCTTTAAAAATTTCTCAGAATCTTTCTTTATGGTACTAGGGGCTATTCCTCCCACACCTTTTTTCATGCAGCCCATTTCATAATTAAACCTCTGGATATTCACCAAAGAAGGCAAACTTGAGGTGCCCTATTCATTTATTTTGAAAGGGTATGAAAAAATGTAATTGGACCAAAAGGAGTCAAACTAGAATCTGAAAAAACCCAAACATATCAAAACCTTTTTTTAGAGCACTGCTTTTCATAAAGAAAGAACTTAGAATTAATATTTTTGGAATTGGGAAGAAGGAATCCTGTAAATAAGATGAATGAATCAAGTTGGTTAAGTTTCATTGAAAAATGTTGAGATGAATTTTGAGAATAATATGTTTGTTTATCTAGGTGAGTAATCAAATTATGTGATGGCTATACAAGGTGATAACTAATAGTTCAAAATTGACCAGAAATGTATTGAGGTGGAAGCTAAGTTCAAACTCCATAAATAACTTTAAATGAGAAGTGCAAGTTAATGAACCCAAGTGCAGAGTTGGTTGGCTATTTGTAGATGATACTGTGAATTCCAAGATAAACTTCAGTTAATGATCAAGTTAAAAGACTAAGATGGTCCCTTATTTTAATTCTGAAATTAGTGAGAAGAATTCACTGATTTTTTAGTTTCCTTTTTATGCCAAACTATTATAATTAGTTAGATGATACTGAGGAGAGTCATAAGTTGAATTGGTGGTAAAACAATAAAAATTGAGCTTGAAGTGTGATAGTTTCCCTGGTATTAAAATTGCAAGCTCCTGCAAGCTTCTATTAAGTTTTTGACATCAGTAAGATCTCTTATTAAATAATAAATTACCACCTGATACCCCAGTTATACCATAATTAATTTTACCACTTCATTATATAATTTAAATACCTACCCATTGTTGCAAAAAACTGCATCAACAGGAACAATATTTTTATTCCAAGTACTGCAATCCAAGGAAAAAAATTTAAGTGACAAAAGTGTTGGCTTCAAAATTTGGCTTGTACCTTTAACCAAAATTGGAAATTTTCTGAACCTGAAGTGCCAGAGGATTCAACCAGTGAACTTTGAGAATACATTGTGCCATTCCCTGAGTTGATCATCAACTGCTGCAAGCTCCCAAGATAAAGTTTATTAGATATATCAATTCTTGTAAGTGATTAATAGATAGAATTAAATGAAGCATGAAAGAGGATAGAACTTATATATAATATTTTATAGTATTTTAAAGGTTTTAAGATACAACATTTCTACTCTACCACCACCACCGCCTTCTATTGGGCCACTGGTTGACCTAATAATTAAATTAATTGAGGAATATTTTCCAGGGTGGAGTTGTAAATGGAGATAAAACCAATAAGGAAAACAGAGAAAAGGGAGGTATTAAATGAAAAAAGAGAAGAGATAGGATGATTGAAGAAATGGGAGAAAGAAGGGTGGATGGGACTGTATTGGAGGTCAAAGTTGAATAAAAACAAGTAAATTCCAAGTTTTTTCCACCATTGGAGAAAAATTTAACATTATTTACTGGATAATTTCTTAAGGAATATTTCAACCAAGTTTTAATAAAGAAGTTGTAAAAAACATTTATGGAAGGAGATGGATGGAGTGTAGATTCAAAGTTGGATTGAACTGCAAAATGTGAGGGCTTCTTTTGGGAAGGGCTTGTAAGACAATTAACCGTGATGAAAAATATTTACTGTCTTATTGAAAAGAAGGCATTGAAGAGTTTCAAAATATAATTAAATAAATAGAGGAAGTTTTGGAGGAAGCTGAAAAGGAAATAAAATAAATATGAAGATTAGTGTTTATTTTATAAATTCATTATTATTTAGAGAACAAGAAACAGTTTTGTTTATTATTATCATTATTAATTGATTCAAAAAAATTCAAAACAATTAATTAAGTCAAATAATAAATAAAACATGGAAACAATGGAATAAATAGGGCTTGGGGATTGAATGGGATTGGAGTTATATTATATTAGATGGCATTTGATGGAATTAAAGTTGAAAAGGTTTTCAAGGTTGGTTCAAATGAAAAAATCAAACCAAGAGATATGGTAAATTTTGTTTGTGTAAGCTTGAATTAAGGATATGGCTTAGTTAGCAATCCAAGTTCTCTTGTATATTTAATATTTAAAAGTTCTGGATGGTGATGAGTCTTTCCCAGCTATAGGACTGAAGATAGTTCTAGGAAAGATATAGTCTATAAAAAGCATCTTGGTGCCTGTCCAAGTTCAACTTGGCATGTGCCCAGCAGGAATTGGATAGGAGCCCAGAGGGCTTGGTTGAGTTAGGCTTGCAGGGGTAAAATATTTTCCCAACCAAGCTCCACTTGACACCAATAAAAGCTGGTTGTTTAAATTGGAATCTTATTAATTTCATTCTAGAAAAGATTAAGACCTTGGAGGGAGCAGACACAATAGGGTCAAAGCGGAACTGGGAGAAATAACAAAGTTCAGACAAGGAAAGATTATATGAGAGATACAATGAAAGAAGCAACAGCTGGAATCTTGAGGAAATAATACCAGGCAGGTAGACTGATGATGTGAGACACAGGATAAATTGAAGAGAGTTTGATTTTTTGAAGTTGATGGCCATTGGTATTGAGGGAAAGAGAAAAAAAGAAGAAAGGAAAAGAAAGAAGATGAATGAAGAATAAAAGAAAAGATAAAGAAATTCAAAAGGGATATTTGAGAAAGAAAGGAAGTAAAGAGTGAAAGCTCATGGGGTCAAGATCAAGGAGATAGTGAAGGCTGGTGGAGCTGGTGTTGAGGAGGTCACTTGCTTGAGACACCAATTAGTAAGAGGCTTGTTGGTAGATTGTTGCTGACTCAAGAGGCGGGCCACAGTCAAGATGTGGGCCGCGTGACAGGAGAATGGGTGAAAGAGGAGGAATTTGTGGGGTGCATTTTATTTATTCAACAGGTTGCACCAAAGTGACAAGCCTCCCTCCCCAAAACTTCCAATGGTTGTTTTTTTTTAAAAATATTTTATTTTATTTGGCCTTTCAAAGCGCCCAGCTTTGATTGGTTTAAAGATAAACTTGGAAAGGCACCAGACCAATTTGGTCTGGCCCCAATTCAACCTTGGCCGGGTGCCAAGACTGTTGTTATAGGCACCAAAATGGCTTTGCTAGGCGCCATGCACACTCTAGCAAATTTCTGAAAAACCTTGGTTGCTTCCCAGAGGGGCTTTACAGACCATAGATAAAATACTGGATGGAAAGCTTTTTCCATTTCAAGGTTAAATTGAGTTTGAGAGCATTGGGAGATGTAACAAATTCAATATTGGATTTAAAGAATTTATCTTTGAAGATTTTGAATTAGTCTGGGTTGTGAAATCCTTGCAAGCCTCAAGCCATAGTGAATCTCTTACTACAAATTTTGGTGCCAAATTTGAATTTTCTTGGCTTTCTTCCTGTAATTCAAGATGGAAGCTTTGAGCTTTATTCAAATTTTATGCTGAAGATTTTGGATACATGTGAGGTAGTTGGTTAAAAGTTAAGAAGTTTCTATATAATGGATAGAGTTTCAATTCAAATTCCTTCCATAAAGATTTTGGAAATTCCAATTTTTATTGAAGAAATGAATGGAGTTTTTGTAGGAAAATTTGTCTAATCGGAGCCAATTTGAAAGATTTTCCTTTTTGTAACAGACATAAATTAAAAGATATTATTTGAATATCTGATTTGATTTCTTGGTTTGACTATCCAATTTTTGGATGGAAAGCTTTTGATAGTTTTTGATTAATCTTCAAATATTGGAATAAACATATCCAAAAGCTAGATACAAACAAGTTTCCACAATCACTGGAAATATTATTTGGGAGACCATTCTGTCACGCCTTGCACTTAGGAATTATTGTCTTCATCACTTCAACATGTCCTCTCCTCAGTACCATCTACCTCAGTCTATAAGCGTGACACAAATAAAGCACAACATCAATGGTGCAATCTGCTACTTCCTCTGGCTTGCATTGACCTTCCAATCTTGGCAACCAACTCAGTATATATTTGCAAACTTTGCGGTTAACTCCATACCGGTTGGCAATCCATTACAAGATCCAATCTCCTTCCCTGGCCCATCAACAGCCTTGGACTTCCATCTTTGGTCATGCACTGTTTGTTAGTTTGCTTCTACGTCTAACTAAGCCATCATTACTGTAAAGTTTGCAATTGGACTAGTCCCTACCCTGAATACACTATTACTTCTGACTTTTATTACCTTCAAATTCATTTGCTCCTGTCCCAATTCATCATACATTTGTACGCTCAGATTCTATTGTCTCACACTTATGCCATGGCCTTGGATATGATTGTACTATTGCTTTATTTCCTATCCCATTCCTGTCACTCATTGCCTCACCACCTTCAACTGTAGTTAGCTCCCCACCAGGTTGTATCTAGTCACTTCAGATTACCTTATAAGGGCTACCCCCTTGCCTGATGATTGTCTCCTCAGTTAGTTAATTTCATACGTTCTCGCGTTTTTCTACAACCTAGTTATCACATTAGACTCAGGTTGAGTTTCCCTCCTTGGAAAACACTCCATCCCTCTCGCCATTTGTCCAGTGGCACCACTAAGTTTGCACTTTGCAACTGAGTCTTGCTATTTGCACTTGCCCTCACACTCAGCATTCCTCCGCCCTCACAATCATCTAAGAATTTCCCTATAGTACGTGGGGTGGTCGTGTGACAGTAAATTAACTAACTCAACTCATCTATTGTAGCTTGCCAACCTATAGTAGACCTCTTTTCTCAATGTCACGTACTTGCTCAACCTGGAATGCTTCCCTTGCCCCTTACAATGATGATATCCATTTGGTAGGTAGAACCAGCGCTCCTTGTGCCCAACAACCCTTAGATCCCATTCCTTCTTCTAAATTGCCATCTGTTGAACCCCTTGATGATCCTCAGACTCCTCCACGGGATGTTCCAACGGACCCTCTTGCGGAATTTGCCAATTCCGACCATTCTTCCAATGAAACCTTGACTCGTGGTAGACCAGGGGTTTGCACTACTGCTCCCAAGCCCGATGCTTCAACCCTGCTTTCAACATTGATCCAGGCCCTCACTCATGGTGCCCCGCAATCTAGTCCAAGTACTCCTAGCTTTTGCACCCCGGGCATGACGCAACCCAATCACTTTACGGGAGAACACCCTCATAAGCTTAGATCCTACCTACAGTCTTGTAAAATCAACTTTTCAAACGACTCAAACAATTTCCCTTCCAATAGGCATAAAGTTATGTATGCTTTGTCCTTCTTAGGAGGTAGAGCCTCGCAGTGGTTCGGACAGTACCTCAAACTTTTGTCCAGCAAAAGTCCCACGTGTATTCTCAACAACTGGGACAGGTTCAAGCAACAACTGTTCACCCTGTTTGGCAACCCCAATGAAGTTTGAAACTCCAAATACAAACTTAATAGTCTAGTTATGAAGGAAAATAGTAGAGCTTCTGTTTATATTTCTCACTTTCAAACCTTTCAGTCTTGCATCCAGTGGAACAAGGCCGCTCTTCTATTCCATTTCCAAAAGGGTCTACGGGCATGCTTAATCAAACAGCTCGCAGTTGGGGGGCATAAGACAACCTTGCTCCAGCAGCTAATTGATTGAGTGATTGAGCTTGATAATGGCTATCACAACAAGAATTGCTCTGGGCAAAACAACCATAGACCATCCACCTTGGCTCCAAGGGTGGACGACTCCTCAAAGCAAAACGCAAGGAACCCAAAACCATCCAAACCAACCCCTACTTCAAACTCAAACTCAAAAGGGAAAACCGTCACCAAAACTCCGAAGTTCTTGGACAAAGAAACCGGGATGCTACGGAACAAGGAACAGCTACGGAGGGAGAAGAATGGGCTGTGTATGTATTGTGGAGGAAAACATGATGTCAACAGTTGTGCAAAGCGGTTAGCGCGTGAAGTGGCTAAGCAGTCAAAAAATTAGCTTGTAGTTTTTCTGATACTTGCAAGGAAAACTACACATTATCTAAATCACCGCGAGTAAATCTTTGCACTTGCAAGTCACTAGATGCTCCTAGTTTGAGATTTATCCTATTCCATTCTGACAACACCCCTTATTGAGTTTTACTTGACTCCGGGGCTAATGTTTCCTTCATCAGTGAATCTTTTGCCACTTACAAAAATCTTACGTGTTCCAAGATAGATAGATTTCCTATCTATTTAGTAAGTAGTGCGACTGAACCGTCTTATTGGGTCTCCCAAAAGGCAAAATGGACCTTTGCATTCTCCAATTTCCCCAGCTTCAAATGGGATTTATTTGTCTTGGATATACCTGGAATGGATGATACCATTCTAGGCCATGATTTCCTAGTTTACTGGAATCTGGATGTGAATTGGCAAGAAGGAGTAATTAACCTTTGAACCTTGCACCCCCAGAATGCTAATATTTCCATCAAAAAGGAATTAAAAAGCCTACCTGACACTGTCATTGAGTTGGATGACACTTTTCCGCCAGGAGATTTGCAATATCCTGACCTCCATTACCAAGTTCCCTCTTCAGATTTAGGAGTCATTGCTTACCTATCCAGCTTACCTCTTTCCTATTCCTTTGAAGAGAAACAGACACCAACCCAAAGGTGTATCTTGAGCTCCCTAATCCTCTTGCACAATGCAAGCACCTCAAATCCAGTGCTTGAAGATGACAAGATTGAAGATTTAGAAATCATTTGAGAGTCTTTACCTTCAGTTTATCATGACTTCGCTGACGTCTTCTCAGCTGCAAGAGCAGATAAACTGCCTCCATCCCGTTCTTACAATCACAAGATCAAACTTACTGGCCCACCTCCGGCACCAGGACCAGTCTACTCTCTCTCAACGCAAGAATCAATTGCACTTCAAGACTACATCGCGGAAAATGTAGCAAAAGGATTTCTTTGATCAAGCAATTTGAATACTGGTTCACCTGTCCTATTTATTCCAAAAAAGGACAGTGGACTTTGCCTTTGTGTTGACTACAGGAAACTGAACCAGGTAACCTGGAAGAATGCCTATCCAGTACCACCTATGTCACATCTCCTCACCCTCTTCCATGGATCTGCTTATTTATTGAAGTTAGACCTTTGAGGTGCCTATAACCTAATTTGCATTATGAAAGGCCATGAGTATTTGACCGCAATGAGAACCCGGTTTGGCAGTTATGAGTATAACGTCATGCCTTTTGGCCTCTGTAACGCTCCTTCCACTTTTCAACATTTTTTCAATGACATTTTTTCCAATCTCGTAGGTAAATACCTTGTGGCATATCTAGATGATATACTAATCTACTTGAGGAACCTCAAAGATCACATTGCACATGTGCAAGAGGTGCTGCAGCAACTTTGCAAGAATGACCTGTTTGAAAAAGCCTCTAAGTGAAAATTCCATTCCTCTTCCCTTTGGCTTCTAGGTATCATAGTCTTGCAGCAAGGACTATCGATGTACCCAGCCAAGAGCAAATGCATATTGGACTGGCCCCCACCTTCTTCTGTTAAATCCCTTCAAGTTTTCCTTGGTTTCAGTAATTTTTATAGGAGGTTCATTCAGCGTTATGCCAAAAAGACTGTGAATCTTACTAACCTTCTTCAAAAAGACACTGCTTTTGTTTTTACCAAAAAAGCTGCTTCATAGTTCAAAGCTCTGAAGAAAGTGTTCACCACTGCTCCAATACTCGCTCACTTCAACAAGCTGGCTTGCACTATTGTCAAAACAGACGCAAGCGACTATGCGATTGCATGAGTAATCTTGCAGTTCTCTTCCTCCACTTCTGTCTTTCACCCTGTAGCTTTTGAGTCTCCCAAGTTGCTTGCTGCAGAGCTTAACTATGAGATTCATGACAAGTAACTTCTTGCAATTTTTTATTGCTTAAATAAATGGTGTTCATACCTTTTGAGCCTTAGAGAATCCTTTGAGGTTTTAACTGATCACAATTCTTTAAAGTATTTCATGAGCTCAAAAGTCCTCACATGTAGACAGGCACAATGGGCCAAATACCTCTCCGAGTTCCACTTTACAATCACGTACTGCCCTGGGAAACAAGCGCTAGTCCCTGATGCTTTATCACTTTGGGACAATGTTTACCCAGGGGGGGGAGAACCTTTGCCAAAAACAACCCTGAAAATGTTAGGACGCTCTTCTCAACCCAATCTGCCCAACTCAGTTCAATCATTGCTCACTTACAAGATTTGGCTTCCAAACTCCAACAAGCTCAACCCGTTGACCCCAAGTGCATCAAACTTTGCAAGAGTGTGAACTTATTAGATAGTATTTACAGTATTGATGATAATGACTTCTTAGTCTATGATAATTGTATAGTAGTACCAGATAATTCTCCCATCAAGTTAGATATCTTCAAGTCATGGCACAATTCTCTGCTTGCTGGTCATCATGGGCAGGATAAAACCTACCAATTGATTGCACAAGACGTCTACTGGCCTTGTATGACCAAAGAAGTAAAAGACTATGTTAGTGCATGCTATGATTGCAATTGTAACAAGTCCTTAAAACACCAGAAGTATGGGCTTCTCCAGCCGCTTCCAATTCTGCCTCATCCTTGGCACTTGCTTTCTATGGATTTCATCTCTCAATTACCTTCTTCTAGTGGATATTATGCTATTCTAGTAGTAGTAGATTGCTTCTCAAAGATGGCTTTATTTCTGCGGAGTAATGTGAAGGCCTCTTCAGAAGACTTAGCTAACTTGTTCATAGAATATTTATTTTCAAAACATGGTCTCCCCAATAATATAGTTAGTGATCGTGGATCTCTGTTTGTCTCGAGCTTCTGGACCTTGCTATGCCAACATTTGAAGATCACTTGCAATTTATCAACGGCCTACCACCTGGAAACGGACGGGAAAACTGAGCGAGTTAATCAGATTCTCAAACAATATCTTCAAATGTATTTCGCCTATCAACAAGACAACTTGTTGCAATGGCTCCCACTAGCCAAGTTTGCCTACAACAACTCCACTCATTCCTCCACCAAACAGTTGCCCTTCCAAACTCTTTATGGTAGAAACCCAACTTTATCTTCCCTTCACGTAGCACCTTCTCAACCTGCTACCAATTACCTTGAACAAATTCAATCTCTTCAATTGCAACTTCAAACCAACCTCAAAGAAGCAAACCAGTGCTATAAGGAGCAAGCAGACCGATTTTGCACTACGGCTCCAACGTTTGCAGTAGGAGATCAAGTGTGGCTCAATGCTCCCAATATTTGCAGTACTCGCTGTGGTGCTCTTTTATGGACGCAAGTAAGGAAAGGGCTGCAGGCGGCGCGCTCAGCAATAGCGGCGGGCTCAGAAGCGGCGGCACGCTCAGCAATGGGTAGGGCCTTGCCACAGCTAGCCACGCTGCGGGCTCAGCAGCAGTCAGGTAGGCCCAGCAGCGGTCGGGTTGGGCTCAGCACCTGGAGACAGGAGATGGACGGATTGCCGGATTGCAGACCGGACAGATTGTGCGGATCGGAAGGATTGCGCAGATCAGAAGGCTTGCGCAGATTGGACGGCTTGCGCAGATCAAGCGGATCCCGCATTGCAAGACATGCGGATTGGATCACGCGGGTATGCCCCGGATACCTGGAACGGGTTGTTGGGCGGACGCGCACGGGCGGGCAAACCGGGCGTACGTCAATATTGAGGGGTATGGGTTATGGGGCAAGGGATGGAGGGGTAGGGATTGGGCTAGGGTTCTGTGCTTAGGGGTTGTATTTCATCATCCTTGCTTACTTGTGGCTGTACTTAGGTTAGGGTTGAGAGGGAGGACTTAAATACTTCACTCTCAACTCCGGGTTGTAGGAGGGTGGGATCACTTTATCATCAGATCAGATTGGATTGGATTGGAAAGGAAGGAATTCATCTTATTCTCACTTTTCCACTATCTCTCTCCCTCTATCTCTCTCTTGACCAGCTGCATCCAATCTCCTTACAGACGCTTCAATCAATAACTTCCGGAACTCAAGGACAACGTTAGGGGTGTTGCCCCTCTGGTTTCCACATCTGGGGGTCTGGCCGGGAAAAATCTTTTGTCAAAGTCTCTCAAAGGTACTCACAGATGCTACCAACAGCAGCTTCTCTTCCTTCCTCATCCCACGGCCTCCGCGCTACCCCATGGATTTACCCGCATATTTGACTCAACATTGCAGAAGTGGAGCAATTCATCTCACGGTATGAAATGATTGCGGACTCTGAAGGCGTTTTGGATTTTGAGAAGGCGCGCCATGTTTTCCTGTTCATCAAGGACGCGGAAGCGCATCGGGAAGTAGAGGAGATGGGAGGCTACCTGAACCTGGATTGGCCAGAACTGAAGGAGGACATTCTGGAAAGATGGGGGGGCATGGTTCTTGCTTTCGGAAGGACAATCTCAAGCCATCCGCAGAATCGGATTACAAGGCAGGCGCGCCCGGAGGGATCTGGTTTCAAGCGGAATTGGATTACGCGGAGCTGTATTACAGTGCAGTGTGTGTTCCAGCCCCACCACCGGCAACCATCTCTTGGGCTAGCAAACTCGCGGGGGTGGCAAGGGGCCTTGAGGCCTATCTGGAGAGTATTCAGTCTCCCAGCGTGTCTGCGCCCCGCGTGTGCGCAAATGGGGAGGACAATGACCGTTGGTGGACAGGACAAAGGGACAGGACAGTGGATTTGAATGCAGAATTGGTTTCCCCAGTGGGGGCTAAGTATGTGTTGGGGAAGCGGGACTTGACAGAACCGGTGCGGCCTACTGACAGGAAGCGGGCGAGGACAACGGAACAAGAAATGGATGTTCCGTGTGGTTTGGGAACCGGTGAACGGTAGACGGGCCTCGCAAAGAAGGTAGACGCGGCGGCAGAAGAGACAGACCACGTGTTGGAGGATCACAACCCAAGCCAGACCTCTTTGACGGCGGGGAGCACGCATTTGGAAAGGGTTGGGGCAGCGGCAGAAGGGACAAACCACGCGCCAAAGGATGGCGGCCAGAGCCGGACCCCTTCCACGGTGGGGAGGATGAGGATTGGGCAGAAGGATGTGGCAGCAACAGAAAGGGCGGGGGCGGAATGGACGGACGGGGGGTCGGAGTGCGGGAAGGATGGTTTCAGAACAGGCGCGCAGCCATCACGGCTAGCAAGAGCCTTGGGATTGGTGCAGCAGATGCTTGCGGCAGGGCTTCAGGGGTGGAGCGGGGAGGGATTGGATGCCAACAGCACAACTGGGGAAAAGGACAACAGATTGGCGGGGACGCTGGCGACGGAAGGTTGAGGAATCGGCTGGCACACAAGGCCCCTGCGGGATTGGTTGAGGCAACGCGCCGCGGATCTGGCGATGGGTATAGGGGGCAAGGTTGGCTGAGGACAGCGGCAAAGTTGGGGGGGAAGCTAGCGCAGGGTGGAAGGTTGGAGTTGGGACACAGGACGCGGGCTCAAAAAAAAAAAAAAACTTTTTTTTCTCTTGTCACTTCTTATCTATTCATTCTTCCTTTTCCTTTTTTTTCTCTTCCTGTCTCTCTTGAGGATTGCGTACGCGCGCTGGCGCGTCTAGGTCTCCCCATGTACTCTTGCGGATACTCTCACTGGCGCGGATTTCTCACCTTTGCCAATTTCTCTCTCCAAGGCGCGGATCTCCCGCGTGGTTCTTATTCTCTCTCAGGGACTCACAAGCCCAAAGGCTACTCAATTGTGCGCAACGTGTCTTTTTTTGTATAGGCGCGGAATACAAAGGAGAAAGGATAGGAAAGAAAGGAAAGGAAGGGAGGGGGGGCAATCCATTTAAGTTGGTCCAGCTCTCATCATCCTCACCACGTCCAAGCAAGCCGCGGCAACCAAGTTGCAGAATGAGGCCAGAATTTTGCGCCGGGAGTTGGCGTTGTGACCATGTAATAATATTGCGCGGAAGAGACTGAGAACTAGAACCAACAAGCTAGATTTGAGGGTCAGACAAGGAGTAACTAGGAGAGAAGGAAGAAAGAAATGAGGAAAAAGAACACCAACAGCTTTAGACAAAGAGTTGAGAGTATTTGGGAAAAGACAGGCAATTAGACAAGAAGACAAGATTAGAGAGATGAGACAGAGGGTTGTTTGGAGATGCTAATTGGAATTCGAACATATATTTTTAGGTCAATTGGAGTCTTGAGATGAGAGTCGAGTCATCTTACCAGGAAGAGATGATCAGAGGAGCTTTGAAGACGAGGCCAGTTGAGCAGAGACGACGGTTGAGATTGGAGATGGAGAAAAGAAGAGATGAAGGAAGAAAGGGAAGATAGAAAGTCGGGAGAAGGAGAAGGAAAGAGATTGGGATGATAGAGTGAGAAGAGAAGATAGAGCAAGCAACAAGAAGAGAAGATGGAAGGTCAAGAGAAGGAAAGAAGAATCGTGATAGGGAGGTCACCGGGACCTAGAAGCGGTTTGGGGGCTTGGGCCAGGGAGAGAATTTGGATCCCCGGGCGGGAATGGAGAGTAGGAGCGTGATAGCCAGGAGGGCACATCTAGGAATTGAGGGTAGATCTCAACACCCCCCCTGACTGGTAAGAGGGCTAGGCTTGACGTTTCTGTTATCTTGGAAATCAGAGATGGTTTTGAGTAGAAGGTTTAAGGAGTCAATCAACAATGCCTTTGTCAGCGGATCAGCTAACATGTTGTTTGTTGAGATTAAAGAGAGATTGAATTCAGAGTTTTTGAACTCTTCTCTAAGGCCCTTTGTTTTGATGTCAATGTGACGGGATTTGGAATGTGACCCAAACCTCTTAATCTTGTCGTCCGATCCTTTATTATTGATGTATATGGTAGGTTTGAGCTTGGGAGAATGGTGGATCTCACTGATCAGGTGAGATATCCACTTCAATTTGAGAAAACAGTCTAGCAGAGAATTGAGCTCAGATTTGGTGGATGAGTACGTGACGTTCTTCTGTCTGAACGAGTTCCAGACCACCGCGCTTCCGTAGTGAAAGATAATGAATCCGCTTTGAGATTTTTGGAGTGTGGGGTTGTATCCCCAGGTTGCATTGCTGTAGGCCAAGATGGGTTCAGCATTTGCGTCAAAACTTAAGACAAGTTTGAGGTCCTTGGTGGCTTTGAGATATTTCCACACCTTGCGGGCTTTGCACCAGTGAGTCATGCCCGGTTTAGCGTTGAATCAAGCCAAGCTGGACACTGCAAATGCTATGTCAGGTCGCGTATATTGGGCCAAGTGGTTCAGTAGTCCAATGACGGACCGGTAGTTGACATTCAGTTGTATAAATTCTGCGTGGTCTTCATCCGTGGCGGGTTTGAGATTCAAATTTTGGGTAAGAGGAGAGTAAGTTGCCTTACATTCAGATAAGCCCAGTTCCTCCAGTCCACGTTTGATGTGGTTAGGTTGGCTCAAAAAGATTGAGTTGTCTTCTACCTCCATGAGCATTCCTAGGATTGTATTGGGCAGATGACAAGAGGAGTTCTTGAAACAAGTTAGAAAGTTGGATTGAAAGTTGTTGTTCTTCCCCACGTGGATCAGATTGTCCACATGGAAGTAGAGGACTTCTTTGGAGTTGGAATTGATGTATAGACAGGGGTCACTTGATGACTCGTGAAACCCTTGTGATTTGATCCACGTCGTGAGAGTTTTGTACCAGTTTTTGGGCAACTGTTTGAGGCCATACAGCGATTTTTTTAACTTTAGATAAGGGGACTTTTGGTGAGAGCCTTCTTGAGTCTTGATGATGACTTTTTCATCCAGTGGAGCATGTAAGAAGGCGCCTTTAACGTTGAATTGAGTAAATTTCATTTTTTCTTTCAGACCGTACAATAAGGCAATGCGCAAAGACTCTAGCTTGCCCGTTGGGGCCCATGTCTTGTTATAGTCAATCCCGTGTACTTGATCAAAACCTTGTACACAAAATCTTGCTTTGTATTTTACCGGCTCACCATGACAATTCTGCTTGATTTTGAAGACCCATGTTGTATTTAGAGCGTTGTTGGGAGTGTCATAATATTCCTCCCAGACTTCTTGACCTTTGATCAAGTTCAATTCTTCTTTGGATGCCTTCTGCCACTTGGGCCACTCTTTAGAATTTTGCGCCGCCTTGTATGAGGGTGGTTCATAGTAATGATGGAAGCCGTATTGTTGTGGTTTCCAAGTCTCATGTCATGGACGTTGGTACACTTCCTGAGCAATGGGTTCCGGAGGTAGAGATACTTGAGGTGGTGAGGGATAGGATTTGTGGGATTTGGATTCAGGAGATTTGGATGAGTTTTGATCTGACTCCGTTTCCAAGTCTTCCACTACGACATCCCTCAACACAAATTTTTTGTCTATGCCAGAGAAGTCCGATTGATTTGAGTCGTGAGAAGCTTGGGAGAAAATGTCCAGTCCTTCAGGTTCAAGAAGTGGAAAGCTGTTCAAATGATTCTTGAGGAATCTGACGTGCTTTGTTTTGATGAGATAACCAAATGAGTTAAGAATGAGATAAGAGTGAAAAGCGGGATTGAACCCAACTAAAACCCCTTCGGTTCCCTTTTTGTCAAATTTCCTCCCTTTCTGAATGCGATTGGTGAGATAGACTGCAGGGAAACCTACAGGTCTCAAGTAATTAGTGGGGAGTTTCTTCTTAAACATTAGTTCCCAGGGGGACTGGTCATTACCTTCCTTGGATATCTGATTAAGCATAAAACAACAACTTCTCGTGACCACATGCCATTAATTCTTTGGCAGTCGCGAAGATGAGAACGTGGCACGAGCTGATTCTATTATTGTTTGATTTGCTCTCTTGGCGTGACCATTGTGTTGAGGGTGATATGGTTCTGAGGTGAGAATTTTGATGTGTTTGGATTGAGCAAAACGTTTGAGAGTCAAGTTGACAAATTCTGTCCCTTTTTCCGAGTAGATTTCAGAGGGGTAGTAGTTCAACCTTTTGAATTCAACCTCAAGGATGTTGATGATTGTCTCCGGAGTTTCATCCTTGGACTTCAAAGGAAAAGCCGCAAGGTATCCGGTGAAGTTGTCCACCAGGGTAAGTATGTATTGGTTTCCGGACTTTGATTGTGGGGTGATTGGGCCAATCAGATCAAGATGGATGTGTTCAAGAGGTTTATTGGATTGGTTTGATGTGGCAGAGAAGGGAGATTGAGTGATTTTGCTCTTGATGCATCCATTGCACTGGAAGCTGTTGAGTTCCTCTTTAGAAAAAGAATTCTTGAGGATCGGCTTGAGAGTTGACATGGAGGCGTGTCCATACATTCGGTGAAGATCAATTAGAGACAGTTTTTCTTCTGTCTTGAGATTTGAACCGTGATTGAGATGGAAAACCTTATTCTCTTGACCAATTGATTGGGGCTTCTTGATCACAAACAGGTTGTCTTGGATGCGTCCTTTCAGGACGTTGAGACCATTTTTGGTGACCGAGAATTGGTTTTGATGTTGGGTAAGGCTACATCCCTTTTTAGCGAGCTGGCCGGGACTGATTAGGTTGATCACAATGTCTGGGCAGTATGCACAATCTTCAAGGGTGACTACTGAGTCGTTCCATTTGAGTCGTACAGTGCCCGTCCCATGAATTTTGAGTTTAGCTTCAAGTTTGCCTGTCTTAATTTCCTCCTTCTCTTCTTGCATCTCAATTTTGGAGAAGTATTTGATGTTGTTAAAGATTTGAATGTTCGCGCCTGAGTCAAGGAGAAGATTTGGGTTATTATCCGCGTTGATCCATAGGGTTAGGAGAGCGTGATAGTTGATTGTAGATTGTTTCTTAATCTTGTTCTTCCATTCATTTTGTTGCTTGATCCACCAGCTAGGGGCGACTGTGGGATGGAGGTGGAAGCAGGATGATTCGGCGTGAGGGGCATTTGGGTCATGGTAGCCCTCTTGGAAACGCATTTTCACTCATCTGTCATCTTTCTCAGTTTTATTTTTGGTGGCCACCAGGGAAACGTTGGTAGAGGGTTTGGTCGATTTTTGTTGGGCCTTGCGCTCGTTATTGAATTGGATGAGGTGGTTGAATACAAACTCAATGGTTAGATTCTTCTCCACGTGCATGATCTGTTGCTTGAGATTCTCAAGACTAGAAGGAAATTCAAAAAGTACTAAGTATGCAAGGATGTCACTGGGGAGTTCAATTCCGAAGTCTGCCATTTGAGTGAGTGCTTGCCTTGTGTCCGTGACAAAGCCTTCTATAGAGTTTTTGTTGAAGATAGAGTGGAGAAACTGGTTGAACACCCTGGCTCTGTTCGCGGTTTTGGAGGATGCAAATTGGCAAGTTATTTCTGCCCAGAGTAGTTTTGAGGAGGTTATATTTGAGGAGTTGACAACATTGGCGTGAGTAGTGCTGTCCAACTTGGACAGTATAATGGCCCTGATTTCCCGGTCCTGTTTCATGGATATTTGTAGGGAGTTTCTCGTAATGGCGTCTTTAATGTCTTTGAGATCAAATAGCATGAGAACTTTTTTGCGCCACATGGAGTAATTTTCTTTGTTTAATGGGGGAATGGCGTCAACGGCGGCCTTCAATGGGACTTGATGGAAATAGTTGGCGGCTCCTGTTGGTTTGTTCATTGCGTTGGGTTTGTCGGGGAGCTTCTTTTGGCTTTTAACCGTAATAATATTGCATGGAAGAGACTGAGAACTAGAACCAACAAGCTAGATTTGAGGGTCAGACAAGGAGTAACTAGGAGAGAAGGAAGAAAGAAATGAGGAAAAAGAACACCAACAGCTTTAGACAAAGAGTTGATAGTATTTGGGAAAAGACAGGCAATTAGACGAGAAGACAAGATTAGAGAGATGAGACAGAGGGTTGTTTGGAGATGCTAATTGGAAGTCAAACATATATTGTTAGGTCAATTTGAGTCTTGAGATGAGAGTCGAGTCATCTTACCAGGAAGAGATGATCAGAGGAGCTTTGAAGACAAGGCCAGTTGAGTGGAGACGATGGTTGAGATTGGAGATGGAGAAAAGAAGAGATGAAGGAAGAAAGGTTAAAAGATGGAAGAAAGGGAAGATAGAAAGTCGGGATAAGGAGAAGGAAAGAGATTGGGGTGATAGAGCGAGAAGAGAAGATAGAGCAAGCAACAAGAAGAGAAGATGGAAGGTTGAGAGAAGAAAAGAAGAATCGTGATAGGGAGGTCACCGGGACCTAGAAGCGGTTTGGGGGCTTGGGCCGGGGAGAGAATTTGGATCCCCGGGCGGGAATGGAGAGTAGGAGCGTGATAGCCAGGAGGGCACATCTAGTAATTGAGGGTAGATCTCAACACCATGTGGCGCGGCTAGGAACCTCCGGAGGAGTCCATCCGCGCTGTTTGCCATCGCGTCAAACCTTGCAAGTGGGACGGCCGGAACAATTGGAATGAAGTCCAGGATCTTGGGAGTACCAGCTGGGGGAGTGGGGTCCAGGCCTGGAGCGGCGTCAAGGACAGGAGCCTGTTTGGGCGATGAAGGGACCAAGACAGGGGACGGTTGACAGGCCGGCTTGGGTGAGGAACGCGGAGCTGGGGATGGTGACAGTGGTGGCGGGGCAGGACGCGGAGCCGGGGCTGGTTGGGGAGGGGGCGGAGGAGGAGCAGCCGGACGAGTGAAGAATTGCGGGTCCATTGCAGGCTGGTTGATGCGGACCCGGGCCGCCCAGGTTCAAGCCGCGTTCTGATATGCCGCAAAGTTTGGGAAGTCCGTGCGCCTTGGAGGCCCAGCACAACGGTACGGTGAGCCCAAGTCATGGCTCTTGCGCAAGGATGGGCCAGGAGGAGCGCGGGGCGGGGAGTTGTTGGGGGAGCCGGCCGGGGTCCACTTGTGGCTTGAAATTTCCTTGTCGCTTGAAACCACAAACAAGTCGCAACGGGCCCTCTTGCGCGGTTGGGGTTGGGGTTGGGCACGCAGACAAGCACCCAGCATACCATCACTCAGCAAGAAACGGCGGTGGCCGGCGCGGCAAGGGATGCATGCACGACGGCCAGGAATGATCCAGCAGACAAGGCCGTTCTGGCTGCAATAGGTGCAGGACGCCATGGGGGAGAGCAAGGGAGAAGGGGGGTAGTGTACTCACTGGCGAGGAGTGGGGTAGTTGCAACAAGTGGGGGAGGGGGTGCAACTACGGAAGGTGAGATGGTGGGAGATCTCTGGGGACAGAACTCAAGTTGGGGGTGGATGTGGTGCTCTTTTATGGACGCGAGTTGGGAAAGGGCTGCGGGCAGTGCGCTCAGCAGCGGCGGCACGCTCAGCAATGGGTATGGTCTTGCCGCAGCTAGCCACGCTGCGGGCTCAGCAGCAGTCAGGTAGGCCCAGCAGCCGTCGGGTTGGGCTCAGCACCTGGAGACGGGAGACGGACGGATTGCGCGCATTGCGGACCGGACGAATTGCGCGGATTGGAAGGCTTGCGCAGATTGGACGGATTGCGCATCACAAGACACGCGGATTGGATCACGCGGGTATGCCCCGGATACTTGGAATGGCTTGTTGGGCGGACGCGCGCGGGCGGGTGAACCGGGCGTACATCAATATTGAGGGGCATGGGTTATGGGGCAAGGGATGGAGGGGTAGGGATTGGGCTAGGGTTCTGTGCTTGGGGGTTGTATTTCATCATCCTTGCTTACTTGTGGTTGTACTTAGGTTAGGGTTGAGAGGGAGGACTTAAATACTTCACTCTCAACTCCAGGTTGTAGGAGGGGGGGATCACTTTATCATCAGATCGGATTGGATTGGATTGGAAAGGAAGGAATTCATCTTATTCTCACTTTTCCACTATCTCTCTCCCTCTATCTCTCTCTTGACCGGCTGCATCCAATCTCCTTACAGACGCTTCAATCAATAACTTCCGGAACTCGAGGACAACGTTAGGGGTGTTGCCCCTCTGGTTTCCACATTGCCCAACCTGCAAACTCTCCAAAAGAAAGCTTGGCCCCTTTAAAGTATAATCAGCCATCTCACCTAACGCCTTTAAACTTACTTTACCTGCAAAATGGAAAGGTATCCACCTGGTCTTTCATGTGTCTCTCCTAGAGCCAGCTCAAGTCCTATACCCGGGCAAGACTCATCCCCCTCCCAAACTGGTCACTGTCCTTCATCATCAAGAGTGGGAAGTAAGCCGTATTCTGGATTCCAGGTTACGCAAAGGAAAACTTCAATACCTTGTTGAATGGTCTGGCTTCCAGTCCAACAAAGATCACACCTTGTGGGAACCAGCCCATCACCTTTGCAACTCTCCCAATCTGATTCAAGATTTCCATGCGAGCTACCCTTGCAAACCTTGAAAATCATGATTCCATCCCATCCAATCCCATTTCATTCCACATTCCATCCCATCCAATCCCATTCCATTCCAAATTCCATCTCATCCAACCCCATTCCATTCCACATCACCATTCCATCAATCAACCCCTTCATCTCACCATGTTATTCCTTCTTCTCATCCCCCTCTCATTCCTACCAAATAAAATTCCCATTCCTTATATACAAAAAAAAAAAAATTATAATAATAGTTACAAAGTCTCCTTCACTTCTTTCTCTGCATCTTCCCAATTAGCAGTCAACTCCGCAACCATGGACCAAAATGTATCCAGATCTTCATCATTTATCAATGATGACATCCTTTGAAGAACCAGCACCTCCGTTACAATGTGCCTCTTGAATATCTCCTTGCACTTTGCAATTTGAGCTCGCTTTGGCCGAGCATTCCATCCACCTTCCTCCAAGAGTTCTTTGTACGCTCTTTTCCTTTTGCCTCCCAAAGAACCTTCCCCAACATCGCCCGTCAATTGCCTTGCATCAGTCTCAATTGGCCCTTTGACTTGCAATGGATTTGCTTTGCCTTGGCCCTCCATTCCTTCCGCTCCATCCATTCCATCCCTTCCATCTCCTCCATTCCCTTCTCCCAATTCTTCCGTTACAGCCTCTTCTTCTCGCTCAATTCCCTCTCTTTCTCCACTTCTGTCTCCATCTTCTCCATTTCCTGATTCTCTTTCCATTTTGTTTCTTCCTTCCTCCCTCACTTCCTTGGCTATGACCCCAACCGGTTCCATACCAAGCACTTCATCTTGCACCTCGGCATTCATCTGGGCTCCTGGAAATTCAGTCGGCGGTCCCCAATAAGGTGGTGGTGGCGGTGGTGTGTTTGTGGTATATCTCTGGAAACAAGGCAACACTAGCAAGATGAGTGAAATTAGTCACTACCTTTATTATCACTAGTCAGTCCCGATTAGTACTCACCAGGAACTCAAGTACCCAGGAATTTGATCTCCGGCAATGGTGGTATCTCGTAATTAACCCTTGGCGCGGACCTACAACTCCGCATCTCCCTTGATGACTCCGCGGGAGCATTGAAAGTCGACTCGCTATTTATAGGAAAGTTACAGGCAACCTTGCGAAGAAGACACTGCTTGCACTTGCCTCAAAGGCCTCTGACGGCAGTACTAGGGATACATTGCTTGTTTTGACAAATACAGTTTTTGCAACGGCGGGACAACAATGACGACATTTTATATAACTTATAAATCTAACAATTAATGAATTAAAGGGTATACAGTATTATTAACAACTTGAAATTGATGTGAAAATTTATCTGAACGCTTGCAGGAGCTTGTGTCTTTATACCCGGGAAACTGTCACGCCTTGCACTTAGGAATTATTGTCTTCATCACTTTGACATGTCCTCTCCTCAGTACCATCTACCTCAGTCTATAAGCGTGACACAAATAAAGCACAACATCAATGGTGCAATCCCCTACTTCCTCTGGCTTGCGTTGACCTTCCAATCTTGGCAACCAACTCAGTATATACTTGCAAACTTTGCGGTTAACTCCATACCAGTTGGCCATCCATTACAAGATCCAATCTCCTTCCCTGGCCCATCAAAAGCCTCGGACTTCCATCTTTGGTCACGCACTGTTTGTTAGTTTGCATCTATGTCTAACTAAGCCATCATTACTGTACAGTTTGCAATTGGACTAGTCCCTACCCTGCATACACTATTACTTCTCACTTGTATTACCTTCAAGGTCATTTGCTCCTGTCCCAATTCATCATTCATTTGTACGCTCAGATTCTATTGTCTTGCACTTACGCCATGGCCTTGGATATGATTGTACTATTGCTTTATTTCCTATTGCATTCCTGTCACTCATTGCCTCACCGCCTTCAACTGTAGTTAGCTCCCCACCATGTTGTATCTAGTCACTTTGGATTACCTTATCAGGGCTACCCCCTTTCCTGATGATTTTCTCCTCAGTTAGTTAATTTCATACGTTCTTGCATTTTGCTACAACCTAGTTATCACATTGGACTCAGGTTGAGTTTCCCTCCTTGGAACACACTCCATCACTCTTGCCATTTGTCGAGTGGCACCACTAAGTTTGCACTTTTCAACTGAGTCTTGCTATTTGCACTTGCCCTGGCACTCAGCATTCCTTGACGCTCACAATCATCTAAGAATTTCCCTATAGTACGTGGGGTGGTCGTGTGACACATTCTTCAGGAAGAAATTTTATATGAATAATTTATTCAGGTCTTCCAAAGAGTTATTGGTATTTCTTTTAATAAAAAGAGCCGTCTTTGAGAATTTATTTGATGTAATTAGGATTGCATAATATCCATCAGAAAGTGCTGATTGATAAAATAAATCCATAGCCAGAAAGTGCCGGGGAATAGGTGGTATTGGAAGAAGCTGGAGAATCCCATAATCCCAGTGAGTTGAGGACTTGTTATGATTGCAATCATAGAATTTTTCAGCATATTTTTCCCTTTTCTTGAAATAAAAGGAAATTAGAATTCTGATGCAATCAACTGGTACCTTTTAGGCTGAAAATATTTATAAGAAAGCAGATATTCATTCCAATATTAGAAGATATATAACAATTATTTTAAGCCACTTCTATGTGTTCTTCATGAACTAAATAATTTTTTTTGTTGATCAAGTAGTCCATCAAACTCAAAGTTGCTTTCTATCCAAGTCTCATACAGTAAGGATCTATCACTTTGGCATTTCAAATTTCAGAGGCTTTTTCTCAAAGATTGGTGATGATCAATCTGAGCTGGGAAGGCTCAATTGAGAAGAGTATTTTTTGTCAAAGGTACCCCCCCCCTGGGGTAAATGTGGTCCAAGAATGATAAAGCATCAGGACTACCACTTTTTTCCTCTGATTTAATGCATTATTTCAAAGTTTAATTTGGAGATTTATTTGACATTGTGCTTTTATACATTTTGGAACTTTTGTGCTCATGAAATAATTCAAAAAATTATGATCAGTTCAGACCTCAAGAATTTCCCTGATACTTGAAAGGTATTGAAACCATTTCTTCAAGCAATATACAATGGAAAGAATTTCATTTTCATGATTTCTTTAGTTAATTTAAGCTGACTGAAACTTCTTATATTCAAATGCTACAGTATCAAAACAATTGGAAGAATTGGAGAACTGCAAGATGAAACCTGCAGTAGCATATTTTCCTGAATCTTTCTTTGAAAATAGTTCAAGCTAGCTAGTTAACATGAGTGAGGATAGGCACCACAGTGAATTATTTCTTCATATCTTTGAACTTGAAAGAAGATTCTTTGTTAAACACTAATGGAATATATTTTTGAAGAAAATGAGTCAAGTCAAATATTTTTTTTTGCATAGTGACAGATGAATCAATAATAAAATTTACTAAATACACAATAAATTTTTTCAGTATGAATATAATGTGGTGCAAGCAATTCCGTAATTCATTGGCATTTGGATGAGTCTATTGAAATACCATATTCTGAAATTACTGAACCCAGGAATTTGAAAGTTTCTTTATAAAACTTGCACTTAGAAAGTTTAGAAAAGTTTTTGTTCTCAAAATTCTCAAAAAAAGTTTAAGGTTATCTTTGATTTTCTTTGATCAGACTAATATATCATAAAGATACACCACAATTTTCTTCTCAACAAGATCTAAAAAAGAATCTTTAACAAAATTTTTTAAAGTAGAATGAGCATTGAAGAGGCCAAAAGGCACAACATTATAATGATAGATTACAAACCTAGTTTGAAAAGCAGTAAAATAATCATTAAATTCAGCTTTTAAAATTGATTTATAGGCTCCTTGAAGTCCTAACTTTATGAAATTAGTAGCTCTACCAAAGAGAGTAAGAAGATGCAAAATAGGCGGTACTGAATGGGCTTTCTTCTGGTTTAAATGATTCAGTTTAATATAAAAAACACTAAAATTCTACCATCTTTCTTTGTAAAAAAAGCACTGGAGAGCCATTATTCAAATACCTTGTTAAAAGAAATTATTTTACTGAATTTGCTGCAATTTATCCCTGAAGCACAGTCAATTACTGATTTGAGAGAGATTATGTTGGACCTGGTGGGGGAGGTGGTCCATTAGGTTTAATCTCATTATAATAAGGATGGAATGGTAAAATTCTATGCACTTTAGAATCTGAGAAAATTTCAGAATATTCAAGATAAATTGGGATTAAAGACTCTAGAATTATTTCCAAATCTTCAATTTTTACATTGACTTTGAGCACTGGGCTCAAAGTATTAGATTTATGAGAAAGGATCAGGAATCTCAAAATACACCTTTTAGTAGGAGCATTCTTCTTTCTGAAGAATCTGTAAATATTTTGACTGCATAAGAAAGAAATATCTCCTAGATTAAAAGATTTAATTTTGGATTGGAAGTCAGGACATGGCAAATCCCCTGACAGAAAACTTTCATACAACTCAATCAAAGTTTCAGGTAGGCTTTTTTATTCTTTTTTTATGAAATAAATAGCACATTTGATATGCAATTTTAGATGTTTAATTTCTTCTTCTTTCCAATTCACATCAGGTTCCCCATGCACTAGAAATTCATGGCCCATGATGGTTTTGTTCATGCCAGGTATTTCCAAGACAAATAAATACCATTTAAAGCTGGTGGAAAAGGAAAATTCAAAATTCAATTTTTCCCTGTGTGAACAAATTAGACAGCTGTGATGCCCTAATTACTGAATAGGTGGGAAAATTTTAGATCTCAGAAGATTTAAGATTTTTTTAAAGGGAAAATTTCAATCTCATAAAAGAAACATTAGCATCCAAATCAAAGATTACACTGTAAGGTGTATTTTTGGAATTGAAAAGAAAAATTCTTGAAATTGGAGTGTAACTGGTCTCAAATTTTCAAATATTTACTTGAGGTCAATTTGACAATTTATAGTTTCATTTGCAAGTATCAAGGAAAATAGAAGCTATTTATTTTATGCTTTAGCTGCTTCACAAGCTACCTTGTTAGAACACTTATTGACATTGTGATTCACTCCCCAAATAAATGCACAAAATATCCTTCTTTCTCCTTTCCAATTATTCATTCTTAATAAAATAAGTTTTTTTCATTAATATTAGAATTTTGGGCAGGATCTTGCCCTTTTGAGAGCCAGAGTTCAACTTTGATTTTTTTTTCTTTTCAGACTGGTTTGAGTTCTTTGAGGTTTGCTTCAAAGATTTCTTGGTTTTTGAATTAAATACCAATTTTGCATTTTTTTTTTTGGTTCCAAAAATTTCTTTTCATGGAATCCATTATCAAGATTGATCACCCATTAATTTAGCTGCTGGGGTTTTATTTGTTGTGTCTTGAATTAGAAAAGTTCTTGGTTAGGTGGGCTGTCAAACGCTTTAAAAATCAAAATAATGAAGCAGCCTCATTCCATTAGATGCAAGATTGCAGATTTATAACACAGCAAACATTTGTGCAAGCCTCAATACCATCCTTCCTAAACAGATTACATAATTTTTACTTGGCATTTGAAACTTTTTTTGTCTTTCCAAAAGTGGTGAAGATTTTTTTCTCAAATCTTTCCCAGTTGTTTAAAATAAAAGAAATACTAATTTATTGTGATTAACTTGAGATACAGTTTTAAAAATTGCAAGGCTCTACCTCCTAGGAAGGAAGATGCATATATAAACTTGTTTTTGTTGGATCAGAAGTTTCTTGGATTTTTTTAGAAGATAATTTTACAAAATTGAAATTAAGACCTGGGTTTATAAGTTTATTTTTTAGTTGAAGTGATCTGGATGTTTCATTCCAGTATTTCAAAATCTTAAAATTCCACCTCTGGCCTTAAAATTTTTTTATTAATATTTTTGAATGCTCAAAATTCTCTTTGCTTCAGGCTTGGCATTCATCTCTCTACAGAATTTAGAACTACCTTGGTTTTTGAGAGCTACCTGAATATTCTGGGGAATCCAGAATTTTCTTTATAGGGTCCTCAAAGGATTTTGGAGTATTTCTGAGAGCTGTATTATCATTTAGAGTTCCGCCAGATGGAGAAAAAGAAGAAGGAAAATAATCTAAAAGTTTTGAAGCTAATAAGCTGCTTGATCTCCCTACCCTCTTAATATTCTCATTGCAAGGGGCAATGAAAGCATTTCCAGTTTAGAAAGTGTGTGAATTCAATTATGAAAACTATCAAGTAAGGGTTGAAGAGGCCCTTTAAAAATATTTGGCTCATTTATTCAATTTACTGCCACACACCCACCCCATGTACTGAGAGGGCAAAGGGATTTATGTGAACATGATACAAATGAGAGAATGAAAAATTCTACGATAAATATCAAATTGAAAAAGGCTATTCTTTTTAGTTTGAATTTGGGTTTCAAACCAAGTGCAAGGTGAAATGGAAAAAAATATAAGCAAAATTGGGCAAAATCTTAAAATGAAGACTTAGTCTCACCAAGATGCTAGAATTTATGAAATTAGAAAACTTGGAAAAAAATCTGCAGGAAAAAGGCATTTCATTTCAAGTTGAGCTAAATTTTGATGAGTATAAATAATCATAACCTGATAAATGTCTTATTTATCTAGGAACAAAGAAAGACACAGTTTATTTATGCAAATGTGAGATGCTAAATGAAGTAATGTCTTTGAGCTACAGGCTACAATGGAAATGCAACTGTAAGTTTATAAGGAACAACAAGATGAAACTGCAATAATATCAATGAATTTAGTTGTTCAAGTTTGAGTGAGAAATTTGGAAATAAATACTAATCATAACAGGGTTGGTTTTTAGGTGATCAATTAAAAGATGGGATGGCTATACAAGGTGAAAAAGTATAGTTCAACAGGGACTGTAAATGGATTTAGTTGGAAGCTAGGTTTTAATTCCATAGCTAACCATCAACTAGAAGTGAAAGGGAATTAACCCAAGGTTGGATTTTATTTGGACAAGTTGTAGATGATACTCAAAAGTGAAATATTGATTTCAAGTAATGACTAGGTTACAAAAATTGCATGTCCCCTTATTTTAAAACCAAAAGTAGTAAGAAGGCTGCACTTAGTGGTTACTTTTCTTTTATGTCACACCATCAGACTGTGGTAGATGATACTGAGGAGGGGGATATACTTTAGCTTTGTTGAAACAATAAAACTTGATTTCAAAGCATGACATATTTCTATCCTGGAGAAAGACCTCTGCAATATTGATTTGGGCTGAATATGTGGAGAAAATCAGAGTAGATGGAATTGGATTTGGGGTACACTGCCACATGTTTTCTGGAATTTTAGAATGTCTTCACACAGGATTACTCTAATTGCAGTTGCTTGGGGGGAGGTAACTGGGAATCTAAAGTGGAAATATTAAATGATAAGTTCAGCATTAAATATCTGTGATTAAAATTGGCTGATTGTTTTAAAAATAAGGAATCAGTAAAATTGTTTCTTAAGGAAATGGAAAAAACAAGTAGGAGTAAATAGATGCCAGTATTTATAGATAATGAGGAGTTGGGACTGATCAGGAAGCATACTAGGTGAGAAAGGTGAAAAGTGTACTACAACCCCAAGGAAATAAGGGAGGTAATTAATCATGTATGTTGCAGGTAGTTTAGACAAGACTACATTGGGTGCTCTAAGACAGGTCTACTGAATTGGGTAATTTTCTCAGGACAGGAGCTTTCTAGCTTAAGTATTTGCACATTGAGGATGTAATGTGCTCATGTGCTTATGTGAGTCATGAAACTATGTACTAAGATTGATGATTTTATAAGATATACAATGCAGGGATTTAAAAAAGGATTTCCCAAAGGATAAAAAAATAATTTAATATGGGATAGATAGATTTATCAAGTTTTTAAATGATGTGAAATCCTGAGAGATTCATGGGGATACAAAAGTTAGAAGATTCTGAGATAGATATTAAGTATGTAATAATGAATTCATTTGAGGAGAGATATTATTTTTGGTTTCAAGCGCTGGATGTGTATTATCCAGTTTTTTGCACCATAGTGTGAATAACTTTCTGCCTGGTTGTGCTTCTAACAGTTTGGACTTGGATGGGGGCAGGGGTTTGCCTTGGTTATTGCTCTGGTGTAGCTAGGTTGAAGGGTTTTATTTGGTTGGTGATCCTGCATTGCCATTGAATTTGCAACCTCCAGTTGTTGAATCCTTGCGTCCAACACCTGTAGTTGGTTGATTGTCTGGGGGGCGAGGGGGCGCATGGGGGAGGGTTGGAGGGAAGAGCAGAGCTAGTGTGTTTTTAGAATTTTCAGTATTTGGGGTGAGGATGAGGGGTAAGGGTTGGGGTACGGAGGAGCTCTGATACATCCAGGAACAACAGTGGAGGTACTTGGTGGTAGTTAGTCGTGGTGTCTATTTGCCATTCGCCAGGAGCATCCAGCGCACACGCCCATAGACCCTGGCTCGGCAGGTGTTGATGGTGTAGAGAATTATCGCATAAGCAAACCGTGCAAATGCTGAGTTGGTGTTTTCATTTCCGCTCAACCAAAGGCATTGGTCAGAATGATTCCTACCAGCATGGATTCTTGGGCATTAGAGCCGGGTCTCCGCAGCCGACGTGCGTACCCTGAGACGTGATGACATCGAAGTGCCGACTATGCAGACGGGCGGGTGGCTGTCTTCAACCCGGTTGGTTGGCCCCGAGTTGACGCCCACGATGCATAAACTCCGATCGATAGTGCATTAGTCAATATAAGAATTTACATAAATAATTTCACACCTTGCTGACTGGAACATTGAACATGAATGAAAGGAAGAGGAGGGTACAAAGAGTCGGTTGCAGTCGGACATATTCGCATCATCAATTTACACTACGAAGCTTACCTGAATTGGTCGATGGGAATGTGCTACGTACACAGGATAAAAGTAGTGGAAGATCAAGAATGACAACTGAAAAGGGGTGAACTGGAAGCCAAACGGTTATTTAAGATATAAGAGTACCTACATCAACTTCGGCTTATCGACCTCTCCTTTCGACCTGGCTCCTAATTTACGTGTATCTAAATAGACCTCATGGATGCCAAGAGTGTTTCTCAAGGAGCTAATTCTGAAATTCAGTCCGAATTGCACCGCCAACTCCAGTTGTCTTTGGACCGGCTCATCAAATAATATAAAATAAAATAAAAATAAAAACTTCCGCAATCCCTCAGACCATCATAGTAGCTGCATGAACATCTTTCCTTGATTGTTTGATTCGATCTAACGAAGCTAATTATCCGAAAACTTCCGACACACCATCTGCTCAACGATTCGACAACTATTGACTTGATTAGCCTCTCATACCATGGCATCTACACTCACCCATTCCGCCGTGTTTGCAGCCGGAGTCCTGATTGGAGTCGGTTCAATCATTTATTCAAACCAACGCTCACATCAACATTCAACTCAGCAAGACAACTCCTTCAATGCCATTTCCGCCAACTCGTTGAACCGCCCACAACAACATTTTTTCTCAGCCCCTCAATCGTCCTCTCATTCGAACCATTCATCTTCCCCGCAGGACATCCTCCGATTTGGTAATCCTGGTGGGTAATTCCTCTGTTTTGAGAGCTGAATCGCTGACGATTTAGTCCAGCGTAAAATTGCTCCAAGAGATCCTTCGAAACTAAGCCATTCTTTGATCCCTTTGTTTCGTCTGCATCTTTCAAAATCTAGGTCCCATCAGTGATTTTTTTGCCAGGGAAGCGTACGCCGTTGGGTATGACAGAAGAACAAGGAATCCCGCCTGGACAGCAGAACACCTAACAAGTGACAATGTCAAACGCATTGGTGGTGACCATGATGGACCTGATCGGTCTCATTCGTTTTGAGTTGTTTTCTATTTTTGCTTATTTTGATTTCTCATCGCTACTTTCCCTAATCCCTTAGAGGACCAATTAACTTAGTTCGTTTTGCTTGCGTAGATCATTTCATGAGGATTTAGCTATTCCTAGCCAATTTCGAGCCAAGCTCAGTGATTATTTCAGGAGTGGATATGATCGTGGACATATGGTTGGTGTAATGCTACTAAACTTGAGACCGTTCCGAGAATTATTTGCCTTGCGTTTTGTTTGCCTAACTCCCGAAAACTACCGTCCTGGTATTCATTACAAAAATTAATCAACTTCCTGCCAGGTCCCTGCTGCTGATGCCAAGAGAAGTCAAGCCGCCATGGACCAAACCTTTTTGTTATCAAACATAGCCCCTCAAGTAGGCGAAGGGTTCAACAGAGACTGTCAGTTGATTGGTTTTCTCATATTATAATTACCAGCACCTATCATGGTCCAGAAGTCGATCGTGTCAGAGTGCATCCTTTGCCTCGACATGCAAACTGATTCAAACCTTGGTTTGTTTTTCTAAATACAGATTGGGCTCACCTCGAGGGCCTCGTTCGGCAATTGACTAAATCCTTCCAGGACGTATACGTATTTACCCTACCATTGTATCTTCCGAAAGAGGATCCCATCACTAAGAAAACGATAGTCAGCTACGAAGTCATTGGTAAGCTAAACGCTCGTATAGTCCATTTCAAGAGAGCTTTATCTAGAGCTAGATCATAAGAAGTTACGAACATGACTAACCACGGTTTCCCCATCAACAGGCAACCCACCCAACGTCGCAGTCCCGACTCATTTTGCCAAAGTGGTCTTCGCTGCCGGCGGAAAGTTGGATCCAACCGAGAAAGGGGCTTTGGGATCTTTTGTCCTTCCCAATGATAAAATTTCGAACGATCAACCTCTGACCTCGTTTGAAGTACCAGTGGAATCGGTCGAAAAGTCTGCTGGATTAATATTAATGCCCGATAGCATCAAAGCCAATCCTACGAGGCTTTGTTCTAAAATACAGTGCGATAGCATCTTGAAAAGCTGTAAGCGCTTTATAGTTCATTTTACTTCTGTCCATAACTGCTTCCCACCCGCCTTATTCCTAAGGAATTCTAAATTTTACCGAGTCGATGGTTATCTATCCCATACTTACCCAAGCTCTCTCCTTGGTTCAATCTCATCCACCACCCGAATTTGCCCAAATCAATAATGCTTTTTGAACTTATATGCACCTGCTTGAATCTTTCCGGGATGGCTCGTCCGACCAAAACATGCATCCCCAAAATTCAGTCAGTCAGATTACGTACAACAACTCGAAAAAGAAATAAGTTGAGAATCTTGTTTCAGCTCAGTTTTATAAATTGCTTGTGAGCACCAAACAATCAAAGTTCTCACAGGTTTGACCGTCACGTCGATCGTTATTTGTCATGAAAAAGAACACACCGCTAGCTTGAAGGGAGAAACCGACAGACCAACCATAATTCCTGTCTATACCCAACTTATCCAACTCACTCGTTTCTTGCTTGAGTGAGAAACTAGAAGTATTTTGTCAAAGCTAAAGTTGATGTGGCAATTGTAATTATAAGAGCAGTGTCGTTCAATCAGGAGGTTGCATGTCTGCCTGCCATTCCAACAATTACTCCAGTAAAATGTTGATCAAAGGTTGAATGGAAAACCTCGGTTTGGATAGCTATCCATGGGGGGACGTTCTGGAGTGTTTCTCTTCACATTGTACGTTCTAATGGGCCCTTGTATTTTTTTCTCACATGTCTTTATCCATGTGGCTAAGGGATAAGAAATGGAAAAGCTTGCAACGGCACAAGGAGCTTAGTATTAGTAGTGAAATCAAATTAATCAGGAAGCTTTGAATCACAGTTTATAAGCCAATTTCCCTGAGCAGAAGCTTTTGGGGAGCTCTACCATGGACACTAATTTGAGGTATTGTAACATTGCCTGGGATTGGCCATTGAGATTTCCAAAAATTACAACTTGGATATCCCTCAATGTTACAATACCTCAATTTAAACAAGTTGGGGTTGACCTGGGATTGGCCATTGGAATTTCTGAAAATTACAACTTGGATATCCCTTAAACCTCAACTTGTTTGAGTTTTGTTTTGCAGTCAGGATGCTTCATTCTTTATTCAAACACAAAAAAAAATGTTTTGAAAGATGTATAGTTATCCTGAAACCAACCATCTAAATTTTCCAAAATTTCAAATTTGATACTCTCTATAGACAAGTTGGATAATTGTGAACTTGTTGGGAGGGATCTCAAAATGAGGTCAGATCTGAAAAAAAGTCAATCAAACAGAGAAATGAATCAAATCCATGCATTGGCATGTTTTTACACCAGTTCCAGGGGTAAAAATCTTGTTTGAATTGAAAGATGAATTTTGAAATTCATGGCCCTCTGCTTTGGAAGTTTTCAGAGGAAGGGCAAGGCCACTGAGGCCCTATGCATCTCAAGCCCCACAGCTCTGATGGCTTCAAAACCATAAAACTTCAGGGGATTTCAAATCCATAAAAATTGCAGGTGTCTGCAGTTTCAATGGCCTCAAGGCAATCAAAAATGCGGGTTTTGTCAGTTTCAATGGCCTCAAAGCCATAAAACCACAGGCCTGAGTCTATGGGGGAGCCATACTTGGTGTTACACTTGGCATAACTAAATCAAATAGCCGCCCAGTCTACCAGAAGGAAGGTCTGGATTTAAAAGAAATTTCATGTGCACTGACTCAGTGCCTTGATGAGGTTGAAAACGTCTGGGACAGCACAGGGTGGAGTGTTGAAGGATGATTCATTACATCAGTGATGAATGAGACAGGAAACAACAACACTCAGAGAGAGAAACAGAAAGAAAGAGGAAAAGACAAAGAAAGAAAAGAAAGGAGAAGGGAAATACCTGGGACAGTGTCACACTGACACCTATCTCAGTCTAACCTCAGTATCCAACCTCAGCAAACACAATCTAACCCTCAGGCCTGATCTACTTTCCAAGGAACTTCAACCTCAAGGCTCAGGAGACTTATATCAATATGTCTCCAGTAACTATATACCTCAGGATCTTAATGCAGTACATATCTACATATAGCCTAACCTCATACATTATGCAGATAGACTCCATAGGCTTGCACATACTTAATCTCCCAGGTCTGCACATACTCTAACCTTATTAACTCTGTCTAATCCATACTCTGTCATGGTTTATCCTTTGGGAATCCTTATGTAGATCTTCTTGCAGATTTTATTACATAACCTTTCCCCAATGTAGAAGCAGCCTAACCTAATGTAGTAGCATACCTGATCAGCCCTCTCTGTTAACTAAACTGCTCCCATGACATCACATATGTAGTCTGAGCCCCAATCACTGGTACCTCTGTTGTAGTTCCAGCATCCTGTCTATTTAAGTAGCCCTTCTTGTTCCTCTTTCCTGATTTTTCCCCAAGAAATCAGTTTACTACTTCTTACTAGCAAATCATCCAAGCAAGTGTCATTCAGCACCTTTCTCTATCAATCTTACTCCACTCCTTTCAGCCTCCTCCAGTAAACTTGCCCCCAAGCCTACTGTGAGTTGGAGTACCTCTTGTGCCAAGCCCTGCTTGCACGCCAGCAGCCCCTGTGACAGACAGCACAGGGTGGAGTGTGGAAGGATGAGGAAAAGAGTCCTTCCACACACCTGAGACTGCCCCAGGTATAATCACTGGAATGTGACATGGAGGTGAAAGGTTGAAAGTACCCACAAGAGAAAAGGGTTACAGCTCTGGATCCCAACAACCCCCCTTGCTGCACACTTGAACTGAAACAACATGACTAGAAAAGAATGAAAGAGAGATGAAAGGGAGAGAAAGAAGAAGAAAAGAAAGAGAAAAGAAAAGAAATGATTAAAGAACAACCCCAAACATGAGTAAATGTTTTTCCAGGAGGACCCTGCTCAGTGGTTTGGTGATGATGGCTGCAAGCATGTATTTAGTGGAGACATGTACCAGGTCCACTAACTTTTCCCCCACACATTCCCTGATGAAATGGTACAGCACTTGGTTGTTTTTGGTCCTGGCATGGTGTTTGGGGTTCTTTTCCAGAGCCTCAGCTCCCTCATTGCTGACGTGAATGGGAATGGAGGAGTCTGGTCAAAGATGCAGTTCAGCTAGGATGTTTTTGAGTCATATTCCCTCCTTGCAGGAATCCAATAGAGCTTTGTATTCTGCTTCTGTACTGGAAAGGGAGACTGTGGCCTGCTTGCAGCATTTCCATGTGATAGCCCCTACACCAAGACAATAGACATAGCCAGAAGTTGACTTCCTGTTGTCTCTGTCCTTGGCCCAGTCAGAGTTTAAATAACCAGAGAGTTAGAGATTTTCTTCCAGATGAAGCTTCAAGTGTTTTGTGGTTACAAGATAATTGATAGTGTAAACCGCCGCTTGCCAATGAGACTTCAAAGGGTCTTGAAGATGTTGTGAAAGCTGATTGACCACAAAGGCAATATTGGGACAATGTGGTGAACCAAAACCTAACCTATAGCCATCAAACTCACTTTTCTTGTAGAAGAACTGCTCTAATCCTCAAAATAACCTCAAAAATAGATTTTAAACCAAAAATAACCTATAGTCACCCAGCCAAAGTACCCCTCTATCTCTCATGGATTAGAAGATACTGCCCAATCAGGTGTCACAGCTCATTGAAAAACATATGGACATACTCTGGAAGAATTAAAGTACATAACACATAAATTAAACCCATACACAACTCAAACTCCTCACCAGTATATACAGAATTAATATATGCAAGGCACTGCATGAAGAACCAAACAAATCACCTCATATGTACACAGCAATATATGCAAGCAGGCACATGCATTACAGAAGCAATATATGCAGGACACTGCCTGCAGAACCAAACAAACAACCCACAACCACAAGTCAGCCACCAGGTGGCAGCCCCCCCTGATGTCTATAAATAGAGGGCCTATCTCCAGCCATTTCCCCCACATCCCCCAGGCACCCAGCCTGGGGTGGCCACCCTTATAAAGGGTATTAAAGCCTTATATAAAATATCAACCCCTTATATAAAATATTAAACCCTTATAAAAGATATCAAACCCTTACAAAAGATATTAAACCCTTATCACAAAAAATGACTAACCCTTATATCAATCATCATCACCAACCATTACCACATACCTTGACCATCATCATCAACACCATCCATCATCAACATCAATCATCATCACCACCCAGCATCATCATCATCAATCATCATCATCAACATCCATCATCATCATCAACCATCATCATCACCTACCTCAACCATCATCATCATCCATCACCATCATCAACAATCATCATCACCTACCTCATCCATCATCATCATCATCCATCATCAACATTATCCATCATCATCATCATCATCAATAACCATCATCAGTATCAAGTATAGGCTCAACAATTTCAACTTTATCAATCATCACATGTAAAATAAAAGGAGTATTCATCAGTAACTAATCAAACAAGATAAAGGATATATAAAGGATAAGAGAATAAAAAAGATTCTTCCCTTACTCAGCTTCTATAGCCTCAGTCAACTATCTGTTCCACCATTTCTTCCTAATCAAGCTTGAATACATTCATCCTAGGTCTGATAGAGACTACTATAGTAGCAACTCTATTTGAAAATCAGCCACAAATCTCTTTTCTTTTATTTTTGTGAGACTACTATAGTACTTAGAGGGGCAGGCAATTCAAAACCACCCTTAGTATTCCTCTATCTTATCAATATTTGTAGTACTGAATTCCCCCTCAAGTGACTGCCAGCAAGCTTTTTGCTAAACTTTACCCAATCCCATAGGAGTCTCCACAACAAGTGCATTGGGATACCCTGAGGAGAGACCCTATGAGTTGATTTTAGGGACCTGAGGCAGAAGGTTTTTCTTTTGACCAATGGCAAAGAGTCTTGAAGTGGGAATCTGATGGGGTTGCAAAAGATTTGTGATTGTTGTCAAGGAAATTTTCTTGAAGGATGTCGATGTAATGAGATTGGTTCACGTAAAGATAGCGGTTGGTATTGTCACACACAATCTGCAGAGACAAAAAATTATGGAGCTCTTCATCAGCCCCAATGTTGAACTCTGCAACTAGCAAGGCAATTGTGGTATCCACAAACATGGGCTCACCAATGTGAGAGGTGAGTGCACCAATGAGTTTCCCTTGATGTATTTTGAAGTATCATGTTGGGTTGTATTTTGAGTTTGAAATTCCAGCTTTTAAGAGTTCTTTGTGAATTTTTGCATTCAACTGGAAAGGCAACTGCTTGAGGCCATAGATGGATTGATTGAGTTTCCAAACCCATTCAGGATGACAATGAATTTTGAAACCAGGTGGTTGCTCCATGTATACTACGTGATCAAGAGTACTATTAAGAAAAGCAGTTTTAAAATCTAATTGAATGCCCTTGCAGTTTTTTGAGGCAAGGAGACTGAAGATAAGACAAAGTGTTTTGAGATGGAGCATTGGATAAAAGACCTCCTGATAGTCAATGCCATGCATTTGTGTATAGCCCATCACCACTAGCCTTGCCTTCAGTTTCTGAATGGTGTATTCAAGCTGTTTCTTCACCTTAAACACCCACTTTGAATTCAAAATTTTCTATTTTTGTGTTCAAGGTACTAGGTTCCAGGTCTGCATGCCCAAAAGCAAAGCAAATTCATCCTTGGACGCCTTAAAAAAGCAATTTTTATATGAAGAATGTAAAATCTGTTTTCGCGTTTGGGGAGTGTCCACATTGCCTGGCGTTTGAGTTGAACGGGACAACTGACCATATTGGTCAGGAATTTTGCACTTTGAGTCAAATACCAAGGAGGTGGAGGCAGGGAGGAAGCAGGAGGTGGAGAGAAAGCAGGTGAAGGAAGAGGAGGCAGTGGAATCTGAGACATGTCATCAGGCAAATCTGCAGGCGGTGTAGGAGCAGGCAATTGAATTGGGGAAGTTGAGCAATGAGAAAACTGTTCAGCCAAAAATTCCAAAATTTCAGTATTCTTGGAGGAGGATTGGTAGCAATTTGATGGCGCATGTATCAAAGGCAGAAAGGCAGCAGTTTATCCTGGGGCGTAGAGGGATGTTGAGCAGAAGATTTTTGTTGGGTGGTGGATTAGAAGAGACTGGAAGAGAAGAGGAGGGTTGAGGAGGCAGAGAAGTGGTGATGGTTGGGACTGGCCAAGGTAGTTTGACGCTGAGAGGAGTTTCTGGCAGAGCCAGAGATTTGGAAGAGTAAGGAAAGGTTGATTCAAAAAAGAGAATGTCTCTGGATTTGAACTTTGCCTTCCATTCAAGATCCCAGAACCTGAACCCCCCCGTTAGGGAGCTTCAACAGAAGAATGGAGGCCCTGGCTTTTGCATAAAGTTTACAGCAATTTGATTTGGTTACCTTGTACCAGTTCAGGCAGCCAAAGGGGTGAATAGATGAAAGAGGAGGCAAAGATAAGGATAGAAGAGATGGAGGAGGCACAAAGCCTGCCTGAGTGTGACAGGGGAATGCATTGTAAGTGGAGACTGAATCATGTAGCGCATTGGCCCAGAAAGATTTGGGAATGCATGCCTGAAGGAGCAAGCATCAGACAATGTTTCCAATAGTGCAATTAGCCCTCTCTGCCACACTGTTCATCTGAGGAGAGTGAGGAGGTCCTAACTCATGGAGGATTCCAGAATCCCATAGGTAGGTTTGAAAATCTGTTGAGATGTACTTTCCGCCATTGTCTGACCTCAAAGTTTTGATTTTATTATTTGAATTCACTTCAAAGGTACTAGGGAATAGTTTGAAACAGCTGAAGACATCAGTTTTGTATTTCATAGGTAAAACAACAACATATTTGGAGAAGTTGTTGATGAATGTGACAAAATAGCAATATCCTTCTCTAGACAGCACTTCAAACAAACTGAAATTTGAGTGGATTAGCTGGCGGGGAATTGTGGACAGGTATGGTTGTCAAGACTTGAAAGATGTCCAACTCATCTTGCATTGAATGCATATTGGACATTTTTGGACTTGAATTTCATCCATTGGCAAGGATAGAATACCATGGAGGCGGAGAAGATGTTTAAGAGGCTTGAGGCCTAGATGGGAAAACCAAATATGGTATGCAAACAGGGAAGCCTTAGATTCAATCCTGTTGTTAGTTGCGGGAGAGATTGAGCTCACAGACTCTGTTGGCAGATAGTATAGGTTACCTTTTCTGTACCCCATCCCAACTGGAGCAGCTGGTATCTGGACATCTTGAGTGAAATAGATTGAGCAACTGGAAGAGGTGAATACCACGGTTAGGTTGACATTTAAAAGTCCTGCAATAGACAGAAGGGGTTTGTGGAGAGTAGGAACAACTAGGGTCTTGATGCCTTTGGTTTTTTTGAACAGCAGTTGTTGGATTCCTTTATGGGAGGCTCTGACTAAAAAATGATCAACCAGGCAGATAGGAGTGGAGTCAGACTTAACTGATCCAAATGCCAACAGAAAGGGAGTCATCAAGACAGAACAGCCAGAGTCCAATTTTGCATCTGTTCAAGGTATCACTGAGGTGTGGGATGATTTGAATACTTCTGCAAGGCCTGCAGCAACTTGTAGGGACAAGCCTGAGTAGCCAGAGTGTTTGGAGACATCTGGATTACTGGAGGAGGAGACTAATTTTGTGGCTGTAGCTCTACCCATGTGTCAAGATCTCATCTAAAAAATATTTGGATAATTAAAACAGACAGTTTATTATCATTTAAATACATCTGTTTCACCAAGTCTAACTATCACCTCAGTTGGAATATAAGATACTCAGTCCTTCAATCCCTCATTCGGAAGTCCATACTATAAATAGACCAATACTATATGTTGTAACAGGATCCCCATTGGATCAACTTGTTAAATCTATACTGTCAAATGTCATTCCATAATCTATCCAAACCTTGAGACCCCAACATTTTTATCCAATCTAAAAAATAAGAAATTAACATAAGGGAAATCAAAAGCCTCATAAAAATTAAGAAAAAGGATTAATAAATCCAATAAACCTGTCACCCCTAGAAATCTAACCCTTTGATATCAATAATGAACCCCAAAGCCAAAGGATTGGGACAAGGTCTAGAGAATATTAACCTTGATAGACCAACAGCCCCCAATATTGCCCTTCTTCATAAATCTTACAAAAAACAGCAGGAGGTTCTCCTAACCCTTAGCCAAAATATAGCCTTGGTCACCACCACCCTCAAAGTTTTAAAATAAAAACAATTATGGGATAAGCAGCTTATTCACCAGCAGCAAGCACAACTTCACCAACAGAACAACCCTATACAATCATCAATGGACTGACTGGAATTCAAAAGCAATCTTCTGCTGGCCAAAAAAGACAAACCAGCCTCCAAACCTGCCCTCACCCATCTTTGCTTTCTGGTTTGCCCAGAAGAATTATCCTATTTTTTAGACAACATCTGCAAATTCATCCACCAACATACCCAAAAATTTGCAAGCAACTCCAGACAAATCAATTTCATCTCCCTCCACTTCAAGGATGGCTCCAAGACCTTGGCGGCCAACACCTGGTTCTCTGCTCTCCTCTGTCACAATGCGGTTGAGAACGGCCAGGAACCTGCCTGGTCTCCCATATGTACTTTCTGAACTCCACAGTTTTGATAATTTCTGCCATGCCCTGTTCTTGGCCTTTGGAGACAGCCAGGCCAAAGAAAAGTTTGAAAAGGAGTTTGACTCCTGCAAGCAGGGGTCCAAGTCAATCTCCAAATTTAACTCCTCCTTTGCGGCATTGGCCGCCGTGGTGGACCTATCCACCTCCTCAAAATTAAAGAAATATGTCTCTGCACTAAACTCAGACTTAGCCACCATTGCAATCATGCTCCCCAGTTGGGACATTTCCAGCAAGTTGAGGGATAAAATGGAACTGACCCTTGAAGCTGCTAGAAAACTAGAAGAACTCCAGCAAATCCAGGGAAAGCCCACCCCATACTGAATGAAAACCCCTATCATCCCTAATCCTTCCCCAGACTCAATGGACATTGACGTTGTCCAATCCAAGCGCCCCTTTTCCTCCACATCTAAAACCAATCCCTCCACCCCCCCTAGCCAATTTCTGTCAGGAATGTTGCCAGCAAGGGATTTGCTTTAATTGCCTACAGTTGCTGAACAATAATCACTCTACTATTGATGGATTCTGCTGTTTCAATAATGGCCTTTCATTAAACTATAAAATGAACTGGTACCGGAGACAGAGTTCCTCCAAAAACTGTGCTATGGTTCACTCCATGGAGAACAACCCTCAGAACCTGGCCCCCAACTCCCCCACCTCCCCTCCCACTGTTTCTTCAATCAAATCCACCAACCTGTCCTCCTCAACCAAGTGCTTTTTATTCAACGCAAGAGTTTTCCACAAAGGGAAACACTTTGCGGGGACATTCCTCTGGGAAACGGGAACTACCAAAAACTTCATAAGCCAGAAAGTGGTTGAAACCCTACACCTACCCTGTAAAAAAATCCCTTCCCCCATCACCTGCATGGGATTCAATGGCCAATCCTCCACTATTGATTGCATCTGGGGAGGACAGGTGCGGGTTTCCAATCAAGACTGCAATATCTCCTTCTTTAATAAATTCTTTTTTACACACCTTAACAACTACAATATGATATTTGGAACTTTATGAATTACTGCTCATGGGGTCACTATCAAGTTCAGCCCCAAATGCTTGATTACCCTGAACCTGGGCAAAGTTGACTCAGACTTCAGTGAGAACATCTCAGATTTTAATTCTGCCGTAACAGACAATCCCTTACCCTTCCCTGTTTCAAAATTCACCGCTATCTTGAAACCCCAGCCCTCAGATTTCCTCCCACCTCATTGTGACTCGGACCTTTCCATCAATTTAAAAAATTATTGCATGCCTCCTTTTGAGAGGATTTATACTTTGGCTCTGCTGGAGCTTCATGAAATGAAAACCTATGTAGATGATTTTTTGAAAAGAGTTTTGTTTTCCCTTCCTCTTCCCCTGCAGGGGCTCCTATCTTTTTTGTTAAACAACCCAGGAAGAAAAACCACCCATGCATAGATTACCGCAGGCTTAAAAGAATAAAAATACATGACTCATCTCCCCTTCCCTTGATCTCTATTCTTCTTTGTAAGTTAAAAGGTTGTACCTTCTTCTCTAAAATTGATCTTGAATCTGCTTTAAACCTCCTCCAAATTAAATGGGGTGACAAATGGAAAACTGCCTTCAGGACCAAATTTGGCCTGTTTGAGTACTTAGTAATTCCCTTTGGGCTAGCCAGTGCCCCAGCTGCTTTCCAACGCTTGATTTGCTGGGTCCTCTGGGAATTTGTGGACCTCTTCTGCTTTGTTTACATTGACAATATATTAGTCTTTTCTTGCAGAAGGGAGGAACTTGAACTTCACCTTCAGAAAATCCTGTCTAAACTTGAAGAACACAAACTCTATGCCTCCCCAGAGAAGTGCCACTTTTTTTTTGATTCCGTAAAATTCCTGAGATTCATAATTAACAGCAAAGTTATTAGCATGGACCCAGATAAAAATAGCCTGATCACCCGGTGGAGACTACCTACAAATGATACTGGTATCCAGCGTTTCCTTGGATTCACTAATTTCTACTGCAGGTTCATCTATAAGTTTTCCACCTTAGCACTACCCTTACACCACATTACAAAAAAAGGAATTGATACTTCCAAGGCTCTGGCCTCCCCTGTGGTAAGAGAATTGTTTAACCATTTAAAGAAATATTTTCAGACTAATTTTCTCCTCCAGCACTTTGATTTCTCAAAATGTCACATTTTATACACCAATGCCTCCCAAGTTGCCATTGTAGCCATCCTCTGCCAACCCAACAAAAAGTTCTTTTCAGGCCAGTTTCATGATACTCTTGCACTCTCACCAAATCAGAAAAACAATGGAAGATATACAATATAGAACTTGGGGCAATCATTTCCGCCTTTGCCAAATGGCCACTGTGGTTGATGGACACAAAGGACCCGGTTCTATTCTACTCCAACCACCAAAACCTCAAATATTTCATGGGCTCAACAGCCCTTACTCCAAGACAGGCCCTTTGGGCGGCATTCATTTACAATTTTCATTTTATTATTCATTATATTATAGATGTAGCCAATCCTGCTGACCCTCTCAGTAGACCTGTCTTTCCCAAAGACCAAAACCCCTCCATGGAAGTCCACCTACCACAGTTCCAATCCAACAAATACAAGGATCACCCCTCTGAGCTGGATGTCCCCTCCAACCAATCCTGAGCTAATGAGCTGAAGAGGATTTCCACATGAAAATTATCCACCATAAGAGTGTTTTCTGTAGATATGAGATAGTTGAGATGCTTGTGATAAAAAGCCATTGTGTCAATGTGTGAGAGAATTTTGTCTCCTTCCATTTTGGTTAGGAGAAGTTTCCTCAACCAATAAAATGTACCACCCTTTGACTGGTCTTGATGGGCTTGGTTTAGAGGACACCACATGCCATGTGCCTGTTTTCAATGCTATCTGATGTAGCTCAGATTGCTGGAATTGATGGCTTGTGTGATGAGAATGCACACTAACTTGTTGTCTGTGGTCCAGGAGGAAGCTGGTTTATACATTTTGGGTTTTTCAATAACTTATTCCAGTCCAGTGGCTTAGAAATACAAGGTGACTACAAACTCCCAATCAAGGTAGTTTGAATTGGGGCCTGGTGTTTTCAGGACGGGCAGCTTGGCATTAGAAAGCTTATGATAACCACTCAGGAGGGAGTCCAAGGAGGTGGAAAGCATGGTTGAGTCAGGTCAAATGGAGTAATTTTCAAGCTTTGAAAATTTGAGGAATGGGGAGGGAAACTCTGTCATCTATTGTCTTGTTGCTTTGTTGCTGGGCATACAGATACTTATTTACAAGTATTTTAGTGAGGTATGCTGTGGAGCTCTGGGCTCATAAACTCATGAGGTCAACAAAGTCTGGGACAGCACAGGGTGGTGTGTGGAAGGATGATTCATTAAATCAGTGATGAATGAGACAGGAAAAAAAATCAGAGAGAGAAACAGAAATAAAGAGGAAAAGACAAAGAAATAAAAGAAAGGAGAAGGGACATACCTGGGAAAGCACAGGGTGGATTGTGGAAGGATGAGGAAAAGAGTCCTTCCACACACCTGAGACCGCCCAAGGTATATTCAATAGACTGTGAAAGGGAGGTTAAAGGTGGAAAGCACACACAAGAGAAAAGGGTGACAGCTCTGGATCCAAACATACCTCTCTCAGAATCTTGCTAACTTTCATACTCAGTACAATTATGATGAAATAGTGGAATGGATTGAAAGCAGAACTGAGGACTGAGGAAAAAACAAGAAGAAGTGTGAGAACAACCAGAGCAGAGACTGATGAGAAAACGGTCAGGATGACCAACAAAAACAGGAGGCATTATGAGTTGAATCAGGGTGCTAGCATGGTCAACCAGTTGGAATAGTTTCAACATTGATTTAAGTGTTGAGATGGTAAGGCTAACATTTAGATTGGAGTGAGCATCTCCAACTAGAAGATGGAGAATTCAGAAGATGAATCTCACCAGTTAGTTGATGCATGGAATAGGTTGACAAAGAAGATGAAGCCATGTGTGAGGTTGAGATGATTAAGAGCACAAGAAAGGACAGAAAGAATCAAGACACAAAGAAAGAAATTGATTAGAAGGGAGGCTGTGGTGAGAACTAGGTTGGTGTCAAAGTTGATTTGAGGTTGTTGAGTTTCAGTTGAGTCAAGTTGAGGTTTGTTTATGTCTGACCACAAGTGTCCTCCAAGAACTCATTGTTAAGTCCCCCTGAATGTAGAGATCTGGGGTGAGAGCCCGCAAAGCAGTTCCCTGCACAAGGGACAGTTGCTAAGTTGTGACATCTCAATACGCCCCTTGCCTGGTGAGATGAAGAGGCAGGACTCAGGATAGGCACAGAGGCAGAGCAAAAAGTAGAGTTTGAGAATTGAGGCAAAAGACAAAGGAGGAAACAGAAAGAAACTATGCAATTGGGGCATTGGCAAAGGATGACTGAAGCAGTTGCAGACTGGTGAGGCTTGAGCTTTTTGTGAGGGTGTCCACAGGAATATCTTCAGATTTGATGATTTTGACACTGATGTTTCCTGATTTCAACTCCTCTCTCATTTGCTTGGTCTTCAGGTCAAGATGGCAGGTTTTTGAGTTTGACCCAATTTTTTTGAGTTTTTCAGTGAGGCCACTGTTTTAGGTGAATGACAATTGCAGAGGACCCAACAGAAAAGATTTTGCAGGCCAGCTCCCTGATCCAGGTTTCTTCTTGAAATTTTTCAACCAGTGAATTAAGCTTGGCGTCAGTGGAGATGTAAGTTAGATTCTTCTGCTTGCTACTGTTCCATAGCACTTTAAAGCCATGGACAGCACAGAGATAACCTGTCTGAGTTTTCCTGGTGTCCAGATCATCTTCCCAGGATGTGTAGGAGTAGGCTGAGGTGAAAGAGTTGGTCTGGTCCACTGGAAAGCTAGGTTTGACGTGGGAAGTTCCTTTTAGGTACTTCCAGGTCTTCTTCAGCTTGTTCCAATGAGGAAGAACAGGATTGATGTTGAATCTGGAAAGACTTGAAACTGCATAACTAATTTTGGGTTGAGTGTAGCACCCAATAAGATTCAGCAGGCCAATGGCAGACCTGTAATCCACATTTGGGATCTTGAATTGTTCAAATTCCTCATCTGTGGCTGGCTTGAGTTGTAAGTTTTGCGTTAAGGGAGACTTTCTTGTCCTTGCATCTTTGAGGAAGAGTTCTTTGAGGCCATGCTTGATGTTTTTAGGTTGACTGAGAAGGATCTCACCTTCCATCACCTCTATTCTCATGCCTAGGATTTTGTCTGGATCCTTTGCAGTGGATCCTGGGAATCTTTTCAGGAATTTCTTTTCAAAACCATTGCCATGACCAACCAGGATCAGATTTTCCACATGAAAGAAAATCCGGGACTTTCCATCATCAGACAGATAGAGACACAGATCACACAATGACTCTCTGAATCTTATGTCCTTGAACCATGCTGTGAGAATTTTGTACCAGTTTTTGGGTGCTTGCTTAAGGCTGTAAAGTTATTTCCAAAGTCTTAGGAATTGGGAGGTTCTTTCTGATCCTTTTGGAGTTTTGATGATCACTTCTTTATCAATAGATGAGTGGAGAAAGGCACTCTTGAAGTCAAATTGGTGGATCGTTTGCTTCAATTTGAGTGCGTAAAGCAGAAGGAGTTGCAGAGTCAAAGGCTTTCCTGTTGGAGCAAAGGTTTTGGTGTAGTCAATTCCCTTGACTTGGTTGAATCCTTGCATGCACAGTCAAGCCTTTTATCTGAATGGGTCTCCATGAAATTTCTGCTTAATCTTGTAGATCCAGGTTGTCTTGAGAGAATTTCTGGGCCCCAGACCGCCGTAATTTTCCCACACAAGGAGATCTTCAATTGAGTTGAGTTCAATGTCCATGGCTTCTGTCCATTCAAGATGATTGTTTCAGTTGAGTGATTCTTCATATGTCTTTGGCTTGTATTAGTGAAAGAATCCATACCTCTGTGGGGGTTTGATTTGAGATTGATCCCTCAGGACTTTCCCAGGAGATGTTGCATCTTGCCGCTTGGGTTAGCTTTGCTCTGGAATAGTTGGCCATGCCATTGGTTTATCCCCAGATTCCTCCACCAAGGAGTGGCCTGGTTAATCCACTTCATCTGCTGACCCAATGGAATTGTCTGAGTCCAACTGTTGGTCCCAATAGCCCGTCCAGGGCACTCAAGGTGGTATCTGGGCTTGAGGAGCTGGATCTGGAGTTGGAGTTGAGTTGCCAGTAGATTCAATGAAGAGTGGATCATTGTCAAAGGTCAGGCAGGGTTCTCTGGGTCTTGGTATTTGAAGGAATTTGACATGCTTTGAGGAAATAATGCAACCATTTTTTGTCAGGATGCAATACAAAAGAAGAAGGGGATTGAAGCCTACTAGTGTCCCATCTTTGCCTTTTGAGTCAAAATTTGTTCCCTTGGGTCTTTTGTTGACAAGATAGATACACAGATTTCCAATAGGCTTCACAAAGGATGATGGAAGAATTTGACCATGTATCTTCATCCAGGGAGTCTTATTGTTGCCACAAGTTTTGATATGATTGAGCATTAGGCAACAGCTTTTGAAAACCTTGTGCCAGGCCAAGAGAGGAAGCCTACTGTCCTTGAGGGTGGCCCTGGCTGATTCTATGATTGTTTGATTGGCTTGTTTGGCTTGACCGTTGTGCTCCAGGTGATAAGGTTCTGAGATGATGTGATTGATGTGTCTTTTTTCCAGGTAAGACAACAGTTTAGAGTTGAGAAATTCTGTTCCATGGTCTGAGAAGACCTCTGAGGGGTAATATACACATTGATGATATTCCTTTTCAAGAATGTTGATTATTATGTTGGGATTCTTGTCCTTGGTAGACATGGGAAAGGCAGAAAGTTACCCACTTGCGTTGTCCACAAGGGACAGGATGAATCTGTGTCCACTTTTAGACAATGGTTGGATTGTTCCCATGAGGTAAAGATGAATTTGGTCAAAGACCTTGGAGGATTTAGTCAAAAAATGGTTGAAAAATGACTTAGTTATCTTGCCCTTGACACAGTCTACACCCTGGAACCTTGAATTAATGGCATTGGGAATTTTTTGAGTGAATGAGGCCAGTCTTGAGATGGACACATGGTTGTACGTCCTGTGGATTTCCAGAAGCGCCTTTTCAGGCAACAAGTTGTGAGTAGAGAGGTGGGAAGTTGGGGAGGACAGTTGTTTGTGCAACAGAGTGGGCAGGGTATAGATATCATGCTTGATCATGCCTTTGAGTACTTGCTTACCTCCATGTGAGACTGCAAAGTGCTTGTCCTTGGAAAGGATTGTGCAGCCCTTGGTATTCAGAGCCTTCATGCTGATCATGTTGATGGTCATTTCTGGGAAATAGAACACATCATTGAGCTTGATATTGAGATTGTTCTAGTACAGAACCATGGTTCCTTTGCCCTTGATAGGGAGACTAGTTCCCTCCCTCCTGGTTTTGATTGGATTGCCTGCGTATGGTTCCATTTTGTAAAATTATCAACTTTTGTTGATCATATGGACTGATTCTCTGCTGTCAAGAAGAAAGCGGCACTGAGGATTTACATGTTTGATCCACTGGTTGAGCAGGGAAAGGTAGTGATCTGAGTGTGACTGGCCCTTGTCTTTTGAGCCACCCTTCTTTGCCTTCTATTTTGATTGATTCTCTCTGCACCATTCAGGTGCCATTTCCAGGTGTATGTGCCAGCAATCTTTGGCCAAATGGTTCTTTTCCTGCCCTGGGTGGTGATAGCCCTCAACACATCTATTGGGTTCTGATTTCTTGTTAGAGTGCTGCCAAGACAATTTCCTTCCAAAAAGCGCAACATTGCCCTTGGGCTTTGAGTTTGTGATTGAGGATTGAGCCATCAATTCTTTTTTCAGCTGAGTGAGATGATTCAGCACGTAATCCACAGATAGATAATTGTTGGAGTGCATGATTTTTCTCTTGAATTCTTCCATGGAAGAGGGTAACTTGAAGAGAAGAAGATATGCCACAATATTGTTGGGCAGTTTGATTCCAACCTTGACCATCTTTCTGAGAAAGATTTTCACCTTAGTTATGATTTCAAGGATGTTTTTGGGATTAAAAGTGAGGTAGAGGAAGCCATTGGACACCCTTGCAAAATTGGATGCTTGCAAGGAGGGGTATTTGTTGATGATGGCTTTCCACAAAAGCTTTGCAGAGTTCCTGTTTTCTGAAGTGAAAACTTTCTCATGCGCAGTAAAATCCAGCTTTCAGATGATAAGTAGCTTTATTTGGTTGTTGACTGCAGTTTCTAGACTGGAATTCTTATCATTGATTGCCACGGCGCATCCTCTCATGTCAATTATGGCGTCCATCTTGTCTCTCCAGATGCCGTAGTTTTCTTCTCCAAGTAGGGGAATTGTTTCAAGAGCCATCTTAAGCATTGTTTTCAAAAAGACTTCCACAATGCACAGATAGAATCCTTCCCCAGTCTGCAAAAGAGCCAAAGATTGAGTTTTTAGAGAGCCTTTTGGCTTTTAACTGTGATGAAATAGTGGAATGGATTGAATGCAGAACTGAGGACTGAGGAAACAACCAGAGCAGAGACTGATGAGAAAAAATTTGGGAGAACCAAAAAAAACAGGAGGCCGTATGAGTTGAATCAGGGTGCTAGGATGTTCAACCAGTTGGCATAGTTTCAACTTTGATTTGAGTGTCAATATGGTAATGCTAAAATTCAGATTGGAGTGAGCATCTCAAACTTGAAGATGGAGAAGTCAGCAGATGAATCTCACCAGGCATTCAAGGCAAACAATAGGTTGAAAAAGAAAATGAAGCCTGGTGTGAGGTTTAGATGATTAAGAGCACAAGAAATAACAGAAAGAAAAAAGAACAAGAAATAACAGAAAGAAAAAAGACATAAAGAAAGAAAGTGAAGAGAAGGGAGGATGTGGTGAGAACTAGGTTGGCATCAAAGTTGAGTTGAGGTTCTTGAGTTTCAGTTCAGTCAAGTTGAGTTTTGGTTAAGTCTGACCACAAGTGTCCTCCAAGCACTCAGTGTCAAGTCCCCCTGAATGTAGAGATTGGGGGTGAGAGCCTGCAAAGCTGTTCCCCATTTTGGTGACCAATTTTGGACACCTCATGTAACAGGAAATTTTTTTGATTTTTTTTTCATCTATCTATCAAAAAAAAAAAAGAAAAAAAAAACTTTTCTTGGTGTTGGTATGGCAACCCTCCCATTTTATCTTCCTCCAACTTCCCCCTGTCCTAGCATTCTAGGAAGGGTTCTCCCGGGGTGTGCAAGTCCCCAGGTCATGTGTTCAATTCCTCCTCTTTGGGATTGGTGCCTGACTTTTTTGGCCGAGCGCGGGAAGATGGTCATACAAATCCTCATTCATCTCCCCGTCAATCATTCACCTCTTGATAATCCTCACCCTTCAAGCTTGGGCTTTTCCCAAAAGTCTAATCTGCTTCTGGATATCTCCATCTGTTTTCCACCACTAGTGATAGGATAATCTGACGCAGGATGGTTGATCTGGCCTCAATCTCTATGGCAACTGTTGCTGCCAAGTCCATCCCATCCATTCTTTTCTCTGCCTCCAAAGCCAAAATTGATCCTAATCCTCCATGGCAATTCCAAAATCATGGTTGTTCACTCAATCCTTGCTTGCCAGTCTTGGGCCCCATCAAGGCAGTCCTCCACCTCATTCCATCCAATCATCCTGAACTTTCTTTTTCTCTCATCTTGATCCTGCATTTTCCGCTATCCATCCATCCCAGCCTCCCTATTATTCTAACTCAAGCTCAGATCATCAGGATGACAAGAGCCTCAAAACGGAGCATGATTCCTCCACACCCTTGTCAAATCAATTGGTCAATACCAATGCAAATCAGTTGATCCAAAGCTTGATTCCCTCCAAAAACTCAGACCCCCCTGATTACATCCTCTTGCCATCCCCCCTTTGTTTCTGTTGCAAAAGCTGTACATAATTCTTCCTCAGATGACTGGGCGCTGCTGCTCAACTCTGCCAACTGTTGTTGCGCACCAGTCCAGCTGTCATCTTTTGTCTCTCTGACCGTGTTCTGCAACAGTTTGCTGCCATCAGCCATTGCGGCCGCTCATCTACCAACTCGCAGATGCTTTTCCGCTGCCTGCTGTTGTCCTCAAACCTGGGTTGGTTTCCTTTTTCCATTTTTTTTTCATGTCACTATCTTCCCGTCTTATTTTTTTGTTGTTTTAAATACCATTTTCCCTTATCATTTCATTTATCTGAGAAAAAAAAAATTCCGCTCTCATATGTGTATCCTCTTCTAAATATTTTAAAGGATCTCTTTCCCATAAAAAGAGGGGCTCTCCCCTGCCTTTGTCCCAGACTAGCCATTCATCATCCATCATTGTGGTATCAAGTAATAAATCCATGGGCTCTCCCCCCTTTATCTGAGCATTTATCATCATCTTATCCAGGGTATATCCATGATTTCCCTCTGATCCTTGAGCCTCCATACTCAAATTTCTGATCTGCCCTTCTGTGGTCCTGTTCCTTATCACCAAACAATAGCTTTGCTGGTTGAAGAAGAACCCATTCATTTGGATTCTTGAGTGTGTTATACCACTCCTTGATCCCCTTTTCCGACCATACTGGTCCCAATCATTCTTTGATTTTCCTTCTGGGACAAGTCATGTTTGGCTGAGAGTTTTCTTCAAGCTTGAAACCTGGAGTTTTAAACCTCCCTTATTTCTTTGAAGTTGAATCTTTCCATGCTACTCTTGATTCCTTTAAGAAGTTTTGGGTTATTCTTGTTCAAGTTAGTTGTTTCTTTGCTTCTAGAGCTTCATAAAAAAAATTGCTTTGTTTTGTACAGCCACCCACAGCTATCTGGTACCCTTCAAGTGCTTGATTGTGGAGAGTTTGGCAGGTTCATTGAGAACCTGGATGTTGGTTGGGATTCAGGTGATCTTTCCTAATATTCTTCTGAAAACCAGAGTTATTAGCTTGTGGGTGTTGTTACTTACAACTGCCTTGTTCTATTGAACTCTGAAAAACCTTTAACTTGTTTTACTGAAGCCCTTTTGCACACCATCTTGCCTCAGATAGTTTTTTTTGAAAACTAATGATTACGATCCAACTAATCCCTTCCCATTGATTCCTTATTTTGCGCGTTTCTGGACCTTGATCTCAATTACATTTAAACATTTTTGTAATTCTGAGGAGGGAAGCCTAAGCAGCACCTTTTCCCCTCCACAGAACTCCCTCTGGCTCAGCACCATTTTGAGTCTTACATCATGTAAGGGAAATTCACCAAGTTGTGACATCTCCACAGGTTATCTCAGGCTTGTATTCATATCAACTCCACTTACTCAGTCTATTCAATATAAAATCTCTGTATATAATCTGAGAAAATCTTATTTATTTCTTCATTATATGAAATATATTATCTGATTATCCAGTTCTCAAGCCCACTGATACAGGGTACTCCCTTCATACATATGTAAATTTACAACTAAGACAGCCTGCCTAGATAGATTAAATCCAATAAGAAATCTTTCACTGGAGAAATTCATAAAATATTTGAGGATGCACACTGAAGAAGAGGGTCTAATGGAATACACCTGTGGAAGGATAATGCTATGAGGAATCTCAAGGCAGAAGGAAATGATTTCAAAAGTTTATTCTCAATTTGCCAATAGATGCCTGGGTATAAAAAATGGACAAGCTCCTGAAAATTTTTTCCCTTTCCCATCATCACCAATTTATTTCATTGCACTAATAATTAGATTTATTCCACTGTTTTATTTACTCTATAACCCTAATCAGTTTGAGAAATATTTCTACCAGAAGATTCTCTTCCTCTGGAATCTCCAGCCATATCAGTAACTTAATCAAAAACTAGAGGTTTCTCACAGCCTGTATAATCTGCAGTCAGAGTAACATAATATGCATTTAATCACCTACAAACCAGGGCCCTTTATAAAAGTGCAAATGATTCCATTGGAACCATGTCCCATGTGATGTTGTTGCATGGTTTGGCAAAATAGAATGGTTTATTTCTTAAGGGAAGGAGATTTTGGAGGATGAGAGCACTCAAAGTCAAATTGGGGCTGAAGAGCCAATTAGTTTTGAGTTTGAAGTGTATTTTATAATTGAATAATGAATGGTATCTGATGCAATTAATCATTAGTTTCTGAGAGTTCATTAGGACTGAAGACCCAGTAAGAAATCTATAGATGGGTCAAAAGTAGTTTCATGGTGGTGATGGATGAAAATTCAGAAGAAGAAGAATTTTGTGGATATCAAAGCATCCTTGAGTCATTGATATTTTCAAGCCAATATTAAGTAGAGCATCCAAGGTTGGAAAAAATTGAGAGAAGGGGAATGAAATGAAAGTAGGGGAAGAAGGGGAAAAATAAAGAATAGAAGATGAGGAGGAGATCCAAATTGACACAAGTGAAGAATCTGAAAAATTAGATTCTCCTGGAAATTTAATTGATTCAAGGCTTGAGTAGTTGGGTTGGAAAGAGGTGGAGTTGGGAAGAAAGAAGGTGGAGTTGAAGAAATGGGAGAAAAAACTAAGAAAAAGGGTAGAAGAACTGAAGGTGCTGGGGAGAAAATTTTGGAATTTTGGTCCATTATTAGTTTTGCCTGAATCTTGAGTGCAACCTTTGTTTTGTTCCTCCAAGTTGTGCAGACTCTGATGTCCTATTATTGAATATTTCTTATTCATTTTAACCCTTTCCATTCAACCACTTGTCAGCCACATTGTACTCAGTCTATTTAAGTCTGTTGCTTCCCAAGTGAATATATCTTCATCTGTTCTGACTTACAATGAACTGGAGTGCCCTCCTCTGACTCCTTATATCTGCTCCTCTTAGTTTGATAAGACCTCATCTCCTTATTTCCTTTATTTCAACCAGATAATTGAACCCAAACTTCAAAACGTTTGAAAGCCAAAATTCTCCCATGACTAACTTAGTCCAATTCCTAATTTTGACACTTCTCAATCTAACCCTCAAGCATATTGTCATGCCAACTTGATTTCCTTTCATATTATTATTTTCATCCATCCTGTCTCAACAACCACCATCTTGATTGATTCCTTGAGAATATATCTTCTTCCCTTCTTCCATCTCCTTTACTATCTGCTTGGCTGATTGATTCACTAATTACCAACCTTGCTAGTTCTTGGTTACTTCAATCACCTACTCTCAACCCATCTTGAGTGGACCTCCTTTCCGTTTTGGTAGCTTTCCCAAACTGTTTTTGCAAAAATATTATTGATGGGATCTTGGTTCCACCTCAGTGCCATTGTCATCTACTAGCTTCATCTTTCTTTCATTCTGGTTTCACTTAAAGATATTTTTATCATCTACTCAGTTGCTATGGTGGCACTTTATAACTGTAAAACAAGAACTGTGTTGCGGGCTGAGGGCTCAGCATTTGGGGTGTGCATGGGTTCAGCAGCTGCTGCTTCTGCGGGCTGAGCACTGGGTATGGGTTGGGCTCAGAACTGGATGCAGAGGGGTCCACAATCTGCTTCAAAGAAACAGATCAAGAAATGAAGCCAATGCGTCCAATTTTGGGGATACATCTAGTTTGGAGTAGTAGGAGTGGGGTGGTCATGCGGGTTATGCCTGGATTGGGATGTGCGCAAGTGCGGACTGATCTGCGGATACTGGGAATTCACGGAAACACATTGGGCAGGTGCAGATAGGGGGGGTGCTCCAAGTAGGACATGGAAGAGGGCTGTGTCATGAGAAGGAAAAACCAGTTTACAGGGACATGGGCAAGTGCAGATCAATCCAAAGATACCAGGAACTCACGGTGTGGTAGACCAAACCTGTCCTATAGCCATCAGACTCACTTTTCTAGTATAAAAACATCTCAAACCCTCAAAGTAACAACTGGATTCTACATCACAAATAACCTATATTCAGTCAGCCAAAGTACCCACCTATCTCTCATGGATTAGAAGATACAGCCCAAGAAACCTACAAAATGTGGCAAAACTCATACCCAACCAGGGGTCACAGCTCTGCGTAATACATAAGGGATACCTAGTAAACCCTCAAGTAAATACCAGTGCCAACTTAACCTCAGCACCAGGACCATACATCAATACTGTCACCGCAGCCAGAATACAGCAATACAGGCACAGGAGGTAGCGCAACAAGTCAGATCCTGTCACCTCAGTCAGAACACAGCAATACAGATCCAGGATGCAGTGTCATCAGTCCAGATCCAGTCACCTCACTAGAATACAGCAATACAGGCACAGGAGGCAGTGTAACAAGTCAGATCCTGTCACCTCAGAATCATGCAGCAGTCCAGATCCAGGAGGCAGTGCAACCAGCCCAGATCCAGTCAAATCATCAGGAAACAGCAATAAAGATCCAGGAGGCAGTGCAATCAGTCCAGATCCAGTCACCTCATCAGCATACAAGGATACAGGTACAGGAGGCAGTGCAATCAGTCAGACCCTGTCACCTCAGCCAAAATACAGCAATAAAGATACAGGAGGCAGTGCAGCAGGACAGATCTGGTCACCTGAACCAAACAAACATGCAAATATACATACAGGAGGCTATGCATAAGTACACAGGAGCAATATATGCAGGAGGAAGTCAGACCAGTCTCAAGCAGAACCAAACAAACATGCAAATATACATAAAAGAGGATGTGCAGGAGCAATACAGGAACAATATATGCAGGAGGAAGTCAGACCAGTCTCAAGAAGAACCAAAAAAAACATGCAAGTATACATACATGAGGCTGTGCAGAAGTATACAGCAGCAATATAGGCAGGAGGAAGTCAGACCAGTCTCAACCAGAACCAAACAAGCATACAAATATACATACAGGAGGCTGTGCAGAAGTATACAGGAGCAATATATGCAGGAGGAAGTGAGACCAGTCTTAACCAGAACCAAAAAAAACCACTAGTATTGCACAGCAATACATGTAGGTAGAATCAATTAGCACTGAAAAAACTACCAGTACAGCACAGAAATATATCTTATCAGCACTGAACAGCAATTTATGCAAGGCTTTGCATGCAAGAATCCCCTGTACAAGCTTTTTACAACCAGCAGAAATGCCTAATGTAACTGTATCTCACTGTTACTCACCAGAACAGGGAGAACCCTCAGGGGAAGCCTTGAGCACCCCTGGGGGAAGGAATTTTCTATTTAAGGAGGGCCTCTCTTCCCTATCCAAATTGTATCATCACCCACCTCTCCTCACTTAACAGACCCTCTTGGCCCATCCATCTGTGGTACCTACCCATATAAATATTATCATTGAACCAATTATAAAGAAACAGTAAATCAGAGATCAAGTTATAACCCATCTTTAACCAATTAAACCAGCCCATAAGGTGCTTGAATAGGGTTCTTCTGTGAAACAAATATTCAGTACCAAATTAAAGAAAAACCAACCTTCAATCAATAAATAACCCTTACAAAGAAAGAGAGCACAACAAAAAGCAACCACCAACCTTTTCCTCTACCCAGCCCCCTGTGGGTAAACCCATCCTTGGTTCCTCTCCTGAACCATCCTCTTGATAAAACCTTAAACCCTTTAGTATTTGGATATGAGGGAAGATCAAATATATCTGATCAATCACTAACCAATAATCCAATACATCTGGTCTATTCTTCAAAAAAATCCTACCAATAACAGTTAATAATTAATCTAGGTCTGATCTGAGACCTATTTTAATTCTCAAAGAAACCAGTCATTAATTCAGATAAATTATTGTGCAGACTTACTATAGTACTAGAAGGGCAGGAAATTCAAAACCACCTTAGTCTTAAACCAACCTTCAATCAATAAATAACCCTTAAAAAGAAAGAGAGAACAACAAAAAGCAACCACCAACCTTTTCCTCTACCCAGCCCCCTGTGGGTAAACCCATCCTTGGTTCCTCTCCTGAACCATCCTCTTGATAAAACCTTGAACCCTTTATTATTTGGATATTGGGGAAGATCAAATATATCTGATCAACCACTAACCAATAATCCAATACATCTGGTCTATTCTTCAAAAAAATCCTACCAATAACAGTTAATAATTAATCTAGGTCTGATCTGAGACCTATTTCAAGTCTCAAAGAAACCAGCCATTAATTCAGATAAATTATTGTGCAGAATTACTATAGTAATAGAAGGGCAGGGAATTCAAAACCAACTTAGTATTACTAATACTCTAAAGGAGTATAAGTATACCAAATTTCCCTTCAAGGACTGCCAGAAAGCTAGTTGCTACATTATTTATATAATCCCACAGGATTCTCTACCACAGCAATGCGTTGGGCGGGTGAGGATAGGAGGGGGGCTCCAAGTAGGACGTAGCAGAGGGATGTGTCATGAGAAGGACAAACTGGTTTATGCAAAAATGCACCAATGACATGGATGGAAGGAGGGACAGAGAAAGGAGGCAGGCTAGGGTTTCTGTTCTTGGTTGTCTTGTTATTTATACTTGATTATTGCACTTGAACTCAAGTTAGGTTTCAGAGGGAAGATTTAAACCTCAATCACAACTCCCAGATGTAAGGGAGGTCATGGGATAACAACAGACTATCAGGGTGGGAAGAAAGGAATCCATCTCTCATCTCTCACTCCCCTCCTCTCCCCCGCCCCCCCTCTCTCTCTCTCTCTCTCTCTCTCTCTACCTCTCTCTCTCTTGCATTTGACCAAAAGGCACACTCAACTCCTTAAAAACTCAAGGAACAATTAACTTCCAAACCTAAGGACAACTTCTAGGGGGTATTCCCCCTTTGTTTCCACATCAGGGGGTCTGGCCAGGAACTAAATTTCCGTTTCTTGTCTTTCAAGGGTAAACAAACACATTTGAAGGAATTGCGGAAGCTGGAGGTGCAATGGGCTCAGATAAGGTACGTCTTGGGTTATTTTCATCTTGGACAAAGAGAAGCTTTGGGATGTGAAGGAGATGGAATGCTATAAAAATCATGACTGACCAAAGCTGGAGGGGGACATCCTGGCGCAATGGGCAAAGCACAAACCCCAGTTCTGGGAAGGCAACTTTTGAACAGGTGGAATCTGAGGCAAGTGAGGCAAGTGCATGCAGGGGAGTTGGATTGCAAGCAGAAGGATGTATTAAGTGGCGGCATTCAACCGGATTTGCCAATAACTGTTGGAGAACTGTGTTTCAGCTCCTCTGGGAGCGGTCCAGGTACCTTCCTTGGAATTGTGGTTGGTGCTGATTCTTGGCATGCAGAAATCAAAAACATGCAGGTCTTGAGTGGACACAGATCAAGAACCAGATCCTAAACTCCCCTTTCTTCTCATTCTCTCACTTCCGGACTCAGGGCAACTCACAGGGCTCACTTACAGACATGCAGATTGATCTCTTAGGCTCTCACTCTCACTCAAGGCCAGAGGCCGCTCTCATGATGATCACTCCTTGGGGGATCAGGCATAAGCAAAATTCTTTTTCTTTTGTGGTACAAAGGCGCAGAAACATGGAAGAGAAGGAAGGTAAAAAGGGGGGGCAAGCCGCCTAAAGGCCCTCCATGACCTCCACCATCTCTGACCGTGCTGCCTCCAACAGGCCTCAGAGAACTGCCAGGAGTTTGCATTGGGAGTTGGTTCTTTGGGCACCTGGAGCAGAAAGGAATCCCCGGAGGAGGCTGGAAAATTGTGCTGAAAATTCATCAAAGCGCTCCTCCAGTAGCGCAAGTCCAGTCAGGATCTCTGGGATCTTGGGCAAGGTCATACATGGAGCTGGTTAGGCCAGAGGGGAAGAAGATATTACCACACGTTTGGGAGACAGCAGAGTTGGAGCGCGTCCCTTGGGTTATGGAGATGATTGCAGAGTCTGGGATGGTGATTGTGGAGGAGGCAGAGGAGGGGCTGGACCAGGGTTTGGGGTGCAATGGTTAAAGATTGCCTTGGTGCATGGGTCCAATGCCAAATGGTTGATGCGGACCTGGTTGGCCCAGTAGCAGAACACCAATTTCCATTCAGCGGTGTTTTCAAAGTCCTCCTTTTGCGGCAGGCCAGCAAAACAGAAGGGTGAGGAGGAGTTGCCGCTCTTGCAAAAGGTTGGAGGTGGTGGATCTTGCGGGAAACAGGGTGGGGGTGATCCAGGCAGAGTCCATGAGCCCTCCAAGATTGAGTTGTTATCTAACACCACAAAAACATTGTGGTGGGCCCTCTTGCTTGGGAAAGGTTGGGAGCTGGGGTTCCAACTTTCACAGGGCATCCCCTTGGCAAGAAAACAGCAACGGTGGCCAGCGCAGCAGTTGGTGCATGTGCAGCATCCGGGTATTAACAAGCAGGAGAGCCTGCAAAGGGAGCAAAAGCTACACACAGATGCCATGAAGATTGGGAAGGGGTGGGGGGTTGAGACAGAATGCAGTGGAAGTGACAGGGTAGAGGAAAAATTATGGTCAAGGTATTGATGGGAAGACCTCTGGGGACAGAAATTAAGTTGGGGGGGATGTGGTGGCACTTTATAGCCCCAAACCAAGAGCTGTTTTGCCGGCTGTACTCTCAGAATTGGGTGCAAGCAGGCTCAGAATTTGGGGTGGGCATGGGTTCAGCAGCTGCTGCTGCTGTGGGCTCAGCACCAGGTATGGGTTGGCTCAGCATTGGATGCGGCAGGGTCTGCAATCTTCTTGGAAGAAAAAGATCAAGAAATGAAGTCAATCTGGCCAAGTTTGTGGATACAGCTAGTTTGGAGAAGTAGGAGTGGGGAAGTTATGCGGTCTATGCATGGATTGGGATGTGAAAAACAGCTGATTGATCTGAAGATACTGGGAATGCACAGAAACACATTGGGCAAGTGCCTATAGGCGTGGGGGCTCTGAGTAGGATACGGCAGAGGTCCGTGTGATGAGAAGGAAAAACCAGTTTACCAGGACACGTGCAAGTGCGGATTGATCCGCGGATACCGCAAATTAACAGAAACACAATTGGGCGGGTGCACATAGGTGTGCAGGCTCTGAGTAGGATGCAGCAGAGGGCTGTGTATTGAGAAGGACAAAAAAGTTTATGCAACAATTTGCAGATGTTGCAGATGGAAGGAGGGAAAGAGAAAGGATGCAGGCTAGGGTTTCTGTTTTTGGTTTTCTTGTTATTTCTACTTTATTATTTTGCTTGTACTTGGGTTAGGGTTTAGAGGGAACATTCAAACCTCACTCACAACTCTGGGATGTAGGGGAGGTGATGGGATCACAATGGATCATCAGGGTGGGAAGAAAGGAATCCATCTCTCATCTCTCACTCCCCTCCTCTCCCCCCCCCCCCCCCCCCCCCCCTCTCTCTCTCTCTCTCTTGCGCTGACCAAAAGTTGTGCTCAACTCCTTACAAAAGCAAGGAACAATTAACTTCCAAACCTAAGGACAACTTCTAGGGGGTATCCCCCCTTTTTTCCACATTTCTCAATCAACTCTTTACGTAGCAATTTTGCACCTTCTGTTGTGTTGCTATCTCAGCTTGCCATATGCCTTCATCCAACAACCTTGCAATTTTTGTCTCCACTTGGTCCCATTTTTGCCAACACATCCTAAACCTTTCCATTGCATGCTCTCAGCTATCATTTATCCCCTTGCTAAACTCATCACCTAGCAACCTTGTGCTTGTTTGATTGATTATGCTCTCAGCACTGTTATTTTCATCTATTTGCTTGATTGGAGCCTCTCAAAATTTCAGTCCTCCATTTTTGGCTTGCAACTCCGCGGTTGTTATCTTTTTCCATCATTTTTTTGCTTGGCAATCCATCCAGTATTGCCTCAAATCCAACAAAGTTGCCCTCTCTTCCTCTGAATGATTGGCCAATCCATCAAATCCAAACCTTGCTTCATCTTTATTGACCTCATGTTGTTTTTTCCATTGCTACCCCTCTTCATTGACTTATTGAATTAATTGCTTGACTCATCAAGTTCAGAATATTTCACACATCAATTTATCTCTTCTTCTGACTTAGCCCAATTTGGATAACCATTCTTTCAGCTTCTGATCTCTATGTTATGTGGGTCTGGTAGCTAGCTTAGAAAGTCTTCCATCACCCTTCTACCTCTTTTTCTTGGTTTTTCATCTCCATCCAGTCAATCAGTTTGGTCACTACCATCAAAGTTGTCTGGAAAATTGTGACCTCAATTTGATCCAGTTTGGATGCTACTTAAGTCACCCGGTTAATTTCTACCTCAAGTCAATCAAGTTTTGATGCTACTCAAGTGGCCCAGTCTGTTTCAACCTAAGTCAACCTTTTTTTTTGTTGTTGTGAATAAACTGGTGCTCAAAAATTGTGATTGGAGTATCATGTTTCTTACTGTTGTAATAGACTCTATTGTAGTTAAAAAATCATAAGATCTGTTTCCTCTCCAATGCAATAGGTCCTTTTTGCACTGTTTCAAAAATCTCTTCATTCTAAGTTGCAATGTTGGATAGAATGAACATGAAAGAGTTCAAAATTCTTCAACTCCTTACTTTGTTTGAATTCCCTCAAGCTTAAGTCAAGGGTTTGTGTTGGAATTTTGGTCCATTATTATTGTTGCCTGAATCTTGAGTGTAAACTGTGTTATGGTCCTTCAAGTTTTGAAGACTCTGATGTCCTAGTATTGAATATTTCTTATTCATTTTTAACCCTTTCCATTCAACCACTTTTCAGCCACCTTTTATTATTCTATTAAAGTCTGTTGGCTCCCAAGTGAATATATCTTCCTCTTTCCTGACTTAAAATGCACCAGAGTGCCCTCCTCTAACTCCTTAGACCAGCTCCTCTTAGCGTTATAAGACCTCATCTCCTTCTTTCCTTTATTTCAACCGGAGCATTGAACCCAAACTTCAACGGAAAATTGCAACAATAGGTGATCAATTTTTTGATTTTTGGTTTTGAAAAAAGAGGAGGGAAAACTGGGGCCAGTCAAGCCAAGTCATGAGCTGGTGGATACTTCAAGAGTGTTCTGTAGGGACTAATTGTATGGTTGGCTTTGGGTAGAATGAATAAATTGAAAACTCAAAAGTGATGAAGGAAGAATAAAATCTCTTCAAATAAATGTAAACTGGTTTTAAGGTGGGATTTTTATTATTTTTGGGATTTTTGGGAATTTTGAATGATTAACTAACATGGTAAATGAATTCCAAGAGGTTTACATATGAAGGAAATTTTCAAGGAAAACAGATTGGAGATTTTGGATTTTTTTTGACTTTGTTTTTTGTTTTTGTTTTTTATTTTTATTTTTTATTCTTATTCTTATTATATTTATTTTTAAGGTTGTTTCTTGAATATGGCTTTTATTTTATTTTTTTGAAAAGGAAAAAATTATTAAATCCAAGTCTTACCAGGATACTTTTGATTGAATTCCTTGATTAGCTCCAGGAAGTTTAAGAGATTTTCAAGAGGTTCCTGCAAATTAAAATCAGACCCATTCTTAAATCCAAAACATTTGATAATTTAGTGAGTTTTTCTCTTGAAAAACCTTGAATCAGTAATTTTTATTTATTTATACTTGAGGTTATCTTTGATAGAAACAGGCTTGAGTATTGGGTGAGCTTTTCCCAGGTATGAATTGTAAACATGTTTGATAAGGGAGACATGAAGTATGGCATTGATAAATTTCCATTCAAAAAGAAGTCTGATTTTGAGTGCAGTATTCAAAAATTTGTAAGATCTTGTGAATGGTTGTAAAGATTTTTTTGGAGAGTTTCTTGGAGTTTTTATTGGTTTGAATGTTTTTAGAATCTGGCCCCAATTAATCTCTGGGTTGAAAGGAAGGGGAATTTTTGATACTTGTCCAAATGAGAATTTTAATTCTCTCCTGCTTTCTCAAGGTTAAATCTAAGGTGGATTTGAAGTTAACTCAAGATCTCAAGGTAGTTGGAAAATGGTTATTGAGAATATGTGTGAATGGATTCAACTAAAGGATTTTATCTTTAGATGTTTTCGAATGGGATTTGATGAGTGGAGGAGTGAAATGAATGTTTATAGGCAAATTTGGAAAAAGCAAGACAGGCTTACCAGGTTTCCTGTTGGTAATTTATGTAAATTAAAGGATATTTTTTGAGGATCTGGTTTACCTGTTCAGTTTTTTTTGTCAGATTTGGGGTGATAAGCTGTGGAGAGGTTCTGTCAAATTTTGAGTAGTTATGGTGTATCCAGTAGTTTTGGTTGGATGTTCAACCACCACTTTTCATTTGATAGGCCATGATTGATGGATTGATCAAATTGGTTAATGGGTCAAAAGCCAAGGGGGCCTTATTCTGTTGGCTCATTAAAACAAATTTTCTGTTTATTAACTCAGAGCAACAAGAAGATATTTTTCAGCTGTTGTGATCCTCAGGACCATTAAAACTGAAATTATGGCCTCCATTAAATTTGAAACTCTTGGAAGCTTCAGTTGAAATATTCCACAGACAAGTTGATGGCACACCCACTTTGGTTTAACACCCAAAAAGAAGTTTTTGAATAACCACCACACAGACTGGAGCACACAAAATCCATTTTTTAACATAAAAACCAATCAGTTGATGAGCCAACCAAACTCAGTGGAAACACTATAAAAAAAAGAGACCCAGAAAATAGATACAGGAATTTATCCTCTATTTCTAAAAATATCAGTAGTTAGGCCAATTTTACTAAAATCAAATTCAAGAAAATTTTTTAAAAATATTCAGAAGTTTCAGTAGTTGTTTTCTAATTCAAAAGAGCACTTTTGGAAAATATATTTACACCTACTAGTGTAGTATCACAGGAGCAAGAAGAATGGAGTTAGTAAATATGATCCTATGAAAGAGAGATTCAAGGACCTTCAGGGACAGGAAAAGGTTGAAGAATATCACATTGCTCATTTCAAATGGACTTGATGCATTTGAAAGTATGAAAAGCTTCTAAAAATTTATAAATTTTTGGTGCAATATTGGATCAAATGAAATATTTTTCAATAATTTGTGATTCATATTGCTTCCAAAATTTCCAGCATGAATTGATTTGTGTCAATCTTTGAAGATCAAGAGCTTAAGATTTACTTTTTAAGGGTGGCTATTTTTTTGAATAGTTGATTAGATGGTTATTTTCAAGTGAAAATACTATGTAATTGGTTTGAATTTGAGTTGAAATTCAAGCCAAAGATCTTTGATGGACTGAATTCTTTCTTCCAGGGTGGATCAAAATTTTAGAGAGAAACTTTGGGTTGAAGAACTATCATTTTTAAAAATCTTTTTAATTGTTTTTTTATATGAAGGTGCCTTCCCCCATGGGGGGGGGGGTAAATATTTTCTTGTGGGAGGGAATAATATCCAGTTTACCAGGAAGGTAGGAAATGAAAAAATCAAAATTGGAAAGCATATCAGCCCAGAAAATACAGATCAAAGTGAGAAACTTCTTCTTTTTTTTCAATTTTGAATTCAAAAAGAATCAAATATTGCACAGGTAAAAAAGCTTCTTTGAGGGAAGCTTTGAAGGTAGTGGAATATTCCAGTGAATAATTGAATGAAAACTTTAAAATAAAAAACAGCTGCAGAAGGTCTGTAAAAGAAGTGCTAACTTGTGTAGAGAGTTCTGGCAGGAAAAAGGCAATGGAAATTTTATCTTGAGGTTGAAAAGGGTTGATAAGAACTCCATGCCAATTAATATTCCACACAACTACCTCACGTACATAGAGGGGCAAAGTATTGGGTGGATGTGGCGCAAATAAGAGATGACCATCACTGTGATTAATCTCAAACTTAGTAAGACTATAATTTAAAAATTTAAGTTAATTTCAAATTAAATTGCATGGTGAAAGAGTTTTTCTCCAATAAAGAGACTGAAGAAATCTTAATTTAATACTTGTGAATCAGAAAAATGAAAGGATGTATGATATTAAATAGCTACAGAAAAAATATGCAGGAGGAAGGCTTTTACTTTTAAGGAAATATAAATTTGAAATGGGAGACTAGTTACAACCTGATAATTTCCTCTATAGTTAAGGATTATTCAAGGAAGTAATGAATGTGTAGAAATTCAAGGCATAATAATTGGTTTCATCTAAGGTAAAATCTAAAATTAAGAGAGATTGTGATAATGAAAAATTGCAAATGCAAGGGAGTGAGAATGCAAGTTAATGAAAATGAAGATCAGGCAATGAATAACTGTGAAAATTGAGTTAGAATAAGGAGATTAATCCTGGGAATAATAGGGCTGATCATTTATATAATTAATCATGATGAAATGGCAATTCAATCTGAAAACTTATTTTTCAACAGTGAAAACAATTTGATTGGAATAAAATCTAGTTTCAAAGTCCATAGCTAACCATAATCAGACATTTGTGAGTTACAAAGCCCAATTTCAGAATAAATTGGCACGAGTTTTAGATGATGAATTGCAATATTCAAAGATCACTTTCAAATAATGAATTATTTTCCAGAATAGGTTTTCCCTTGATGCAATCCAAAATTGGTGAGCAGAATTTACTGAGTGGTTTGGGTGATTTTGGTTTCACACTGTTAGGTTGAATCAGATACTGAGGAGAGTGGATATTTCCAGGTTTTTTACCAAAAATAAAGCTTCAGTTTGGGGCATAAAAAAATATCAGGATTCCAAAGAAGGAAAATCAAGGCCTAGGATGATGTTATCCATCCTATTTAAGCCAAATATAATGACTTCCAATTTGAATAATGTGAAATTAGGAAAATTAAACTGCCATAAAACCTCACTTGCCATGAGTGGGTTGTAAAATTTACCAAGGAAATGGATAGAGGTGGGACTTTGATAGAAACCAACTTGAGAACAGAATACATGTAGTGAATTCAGTGAATTTGGTAAGATTTTCAACTCCCACTGCTACTTTGACAAGCCATTGTTGATTTCCTTGCCAAATTGATTGGTGGGGAAGTATTCAAGGGAGCCTCATCTTGTTGGGTCATCAATCCAAGTTGTTTTCTGATAAATCCAGAGCAAAAATAAGAGATTCTTCTTCTGTGGTTACCCTGGTGACCATTAAAACCAACAGGATGACCTCCAGTCAATGGTGAGCTCTAGGAAGATTTGATTGAAATCCTTCACAGTTTGGTTGATTCCACACCAGATAGAGTGAGTTGGCTATTCCAGGGGCTAGACCCTTTTTAAACATTTACATTTGGGGAGCCTTTTTCTATTGAATTTGAGATTGAAGGAATCAAAAATGGGATATATAATCCAAGGCATGGCCAATATTTATAATCTTCATATTTTCTAGGTCTGTTTCTGTGATACAATTTTTGGGGGGGCTTCAAAGCAGGTTGCACAATTTTTCTTCAGAGTAAACCAAGTTCATCAGTTTTTTTTTTCAATTCAATGTTTTTGAAATGATGTTCAAAAACAATGATGTCTCAAAATTCAAGGAATTTAGAAGCACATAGAAACTTGTAAAAATTTCCCTTAAATGTAGAAGAATTATTTTAGAAGATAATTTTACAGCTTTGAATAAAAGGCCAAAGTTTATGTGGATTTTTCAATCAATTTTTACTGGGTGTCTTCAACTTAGTACCATTATTTTTATTTTGAGTCACTATTTCAGTGAGACCCAGGAGAATGGAGGCAATGAAATCCCTCTGTTTTCTAGATCTTCCAAAGATAGGATGTTTTGGTTTAATTTTAATTTTAGCTTCATCAGAGGAGCTGTTGGAATGATGTTTCAAGACAAATATTTCACAAGAGAAAGAGGAAGATTTGAATCAGAAAAAATTGCTAACTTTGAGTGAAAAATTTTTGAAATTGAAAGCAGAGCAAAATTGGGGGTTGATTTGAAAATTTTGGGGGCCACCACAAGCATCAAAGAATCTGCCATGGGAATCCCTGGTGCAAGAAGTTTCTCTATGGGGAGAGGGATTACAAGGAAGATCCATGTTGTTGAAGTGGAAAAGAATCTGAGAATTGGAGTGGAACTGGTACTGCAGAGAATTAATTACACTGTGACCAGAAAAATCTTCAAAATCTTTGAGAATGCACATTAAAGAAGATGGAATAATGGAATAAACTTCATTAAGTGGTAAAATGCTCTGAGTAATCTTGAAAAAGAGAATTCTCAGGTGTTCAGGCTGGGTTTGAGCTTGAATAAATCCTGTTTCAGAATTGAATTGAAATAATGTGTGGTATTTCAAATAGAATTTACTTGTTTGTGAATACTTTCAAAAAGATCAAGATACATGAAAATTATTTCTAGGACACAGCAAATGGAAAGCAAAGTGTGACTCTTTTATCTTTTAAAAAAAGGATGTTTTATGAATGAGTTTTGAAGTGAAATAAGACATCAGAAGAGCATTCCTGACCAATTGGGAATATTAAAAACATGTTCAAAATTGATTTTAATATCTACATTTGACTCAAAAATCATCTTACATGACAACCAATACCAAAGGGGACTGGATCAACTGTACATGCATGATTTAGTATGGTTCCTGTGGGAAATTTATACCAACTGGTGCAGTTATACATGATGTTTAAACTAGATTTTAATCCAAAGAATTTTGAAAATTCACAAGGGAGTAGCCTGGGTCATGTGGCAATCTGCTTAAAAGACCATATTAGAATTTTTCATAAACTTGCTTCAAATATTGCTGAGACAAGATGTAGAGGTTAGGTTGGGGAAATATCTGGGAAGGAGTAAAGGTAGATGGTGGTGTATAGAAAGATTTAAATAATTTTGAGGAAAATCAGGAATGGTAAAAAACACTTCTAAGGATGGAAAGCATTACTGTGGTCATTATTGGTGATTAGCAATATAGTTGGTAGATAAATTGATAATTGATTTTGTTGATTCAATGTCAAATGGATGAATAAATTTTGATAAATGAATTAATGTGGATGGAAGGGGAAAAACAACTGGGTAGAGGGGTTCTTTTATAGACAAGATCTCCCTCACCAATATGAATATATACCGCTAATAGGGAAGGAATTGGAACACACTTTTCTTGTTGGTTTCTTTTTTTTACCAAGAAGTGCAATGAACTTAACATTTTTGTTTTATCTAATAGTCCTTCCTATTCTCATCTGTGTAGGACATTTCAGAATTAAATAAATAAGAATTCCTTTTAATTTTTTTAATTATACATTTCATACTGTCTTTTGTTTTCTTCATTAGTATCATATACCTGGGTTTCTGGTCTGTGTTGATATTTCTTTGACATACTTCACAGAGACTTAATCTTTAATAACTTTATTATTACTCAACATATTGAGATGATTCTTTTTTTCCATCATGATCCAAATTTTCTTCTCTTTCAATTGTTAATAAAATCATTTTTTTATAATTAGTATTCTTCCCTAAACAGGGATTACAATCTCAAAAGTCATTAGAGTGGATTTTTTTCTAAATAGGTTTCTTTTTTTTTTCTTGATTAGGAATGTAACTGGTTCATCAGGTGTGACCAGTAGAGTTTAAACTGGATTAAATTTATCTTTTATATAAATTCACCAAATAGATTTCAAACTGGTGCCAATTTAAATTCACATAGATAATCTCTCCCCATTTCAGCTCCTTGGACTGTAGAAATCCTGAAAGATCATTTCTCCTTGGTTGCCTCTCTGTCACTCACTTGCTGTGTCTTTTGAATTTTTTCCTGATTTATCTTTTAAAGGAATTATTTTATTTCTCCTTAGTAGATAGTCCTTATATAAAAAAAAAAAAGTTTTCCTAAGTGCTTGAATTTTAATTCACAATATTCTCATATCCTTGATAATCTTTTTCATCACCTTGAAACACCTCAGTGCATTCCATAAATATCTAATTAACTCAAACTTTAGTTCTGAGTTATTGTGAGAAAATCATCTAGTTCCAAGTTCTGCTGTAAATTGCATCTGTTGTGATGATAAGTTGGATTCTTCTTCAAAGCCATTATTCAAATATAATAATCACTTCATAATTGGCTATACTTCAATTTACCTGTATGATTTCGATGAAAATGCACTTATTTTTTCTGCCTATACAAGGTTTGGTTCACCTACTCTCAACTTCCAAAATAATTTATCTTTATTCCATGGAAAAAATAATTTATTCTTTGTGATGTTAACATGTTTTATTCACTTAATTAAAAACAAATTACATTGTTTTTTTTTTAATTTAAAAACTATCTATCTTTGATTTGAAATTATACTATAACTCCAAAACATTTCAAAAAATATTCTTAAAATAAACTTTCATAGTTTGAAATTTAGAAACTTTGACACCTGGGGAGTTTTTTTTGGGAATCAAACTAATCAATTTTCATCTTGAAAGGTAATATTTAAAATTTTGATTAAATTATTTTTTGCATTAAAATGCCTGTTATAATTCATTAATTTAATCACATTTTCAGCCCAGCTGTTACACAACGGTACAGGTGAAGAGGGGAAATGAAAAAAGGATGCTTTAAAAACTAAGGCTTGTGGAGCTCACCTGAAGAAAAGTAAATAATTTTTGATCCCAAAATCCTTGGTGGGATGAAAATTTGTTCACCATCTGGAAGCATGAGTCCAAACTCTAACACATATGTTTTAGTCACCAATACTTCTGAAGTATTCAATCCTTCTCAAGTTTTCAATTCTTCCCTCAAAATTTAAACCTCTGAAAATGGCCCAGTCTTAATTGGTGTTTTTCCACAATATATATTTAGATGAATTTAGTAAAAGTTTTTCTCAACTGATTCCTTTTGGTGTGTTTACCTAAAATATATAAATATATAAGTATATATAATGCTCAAAGGCACAAATTTAGTAAAATCTTTTCTAATGTCATGACTTTTGGTTTTTCCTACCTTTCCAAAATTTCTGTAACCCTAATTTGAAGGTTTTTTTTTCATTTCAATTGTTTAGGAAACAGTTGTACCCCTCTTGGCCTTCAAAAGGACAGAGGGGGGAGCTTTCCCATCCAGAAGGCCATCAAAACCAATACTGATTTGGTCTTAACAAGTTTGGTTTGGTGGTCAAATACTGCTTGTCATACAACAAGCAATAGTTGAAGGCCTGAAAATTTGGAAAACACCAAGGGAGCCCCATCTTTTATGTTCATCAACTTTCCTTAGTTGCCAATCAAATCAGAAAAAACAAGAAGGATTTCTGCTGCCATTGTGATCCCTGTGACCATTTAAAATAATTAGATGGACTCCATTAGCAACATAATTGATATCAAAGAACTTGAAGTTTGGGCTGATGACACAAAGACAAAAAATTCTTCCCATCAGCCTTCCAAAAACAAAATATGGTACTGTTTCAAAAGAATCAGGAATGCTAGCCAAAAAAAATTTATGTGCATTGAACTAATCAAAATGATTGATTTACCCCCAAAGAGCATGATCCAAATATGATCATCACTTCAAAGTTTAATCATCTGATCCAAATCAATTTCCAAGCAAGATCAAAGGCTCAGAATGAAGCAGCTTGAAAATTGAATGGATCATTCCAACAGATTCAGTGAATTTTCAAGGAAGAACTCTCTATGCTGAAGTTCAAAAAGAAGAGATGATTTGAGATTTCTTACTGAGACAAAGACTGAGCTGTTGACCAAACTTGAAGAGGAAACAAAAAATAAATTGAAAGAAATCAAGTTTCTTCAATAAAGAAAATGAAGCCTTGGTAACCCAGCTTGAAGCAATCAGCAAGGTTTTGAAGTGGTTCAATTTTGCCCAGAAGCAAGTATGGAAGATACTGGCCTCTTTAAATTTCCCATATTTGCTTGAACAAATAGCCAAATCTTTTGGGCTTTAAAGTTTTTATCTTCAAAAATTCATCATTCTTGTTGATGAAACTGGACTTTGACTTACAAATCCATTACTCATCTAGTTATGCCACCTCTAGTGGTGTGTTGCTCTCATGTAATTCCTCTCTGGTCATTTCATATTTTTTTTTTGTTTGTTTTTTTTTCTTTTTCTTACTTCTTCTTATTTTTCACTTTCTTTTAGGCCAGCCCACTTTTCTCAGCATAGTCCCCAAATCCAAGCAAGTCAACTTGATAATCAGGGCCATGTCTAATCAGTTAACTACAAGCTCTTGAACTCTGATGGAACAAGGGCTAAGGGAGTTGGGGCCAGCAATTCCTGTTTTTTTTTTTTTCCCTTGGGAAGCCTTGGAATTTGAATTCCTTCCAAGGCCATTATCATCATGGATAATGCACCAATTCACCATGGACAGCAATTGGATGAGATGAGGGAAAACCTCAGGATGTCAAAGGGAATCTTGATTCCTGCATCCTTAGCTTCCATCTCTCACTCCAATTGAGTATTTGCTCCACATTGGGTTTTGGAACTTGCCATTCTGTCCACTCACCACCTCTCTCTCAGCAAACTTACTTAGTTAGTCATCATTCTTTATGATTGAGATACTTATAGCCTATCTTGACCAATATCATTATCATTCTTGTATGTTTGTGACACCTTTAACTGTCACAACCTCCTTATCCTGTCCTGATACTTGTAATTCTCCAGGCCATCCTATTATTGTATGCCTCAAACTTGTAGTCTGTCTGCCAGTCACAATATCTGATTCATGTCACAAGCTCTTGATACACAAATTTAATTCATCATAGCTTAAGTGATCTCATTTTTACATACATACATCCCTCAACCGTTTCTTCTTATCTCATCTGATTGAGTATTCCTTGCTAATCAAAGCCTCAACTTGTGGTTCTCTAGTTGCCCATAAATACTCTTTTCTGATCCCTTAAATCAAAATCATCAGATTCTCAACTTCTCATCTGGGCCCACTCACTGAAGCCCTTCTCAATCTGGTCCCTCCTGGACCCCTTAACTCAGACTGTAGCCTTCTCCAGCATAAATCTCCTGTTGAGTTATGGATTTCATCATCTTGTCCACTCAACTCCCTCTCTCATTGCAATTTACTTAGTTAGTTATCATTGTCTATGATTGAGATACTTATAGACAACATCATGTTTCTTGTGTGTTTGTGACACCTTTAGCTGCCTCAACCACCTTACCTTTTCCTGATACTTGTTGTTTTCTAGGCCATCCTATCACCTTATGTCCAGTACTTGTAGTCTACCAGTCACTTTATCTTAAAAATTTCACAGGCTCCTGATACACCAATGTCACTACTTTTAGACTATGTGATCCTCATCTTAAAACCTCCTGTCTGAACCACTAAGATCTTCTCTGGTTTAATTGAATATCCTTGCTAGACAAAGGCCCCAACTTGTGGTTCCTTATCTGTTTATAAATACTCATTCCTTTCTGATTTCTTCAATGAAAATCATCAGATTCTTTCCTTCTCATCCAGGCACACTAATTGAAGCCCCATCCAAATCTGGTCCCTTCTGGACGGACCCCTTGAGTCAGACTGTAGCCTTCTCTGGTATAAATCTCCCCTCTCATTTCTCTCCTTTTTTTTTTTTTCCAGGATGCTGAGATACGTAATATTATGAAGTCTAAATACCTTTATCTATTTATTTTTTGAAAAGAAAACAAAAAAAAAAAAAAGCCTTGGCAGCTTCAGTTGAAAGTCTCAGTTGATGGGACACCCCCACCGGTTGAACACCTGACAAGCGGTGGTTGACTAACCGGCACCCTGCCTTGAGCACCCGCCACCCGTGGTCTGATGGAAAAATCCACCCAGTCGACCAGCTGACCCAACCTGGTCCACCTCGACCCAACTTGCCCCCTGGGGATTCCTGGTTTTTTCCATTAACATTGAGGTCCCCTCCCCCCCAGGTTCAATCTCGATCCATCTTATCCGATCACATCAACATCCACCATCCAAAACTTCCCGAGATGTGAAACTAGACCGCCGTCCTTCAGCTTCGTTCCTAGAAACTTCTCAGCAAGATCCTTGTCATTCTTCGGTTCTGTTTTTGTTGATCCCCCCTTCAAGAATCCCTTTCATCCATCCTTCAGTCTCTTTTCCCTCCTCTTATACTCGGATTTTAACGTTTCCTTCTTCCTCCTCGGATTTGGATCGTGATTGTTTTTTTTTTTTTTTCTTGTCGATTTCATACATCTCGGATTTGCAACCGTTGTCCGGTCTCTAAAAGTCTTGTTACCCCTCTAGCATTTCATTGAGAGTAGCCTCCCCATTTTTTGAGTCTTACAACTCGGAATCTCACGACGTCTGATTCTCGTCGATCGCCCGGGGTTAAGTAGTGTACTGCACGATATCAACCGTCAGCGAGCCTGCTCATGTAGTACCGAATGATCTCTTGCCCTTTATACTTGGTTGGAAGGTTGTGGATATGTGCTCAACACGCGTATGGGAGGTATGATGTAAGTATGTAGAAGAGTAGATAGAAAACGATGATCGAGTCATCCTGATAGAATCGATCGCCAATAAGCAAACAAACAAGTGAGGATATGGTTTCAGTCCATTTGGCTCAGTCACGGGTATATCGAGCGCCTATCGTGAGCAGGCGTTTTCCGACCAAAGGGGAGTCATCATCCCATTCAATCCACTTGCCTATATCGTCGATCGCGGGTGAGTCGAGGAGCCAATGAAAATCCAACATGCATATACTGTACATACGGATATGATGATATTTTTATTGGTCGTCTCGTTAACGTTGGTTTTTTTCATTTAAGACCTACTCGATGGATGGATGGATGGATGTTCGAGAGAGTTGAGATCAGCCAACAATCCCTTTCGAATCTTCTCCACCAGTCGATCCCGTGCCTCTTCTTCTCAGGATTCGCCCGATAGTAGGTTAGAGAGTGATCTTTTGATCGGCCAAGTAAGTGCAATCGATACAATACATTCAGTCCATCCAACTTCAACTTGGATGATTTACGACTGGCTGGTTCATTCACCCATCTACGACATGACCTCCGATTTCATCCACCGAAAGATCAAATCAGGTTTACGAAGGTTGAAGAGTATAGTTACTACCTACGCATCAATCAACTGGATCGCAAGTTTTCATCGACTAGATTAACGTTTGTAGATCGACGGTCACTTCGACTCGAACCTTTATCACTATCGTCGAAGTGTGGGTCAGTGAGCGATTTCAACTCATCCCGCCTAATCTCGATTTATTAAATTCCATCGCTTAAGAAAATCAAAAGGCAAAAAAAAAAGTTGGATTTAAAAGATAAACGAAAAGGGGGGGTGGGGGATGGAATTAAGGGAGGTCATCACCAAATCCAACAACTGACCAATAGGAGCATTTGTTTTGGCTATTCCTTGTTGCGCATGATGATGATGACACTCTGATTCGATCGGAGAAATAATTCAGACTCGAAGGCAGACCGACTTTCAAAAACTTGAGCGACTCAGGACTTGACGGTAAGTGTAGAACGGCCCAAGGATGAAGACAAAAAGAAAGAGAGAGAGGGAGGATCATGAGTGGTGGGACTAATATGAAGATACAAACTGGTTTAGAGACCAGAGTTCATCACGACTTGATCCAATAAAAAAAAAAAAAAAAAAACTTGATTTCGTTCTCGATCGCCGCCTTGAACCTCTGGAAAAAGCTCTTTAAGATTGATGATCCACATCATGCCAGCGGCCCGATCGGATCAGAGAACTAAGAGGTAAGTAAACTCGATTCTCATCATTCCTATTTGAATTTCCGAGAAGAGGATCAGGTAGATTTTCGACCCAGTCGATCATCAGTCCTCGAAAGTAAACGACAAGATGAGGAGGATGGATGCGAGATCGGACTGATCAAGACCACCTTGAATATCCTTCCTTCTAAATTTCCCTCGATTTTTCTATAAGGAAATGTATTAATGAACTGGTCAAAGAGTTTTACTGGTGAGGGCTTGACTTTTTCTGTCTATGTACTAGAGATTAAGCAGAAAACGAGGCAAGAAAGCTCTTGGGAATCTTTTCATCCCAGACTTGGTCCTCAAACCAGTCCTTGCAATCATGAGTCGAGCCACTCGAAAATCGACGACAAGACGAAGTTGGAATCGACAATAAGTCTTGTCCAACAGATTGGCATCTCTCTCCAAATATCGTTTCATCTCCATCATAATCGATCTTCGTTTACTTTAAACTAAACCAGCTTGACTGATGACGGTGGACTGATTTGAACGATTGCTCGATGGATGACAAATTCAGTAGTGATTGTGAAACGACATTGCCCCGGGTGAGTCCATTCCAACCAAGGGCTCTTCTAACACTTTCAGATCGAGCGAGTACGGTACGATAGAAAAAAAGAGTCTCCTTGCTAACTTGGAGAAGTCGCTGCCGGTTTTAATTCACCTATCTCATGATATGGACTACAAACCAAGTCGAATGATCTGACCCTCGTTGATTATTTTCCTTCACTCATACCTGCATCCATCCATACATTTTTGGGCGCCGGGACCTTTCAAAAATTCTACGAAAAAGGCCAAGTTCGCGCGAGCTCGTTGAGTGTTTGAATCCCTATCGTTTCCTCCATTCACCCTCGCGTTCGTAAGAGGTGTCCCGGATGAGAATAGTCTACCAACCGGGGGGCAATCAATATCTCAAACTCCTGAACCGTGTCAGAGTCAACTTGTTGAATAGAAACACTGATGGCATATCCCGGGTCTCTGGTTTCGGTCGTTGGGGTCGACTAGAGTTATCGAAGCATAAGTCAGATGAAGATAGGTTATGTAGGGATTGTGCGGATCTGACGAGACGGAAGGTAGAGGCGATCAGATTAGGAGAGGAGTATCTAGCGTGAGTCTCCGGGACGACTGAAGTTTTGGCGCATCAGGTGCCTGGGCTGCGATTGATCCAAGTCTTTTTGCTCGTTCGGCCAATCGCTTGGTTGCGGTGGCGAAAAAAAAAAAAAAAAAAAAAAAAAAAAAACACCCTGGGTCGTTTTGATTCGTTTGGGGCATCGGATAGCGACCGAATCGAGGATCAAATGATGGAAAGAAGAGAGGGTGGTTCGAATTGAGAATATTTTCCTTGGGGATGATCAAGCTCTTCCAGCTTCGAGATTGGCCTCCTACGGCTTACGACGAGGGAACGTTGCAAGTCTTCCAGAGTTGGAGTCTAGCGATGAGATCGCCAACGATAGACTAAAAAAATCGATCGACTCAAAGCTGACCACGGTTGAAGGATGTTGAACTTGGGCTGGGGGTCATGAACGGATACTCTAGATATCTAGTTTTGATGATGACGAATTTCTCTCAACATGGAAGTTGTCGAGGTTAGGGTTGTTCGTGATTGTTCTTTGGGACCCCAAGTATTGTACATTTGTTGATAGATACCTACCAGATCAGCCAGTGCTCGAGCCATCTTACTCTGAAATGATGGTCAGACGACGAGGTTATGAAGCTCATCCTACGTGCCGCCTCGCTCGAGGAGCTTATCGGATGGCTTGGTGGCATGTTGACTCAAACTGTTGAGGGGATAAAGTCCCATAGAGTTCATTGCGTTCAAAGAGAGTGTGATATTTATATCTATGTACATAGGATGTCGGGTGATGACATGGTGAGAGATTATGTGATAAGGGATGTTCCTACCCTAACACCCCCCCCTCGCCAAGTCATCAGACCCGCATATTTCCAGCGATAGGTGAGGCCCGATCGTAGTCAATGAAGGGATCAACCATCCGGGGTCGTGGGAGGTCGTACTTGAGGTAGGACGGCGCTTGAAAGACGACGGAATGCCTCTGGGCCAAGGTTCTTTGTGAGTATGTCCGCTGTTTGCAGATTGGAGGGGACCCAGTCGACGCAAGCTTTGCCCTGGAAGACCGCTTCGTTGATGCAGAAGTATTCGCGCTCGACGTGGCGACAGCGTTTGTTGGAGGTGTCGTCCGTACTGACCCGAATCGCCGATTGGTTGTCGCATTTGAGATGAATCTTGAAGTCTCTACCCAGCATGTCCGAAAGCAGATGGCGTATCCATAGGGATTGGCGCGTCGCTATGCCGAGCCCCATGAACTCAGCCTGGCACGTGGAAGCGGCGATGGTTGTGAACCTGCGACTCGACCAGAGGATGGGGCAGCCCCAGAACGTAGCAAAGATACCATAAGTGGATTTGGCGTACTGGCCGCCCCAGGAGGCGTCGACGTAGACCGTAAGGGGTTCCGGGGTATCGGATGGGAAGATGTTCATACGCGCTTCCCGCGACCCAATGACAACGTTGACGAGATGATTTAAAGCCTTCCAATGGGCTGGGCCAGGAGCGGAAGAGTAGCAAGCCAGGGTGTTCACCGCGTATGCAATGTTGGGTCTTGTCCCAATAGCAAGGTAGCTGAGGGACATGACGATGCGAAGGTAGTCGGTCAATGTCTCCGGTCTGCCGTTGGGGTCAGCGATGGCCTCGAAGGAGGGCGGGAGGGGGGTAGCAGCCGTCGAGATACCATCCCAGAAACGTGTGGCAATGGTACGGATGAGTTTCTCCTGATGCAAGGAGAAACCTTTCTTGGTCCGAGTGATGTTGACGCCTACTACAGATGTAAGATCGCGCTCCCATTTAATTTCCAAACGTCCGCGCAGGTCTATCTCCAGCTTGTGAAGAAGTTCGGTGGACGAGGCCGTGATCACGCCATCGTCCACATGGATCCAGATGATGCCATGGTGCCCAGCCGACCGCAGTACATACAGACTGCTGTGATATAAACTCGCCGTGTAACCAAGGTCAAGGAGAACACCCTTCAGGAATTTCCACCAGCAGCGGGCAGCCTGCCTGGTGCCGTAGAGAGATTTGATGAGCCGTAGGCCGTGTTCTTCCGGGACCTTCATCCCTGGGGGAGGCTTCACCCAGATCTCTTTGTCAATAGGTGAGTTTAAGTACGCAGCGACAAAATCAAAAGATTGAACCAGCCAGTCAAATTTGGCGGCCATAGTGAGCAGTAAACGGAGAGAGGTGAAAGTCGCTGTGGGGGCAAAGGTGTCTTTGAAGTCAATGCCCTCCAGTTGTTGGTTGCCTAATGCAACACAGCGCGCCTTCTTTTCAGGAGCGGAGCCGTCTGCGCGATCTTTAACGGTGATGACCCATTTCGTGGGCATAGCGCGCTTTCCTCTAGGCAGAGGCTTGGAGACCCATACACCTTTGCGGTACAGATTGGCCATCTCCTTATCAAATACTGGAAGCCAATCTGGCCCGTCCCTGCCATTTATTGCATCCCAGTAGGATTTGGGGATCGTTGGGGATGGGATAGATTGGTCAACCTGCGCCTCTTCCTGTGTAAACGCCCTCTCGTTATCAAAAGTACCAATATCCATGTGATGGGCAATAGCGGCCTGCTGTACGGGCGATGATGATGGATTGGTGCAGAAGTTGGCCCATATGGACAAGACAAAGGTAGCCGTGGTGGGGATGTAGAAAAGCCAGCCTTTGCTGTCCAGTGTATGGCCAACCACCTTAGCTTCCAAAGCCCTCTCATCCAGTTTCAGCCTCTTTTCCGGAGGGACATGCACATATGCCGTGTTGCCAAAAACGCAAAGCCGGTCAAAGGAGGGGTCACGCCCAAATACCACTTTGTAAGGTGTCTGGGCGGAGTCCTTAGTATTAGGAAGGCGATTCATGGTGTAAGATGCCCAGATGAATGCTAGACTCCAAAAGGATTTGCCCAGGCTGCTGTTGACAAGGAGGGTACGCGCCAGGTCAGCAAGAGTACAGTTGTGACGCTCAGCGGCCCCATTTTGGTGGTGATGGTACGGGAGGCTCCTCTCAATGACAATGCCCTTTGACGCAGCAAAATCCAAAAGAACCTTAGAGGAAAACTCCCCTCCGTTATCACAGCAGAGGATTCTGATTGTACGCCTGGATTGCACTTGCAAATGACTAACAGCGCTCATAATTTGGGCCGCTGCGTCACCTTTGGACTTTAAAGGTATTGCTTGGCTGAAACCCAATGCTATGTCGTACATGGTGAGTAAATACAGCAATTTATCCACCCCCATCACCTCAAAAGGCCCCATAAGATCCATTGCCATGGCCTCAAGTGGTTCCAAAACGCGCTCGGTACAAGAAAGGTCCGCCGTGCGGGTGCTTTTAGCAACTTTACATTTGCGGCAGTGTACAAAACCGGCGGGGAGCGACTCAGGGAGACCTGGCAGAGATGTCTCTTTAATTAGACGGCGTATTCGTCGTACACCGCAGTGTCCAAATACCCTGTGCCAGTGTAACAGGGTCATCTCATCTTTGGTAAGAGTTGGCATGGGTATGGGAACGCCCTCCGCGGGAGTAGGCTTGGTGGGAGGAAATGGCTGTATTGCAAAGGCAGAAAGACAAGATGAAGAGAGATAGGGTCTGGGCGTAGCCCATTGAAAACCGCCTGGCTGAAGGTGGCATGTGAAGAGGAGAGTGGCATTGGGAAGATAGATCCTAAAGGAATCATCACGGCGGTCATAGTCAAACAGAATATTAGTGCAACGGAAAGCAGCAAGGGAGATGAGGGTGGTGCAAGCATCCTTACAGTATAGGACTCCCGGAACAACCGCCTCACCGCCACCCTCAGTTGGGAAAAGCATAGAGCCAATGCCTGTAACCATAGTGGCTGCGTTGTCAGTAGCAACCTTAAGAGACAGAGGCCTGATGGGGACAAAGTCAAATAGAAGCGTACGGTCTCCTGTCAGGTGATGAGAGGCACTGGTGTCCACAATGGGGGCTTCAGGGGATGTGTCCACAGTTGCAGAATTGAAGTGGGCCATCTGGGGGTCCAGCCCGTCTTCAGGCAATTCAAACATCCTTGCACGGGGGCCTGTTCCCGTCAACGGCGCGGTGGATGTCCTGGATGTGGCCGCCAAGGTGGCGCTCCCCCCCCGGCATAATAGCGTGGACGGTATAAGTTGGCGGGTTGCTGTTGCCTTGGCACCATATTGGAAACTGCATCCACAGTGGGTTTGTTTGCTTGCTGGGCAGAATGATTTAGGGCGGGATAAGTTGCACCAACATGGAGAGGGGCAATGATGGGGTAGAAAGATTGGAATCCCCCAAGCCCCTGGGGTGGAAGAGGGGGCTGGTAGGGGCCCCTCTGTTGAATTGGCTGCCCACCTCAATAGGGCAATTGGGGTCGGTCAACCAGAGGATGGGGGCACCTATTCTTAACATGGTCGAGGGACCCACAATTCCAGCACGTAGGGGGCCCAATAGCAAAAGCGTTTGGGTGGTTGTCATCATAGTGAGAAGGCAGGGGGTAGTCTCCCGAGGGGAGATGAGTAGCGTGGTCGGGCATGGGGAAGGGGGCAGTATTTGTTGGTGGTGACGGGATCGTTTCTTGATTCACAGTGATGGGCAGATTAGGGAAGGGATGAGGGAGGGTGGAGTAACTGGAAGAAGAGATGGCCGTGTGCTGTCTGGAAATCTTGTATAACTCAAGGAGCTTAGAAAATGGGGGGGCAACGTTAGACAAAGATCGCCCCATTTTGTGGTCAATACGGTTCTCAAAATCTTGGTAGAGGTCCAACAATGGGTCAATCCCTGCTTGAAGGATAAAACCAGCTAATGCATCACCGTTGAACTTGCCTCCTACGGATTCAAATTTGTCGGCAAGGTCACGGATACAATGTAGATCCCCGTGGCCATTGACGGGTCAACCACAAAACTGAAAAGCTTTTGGTAAAGACGCATCTGGGAGGATTGGTTCCCCGCGTGAAAATGCTCTTGAAGCGTCTTGTACATAGCCCGGTTGGTCGGACATTTCTGTAGCATTTGCTTGAGAGGCTGGGAGACGGAAGCAAGGAGGATAGGGCGGACCACACGCTCGCGGTAGTCGTCATATGATTGAGATTGAAGATAATCACCGTTGTTCACCGCAAGTCGCATTTGCTCCTTTGTGTCATCCACCCAGGTGGACCAGTTGGATCCATCAACCTTCAGGCAATCTATGTCTTGGATAGAGTTGATGATGGAGTTGGATGTAGCAGCCGCATTCCTGGCGTCTAGGTCGTCAGGGCAAAGTGATGGCTCCGCTGAGGGCCTAGTCGGAGCCGGGGAGCTGAGTAGAGAAGTGGCCAGACGGATTCTATCATCCAGAGCGCAAGTCTTCTCCTCGATGAGGCGTCTGCAATCCGCCATTTCTGCCATCATATTTGCTCGTAGGGTAGGGATATTCTCCGCCCATCTAGCGTCCTCATCCGCCAAAGAGCAACGCTTAGCCTGCTCAGTGAGGAGATCGGTAGTAGCGGCTACTGCGGCAGGGGTGAGGTAAGAAGAGGAGACCTTGCGGGCACGGTGTTTGTCTTTGGACGAGGAGGGGAAGGCATGGCCATCTTGAGGGGCAGACATGGCAGGAATGGGCTTAGAGTAAAATGGAATAAAGAGAAAAAATCAGGCACAAGCAGCACCCTCAACTACTCAGTCTTGCAATAACAAGAGAAATACAGCTCTTCCAACAATGACCCTGTTGTCACAGAGCACAATTGTCCAAGGAGCCACTCTTAAACACTGTCGGAAGGGTAATCCTAGTGCTACCGGCAAGACAAGACAGGAGGGGCGCCCGATCTGGGGAAGATTGAAAACAGAGAAAGTTAAGGAAGAATGCACGCTAATCAAGCAACTTTGGATAGATAGAGTTTCATGAGACTAATATGGCATGCCTGCTACCCCGACAGATTTTCAGAATTTGGATTGAGAATGAGTTGAAAAAGATTTGGAAAGGGCTCATAACCTGTTGAGGGGATAAAGTCCCATAGAGTTCATTGCATTCAAAGAGAGTGTGATATTTATATCTATGTACATAGGATGTCGGGTGATGACATGGTGAGAGATTATGTGATAAGGGATGTTCCTACCCTAACACAAACATCCTGACGCGAGACGAATTGGTTGATCGATGGAAGTTGATGAGAGGATGTTAGACAGATGGATCAATGCTCACAGATCTGCACCTCTAATTAGATCAAGAGGATGTCAACATGTATGTACTGTACTGTACTCTATTGTACTCTACTGTACTCTACTGTACTCTACTCTACTGTACCCTACTCCGGGCCTGTTTAAGCAGTGAGTGAGTGAATGACAGCATTGGAGCCCGCGAGTAGGAGGCCATGGTGTTGTAACCCTAACCCAGGTTACACATGCATATACCCAACTATGCATATACCGTACTATATAAACCTTGCAATAGAACATCCCAGAGCCTAGGCTATGGGATCTACGTTATCTTCATCCTAACAGGTTATGAGCCCGCATTCTCTGGAATCATAATCCTTTTTTTCTTCTTTTCCTTTCTCAACCTTTTTCCTTCCTACCTGTCTCCAATCTATCATATTGAGTCTTATATCTACAAATCTTATAACTACTTTCAGGAGAGATACGAGCGTCTTAACTGCCTGAACCGGATACATTCAACCTATCCCCTCCACTCCACTTTGCTTATACCATCTACACCCACTGCCCACTATCCCCACCAACATTTCCCCGAGCTTGCGAGCCTGTAACCTTGATATCCTGAGGAGCTAGGTGCGCCTGGCCAGCCACCTACCATTGGCGTTTCCTAGGATTGCTGCTGCTGAACAGGACAAGGTTGCACTCCCTGCTCAACAAAACCCACCCCTTTCCGGCACCCCTCCCCGGTGTTCTTTTCTCCACTTTCCCATTTCCCTTTCCCTTTGTCCCCTCTCCCCTGTCCCTCCGATCTGGTGGTTTGCCTTCCTGCCCTCAAGCCCCAACCTTGATCATGACCCCCCCCTGCCTCCACACGTAGGAGCACGTCTTGTAAACCAGCTGTTGCCAACCCCTCCTACGCCCCATCCATGCTGGGCGACTTGGATCTCTCAACCTCAGTTGGTCCCGTGGATACCCCCCCGCATATGCTCAGATATCTGACTGACGGCGCACGAGTTGACCCGGTCAACAACGGTGAGTTGCAGAGGCTAGACTTTGACACGGTTCGTGCCGACCTGGAGGAACAAATGCTTTGCGACAAGGTTGCCAACTCTGCCATCAGCCGTATCCGGCAGGACCGACTACTCCACCCCAACGGCAAAAACGTGAACCAATGGCTCCGTGACCTCCGAGACCTAGGTCGGCACCACCTCAACAACCCCAAATTCTTTACCTCGGTCAACAACAATTGCATCTACGGGCAGATTGGCAGGGCAATCCTCCTGGCAACAATCCATACAACCCTGGTGTTTGACGTACAGGACCTCACTACGGCGCAAGACATGGTCCAGGCCCTACTGAGACGGTTCAAGTTGACAAGCCGCGCTGCTCAGCTGAACATCTGGCGACGTCTCCTGTCCTTCAAATTGGACAACAACCGCACCACCATGGGCGTGGTATCCCAGCTCCGCGACACACTACTGGAGTGGGAAAGTGTAGGGGTTAAGCTCACCAAAGAAGTCCTACTTGGTTTCGTTGTTCAGAACAGTCTGCCACAGGGTTCCCGCCTACAAGAGGAAGTTGACCGTTGCATTGAACAACTGGTCCAACAGGGCCCCGACATCACACCCACGCTCAGCAGCGTCATCCAAGCTGTCAAGATATGCCGGCAACAGCTCCTGCACTCCGGAGCACCCCCTACTGAGGTGTTTCCCACTGCGCAGCATGCACTCCTCTTGCCTTCCCCCGGACCGGAGGACGTGACGGTTGAGAACCCTTTCCCCGCAATCGAATACCCCGTCAAAAATTACCTAGCCAAGGTCCCTATGGAGCAATGGACCGAGGCCCTGGAATTCTTTGCAGCGCATGCAGGGGGGTGCTGGACTTGTGGCAAAGTCGGTCACACCCAAAAATACTGCCCAACACGCCAATCCCGACAAACCCATGCGCAAGGACGGCAACAATCACAACCACCTCTCTGGTTGCTCCCTGTAAGTTTGGTTTATCCAATTATTGGAGCTATGTACCCGCCCGTACCGCTGGCCCCCACCCACCAGCAGGCCACCCTGCCAATGCCGCCACCGCCAACTGATGGACCACCGGCACGGCAGGTGGACTACTATTGGCCAAACCCCTCCAGAGGCCAAGCAAAGGACCCGCGCCCCTCCGCCCGGCTGGTAGACGTGGGCGATGAACCGGATGATATTGGCAGTCTCAAGTTCCACAGCCTGCAAGTGGACAGTGTCGAGGTAAGCACCCCTTCGCTCCCAATCATTGATTTGGGCGCCTCCCACAGCCTCTGCGGCGATTTGACGCTCCTTCACAACTTCTGCTCCCTTAAAAAACCTATCCCGTTACTCGTAGCAACTGCAGGAGGCTCCCCGTGTATCTTGGGGATAGGGGATCTCCATTTTAGGGGCCCCAACGGCTCTGTCCGTGTCCTGAAGGGAGTGTTGTAAAGCACGCTTGCCCGGTCTACGCTGATTTCATTGGCGGCTGTGCGGAAGGCCGGCCTAATTTTTGCATATGATGTTGAGGGCAATCGTTTTGTCTTATATAATCGCGATTCCTCCCAAATATTCTCATGCCCGTTTGACCGGGACAGGAACAGATGGTGCATTCACAATCCCCTGATCCGGGCACCTCCTTCCCAAATTTCCTTGCCTGTACTCCTTGCCGCGCCTGTGCCACTGTGCAATGAAATTCAAGGGTTAAAACCCAATTACACTGACATTTTCATAGCCCCTGTTGAGCGAACGATAGATTATCAATGGAACACGGAGAAACTCACCAACAATGAGAAAACGCTTTGATTCTGGCACCGAGTGTTTGGTCATGCAAGCCTGAGAGACATCCATAAGATGATCAAAATGGACCTTGGGATTGGCTTACCGACGGCAATGCCGGCTGGGAATATTGTGTGTCCAGTTTGCATGGTAAGCAAGAGTACACGCCTGAACCCCCTAGGGTCATCCTGCCGCAACACCGGCCCTATGGAGACCCTTGCTGTTGATCTGATTGGGCCGTTTGAAGTCCCCACCTTTAATGGTGGTAAGTTTTTGCTAACCGTGCGTGATGTTAAGAGCGGCTACAGTTTTGTCAAAGTCCTCCCAAAGAAGTCAGACGCGGCTGCCTTTGTCATGACCACGATAGACCATGTGGAGCAAATGAAAAACATGCAAGTTAAGACCCTGCGGAGCAACAACGGCAGCGAATTTGCCAATTGAGCCCTGGCTGAATATTTGCAGCGGAAGGGGATCACTGCCGAACGTTCCCTCCCCTACCACCACTACCAAAACGGCATGATCAAACGGTACAACCAAACAGTTGGCAACATGGCTAGGACCGTCCTGTTGGAAAGTAAGTTACCCAAGTCCTTTTGGGGCTTTGCTTTTGTGTGGGCCTGCTACATACTGAACCGCTTACCAAACAAGCTATGCGGCACAAGCACCCCGCACAAGGTTGTCTTTGGGGCGAAACCCGCAGTTGACCACTTCCGCCCCTTTGGGGCCAGAGCGGTGGTACACATACCGCCTGAGCTGAGGCGCCGATTGGACCCAAGGGGCACTGAGGGGTTAGTAGTTGCGTATCTGGAGCGATCCAAGGGATGGCTCTTCTGGGTTCCAGCGGAAGGCTGTTTTGTGCAGTCCGCCATGGCACGTTTCCCCAACTCCAAAGTTCCGGCCCTACCGCGTGACCAGCCGCCGCCAGCCAACAATGAACCCCCGCCTGCCAATGAGCCAAGATCCTCCGACACCGCCAACACGGCCCTACCCGCGGCGGCCAAGACAATAGCAAACGCTCTCCGGCTGGGCGACTTTACCAAAGAAGGGCTGTTTGATGAGCAGGAACTTGTTGTAGACCACATATTGGCTACGTGTGAGTTCTACAACATCAGCGTCCCCCGGTCGTTCAACGCGGCAATGAAGGCGCAGGATTGGAAGCTGTGGAAAGAAGCCATCCAGGCGGAACTGGATAAGCTTGAAGAGATGGGAGTCTGGGAACTTGGGCTTCTGCCCAAAGGGAAGGTTCCCTTAGACTGCCAATGGGTTTTTGCAGTGAAGAAAGCTTTTGGCAAAGAGGAAGCCGTGTACAAAGCCAGGTGCGTTGCCAAAGGTTTCAAACAAGTTGCTGGTATAGATTTTGTGGAGACTTTTGCGCCCACGGCAACTTTTGCTTTGTTGCGTTTACTACTGACAATGGCAGCCAGGTTCAACTGGCCTGTCCACAGTTTTGACTTTGTGGCGGCCTACCTCAACTCGGCAATTGACGAGGAGGTGTGGGTAACCCCCCCCCCACCAGGCATGAAGGTGACCAAAGGGTATTACCTACAGCTTAAGAAAGCCCTATATGGCACCAAGCAGGCTGCCCGATGTTGGTGGCAGCACCTGCGGGGCCTGCTGACCAAGTTAGGATACCAACCGTTGTGGAAGGAATAAAGGTTGTCCCTTTATAATTGTCCCAAGGTTTGGAAGTTAACGGTTCCCTGCGTTTATAAGGAGATGAGGATGTCCAAAGTTGCGCTTAGATGAGAAAATAGAAACAAAGAGATAAGGGATAGAGAAGAGTAGAGAGAGAGAGAGAGAGTGAGAGTGAAATCACCAATCCTTCAATCCTAAGAACTTTCCACCTGGATGTGTATCCGGTATGAGTTCCTTTAATCTCCTGGTGAGATGAGTGATTCAGCCTGATGATATGATTCTCTTTTCTCTGTCTCTATCTTCCTCTGCTATGACATGATATCTGCTATCTCTCCATCCCCCATCCTCTCCTCCTCCAACCTGGAGTTGAGAGTGAGGATAAGTCCTCCCTCTCAACCCTAACCTAAGTACACGCGCAAATGACAGTATGACAAGGAAACAGAAGACCATCCGGAAACAGAAACCCTAGCCTCCTCTCCCCACCTCCTTCGTACCAAACTCCCTCCGACGTCCGTACGCCGTTCCGTCCATCCGGTTTGTCCTTCTCATGACGCGGTCCTTGCACCACGTCCTACTTGGAGCCCCCCGCGCCTGTCCGTACCCGCTCGTCTGCGTCCGTCGTGGATGTCCAGTAATATCCGGCGTGATCCACGCGCTTGCGCGCGTGCTCATCCGTTCCTTCATAGCCCGCGGATTGCTCTGCCCCTACGTATCCAAACCAGCGCGCCCGCAAACTTAGTTGAGCGCACTACCTTCCGAATCCAATCTCTGGGGCGGATCGCCGCCCGCTGTGGAAACTTAAGAAGAGCTACCTTTGCAAGTTGTCCTGAGTTCCGGAATTTATTGGTCTAGCGTCTGTAAGATGATTGGGCGCAATGAGTTTTTTTTAAGAAGAGAGAGTGATGATCTAATGAAATTCCTTCCTTCTCCTTCCCTAAGGTGATGATGATCCTCCCCAACCCGGAGTTGAGGGTGAGGTCTTGAGTCCCCCCCTCAACCCTAGCCTAAGTACAACCACAAACAACAAGAACGAGTGATGAAATACAACCCTAAGCCGCAGAACCCTAGCCCAACCCTATCCCTCCATCCCTTGCCATTACCCGCGCCCTTTGGTATTAACGTAGCCCGGTTTGTCCTTCTCATGGCGCGGCCCTCCGCCGCGCCCTACTCGGAGCCCCCCGTGTTTCCGTCCGCGCCATCTGCGGATCCCGCGATCCGCGGGTCGGCCCACGCTTATGCCCGCGCGGGCCTCCCCAGCGCATATAGCCCATGATCGCCCCGCCCTTGCCTTCCGGACTAGCCACCCGCGAGCTTGGTCGGGCCGGCTCCATCACTTGGTCCGCTTCTTCTGGGCGGGTCGCGGCCCGGCGCCGCCTAAGGTAGGCCCAACCCATACCTGGTGCTGAGCCCCGCAGCCCCTACTGCTGAGCCCGCAGCGGCTGCTGCTGAGCACGCAGCAGGCACTGCTGAGACCGCGCGCACGCCCGATGCTGAGCCTGACCTACCCAGCTGCTGAGCGCACAGCCCGCGACGCAGCTCTCAATCCGGGGTTATAAATACGACACCACATCCCCCCCAAGTTGAGTTCTGTCCCCAGAGGTCCTTCCATCACCACCTCGCCCCTGCCGCACCGACCGAACCGCTTCCACCCCCACCCCCAGTCCACCCCTAGCCGTCTTAGCCGCGCTCCTCCTCTGCTCCCCGCCATCGCCATGATCCTCTGCAATTTCTGTGCCCGGAACAGGCTAGTCTGCACAATTGTCCCTGGTCAACGTGCCTGCGGTTCCTGCCATCGCGCTCACTGCCGCTGCTCCCTGGGGGAGGGTATGCCACGCCCTCCACCCTCATCTGGCTCTTGTCCCCGGCCGCGCAAGAGGGCCCGTCCGGACTTGTTTGTGGTTTCGGACAATGACTCGGTCTTGGAGCACTCGTGGACTCCTCCTGGATTGCCCCCTGGCCATCCCTCCCCAAGCTCGGACCGCGACTCCACCTCTCCATACTGTCGCGCTGGACCTCCCCGCAAGGAGAATTACCCAAACTTCGCGGCGTACCGGGCGGCCATGCGATTCTGGGCGGACCGGGCTTGGGTGACGCAAGGCGCGAGGGACCCGCACCTTGATGAGATTCTCCGGCGTCGTGCCCCTGGTCCTCCTCCGGCTCCGGCTCCTCCAGCCCTGGCTCCAAGCCCGACCCCTCCTCCGGCCTCCCATCACTCGTCGGACTCGGACAAGAGGCCCCTGACCCCGCAAGGCACCCCTCAACCGCCCGCGTCACCCATCATTATCCCGTCGTCGCCTCCTGTCAGTCTGAGCGGTCCAGATGGTCCCCTGGAGGCTGCCTCCTCCCCGGTCCCGCCTCCCCCCAACCCGCCCAAGATTCCGGACATTCCTGTCCTCCCAGCTCTCCTGCTTGCAAGGTTTGATGCAATGGCGGACGACGCAGACGGGCTACTCCGGCGATTCCTGGCGGTCCCTTGAGCCCACACCACTGATGACCGTTGGGAACTCTTGGCGGCTTTACAAACCCTGGTCGCGGCGGCTTGCGCGGATGCAGAGGATATGATGAGGACCCGCTTGACTTAGACGGATTGCCCCCCCTTTTCCTTTTTTTTTTTTTTTTTTTTTTTCATGGTTCCTATTCCGCGCCCTTTTTCACAGAAAGACTTTTGCCGCGCCATCTTGTGAGAGCCTTGAGAGAATTCCGCGTACGGGCGTTATGAGTGAGAGTGAGATTTGAGAATGAGAGCGAGGTTGAGAATGAGACGAAATCAAGATCCGCACCCCGCCCATGCACTGAGCCAACAAAGTTTTCCGGAAGGTACCTGGACCACCCCAGCCAAACTGCCACACAGTTCCCTGTACCCACCCTGCAATAAACAAAACAACCCTACACCAGCGCGCGCACACAGTTATCCCAGAGAGAGAAAGAGGACATAAGGGAAACAAACACTCTGGGGTGTCTAGCTGTTCCGGCTGTGAACCGGATAGAACACCCCCTTACAAAATCAGACTTTTCCCGCGCGTGTTCCACCCATAATCCGCACCCATTACTCCATACACAAGACAACAGGTCGAGAGAAAAACAGAGAAAAAGATCCAAACCTTGAAGAAAAAGATCACTATATATATATATATATATATATTTTTTTTTTTTTATGATGGGGCCTCCGCTCCTTGTCCCGCGTGCCCATCCGCGGGGCTCGTCCTTGCGTTTACGGACCCGGCTTGCTCCGCGCCCGTGTCCCTAAAAACCAAACATAGCCGACACCAGTACCAATTTGCAAAACCAATTCATACAAGAAATAGGAAAACGGACATTCTGGGGTGTCTAGTCATCCCGGCTGTGAACTGGCTAGAACACCCCCTCACCAAATCAGGTTTTTGCCCTACTTGTGCCCCCCCGACTTGACAACTGTCCCCAGCAACTCATAGCCTTTCACTCCTCCGGGGCGGCGCGTCAAGCGCGGGCTCCTCCTCAACCAACAAACCCGACCCGCCCATCAATCCTGGACCCTTGGCTTCGTCCCGCGCGTCTGCGCCATTGCCAGCCGTCTTGTCCAAGGAGGTGGAGCCGCGTGCAAAGAAGCGCTTCACGTGCAAAGCCGCGGACTTCCGTTTGAGCGGCGCCCCATCCAATTCCTTGAGTTGATAACTCCCGCCTTCAAACTTGGATGCCACGCGGAAGGGGCCGTTCCATTGGTTGGCAAAAAGCTTACCCCACTGAGACTCCAAACTACAGTTGTACAGCAACACTAAGTCCCCCTTCCGCAACGGATCCCGGAGACAATGGGAACAGCGCTTGTCCCAGTAGCGGACCGACGCCGTCCTGGTCTTTCGCAACCTATCTGCGGCCTTCGCCAGGGTCTTGTCCCGCCGGATAAGCTGTTTGGCGCGCGCCTCCATGAGCTCCGCGGAGGTCTTCACCTTCCACCAATTGATGCCCAAGAAAGTCTCCAGCTTGATGTCCACTGGAAGGACCGGGCGCTGTCCGTAGAGGAGTTCATAAGGCAAGTAGCCCGTCAAGCGCTTGACCAATATCCTGTCCGCAAAGAGGACCACCGGAAGGGTCTCCTGCCACCGCTTCCCGTCCTTGCCACACATCTTCACCAGCGCGTTCTTGATTGGCTGGTGACCGCGTTCAATCATCCCGGCACACTCGGGGTAGTACTCCGTGACCCGCCTGAACTTAGCCCCGCAGCTCCGAACCAACCCCATCAAGCGGCCTTGGAACTCCGCGCCCCCGTCAACAGTGACCAGTCGGAGCGAACCATACCGCGCAAACCAATCTTCCTCCAAAAACTGGGCAACCCTTTCTGCCAACAGCTTGACCAGCGGACGCGCCTTGACCCAACCCAACAAATTGTCCCGCGCGACCAGCAGGTACGCGAACTTCTCCGCTTTGATGTGAACCACATCAAGGGAGACCCGTCCAAACAAGGTGTCCTCCCCCGTAGGGTGACCCACCTCCCTCGGGAGCCTAGAACTCCGCCTCTGACAAGCCTTGCATGACTTCACCCACTCGCGCACCGCGCGTACCACCCCTGGCCACCAGAACCTTGCTTTCACCCGCCGCGGCGTTTTGATCTTGCCCCAATTCCCAAAGTTGTCGTGAAGACACCGCAGAATCACCTCCTGGTCCCTCCTTGATGTCGCAACCACCAGGGGCACGGGGGTGCACCGCCGCCACAGTTGCCCCTCCTGCAAATAGAAGTTGGTCGTCCGCCGTTTTGCCCACCAAATTACCGTTTCCAAAGTACCTTCCAGAAATCAGAGACCCTGCAGAAAGAAGCACAACGTCGCGTAACGCCCGGACTGCTGCAGCAGAAGGGCAACCTCCGTCTCCATCATGCCCACCCGGATAACCGGAGATTCCACATCCAAGTGTTCCGCTCCTTCGAACGGATCCTTGCGCGGGTACCCCGACAGCGCGTCAGGCATTGTGAACGCCTTCCCTGGAACATGAACCACACTAAAGGCAAAGAGCTGAAGGAACGCAACCCACCTAGTCATAGGGGCGTTCGGCAGTGTTGGCAAATTGATCATCCGCGCCAGAGCCTCTGCGTCCACCAAGAGTTCGAAATTCACCCCCCAAAGCAAATGCTGCAGCCTCCGCACAATCTTGGTGACCCCGCACAGTTCCAACTTTGGTTGCGAATACCGACTCTCCGTCGCGGTGAAGGTTACGGATTCATAAAGAACCGGCCTATCCTTACCATCCTCCTCCTGCGTCAGAACACCTCCCGCGCCGAGTTCACTAGAGTCAACGGCCAGGCGGATCTCTCCCAAATCATAGTCGAGGTCCCGGAGGACAATGTCGCGCCCCACAATCTCCTTGAGCTTTGCAAAGGCAGCGTCACACCCCGCCGTCAACTCCCATGCTGCACCCTTACGCGTCAGTGCCCACAGCGGACTCGCCACCTCCGCAAACCGCTCAATGAACATGCGGACGTAGCTGCACAGCCCCAAAAACTGGAGGATATGCAAAGGCGTCCGTGGAGTCGGCCATTTGAGGACTTTGTTCCGTTTCTTCTCCGCGATCCTCCGGCCGTTGGCGCCCACCACATGTCCCAGCACCTCCAGCGCCGGAACGCAAACCGCCAACTTACTCCCCGACACCGTAAGCCCCGCCTCCTCAATCCGGAACAAGATCCGCTCCAACGTCCTTGCGTATTCCCAGACAAAGCGGCAAATCCTTGGCGCTTCCTCCAACACCGCGCCCCTGTAGTCCGTCTTCGGCCCCTTGATCCCCGCATTGTCAATGAAGATCAGAGCCCCCTCCGGGATGTTGTCCCGTAGTATCCATGTCATCTGAGCCTGGTAAACTGCCACCAAGTTTGTCGCGCCCTGCGGCAGCCACGTCAACTGCATTCTTCCCAGCCCTGTTTTGAACGCGGTCAACGGCCGCGAATCGGGGTGGAGCTCCCGCTGATTGTACCCCCCCATCACATCGACCAGTCCGTAACACGCGCGCCCCGCCATTGATTCCAAGAACTTGTCCACCCGCGGCGGCAATCCCGCGTCCCGGATGGTGAATGAATTCAGCCGCTGCAGGTCATGGACGATCCTCAGCGACTTCCCGTCCTGTTTAACGACTGCAAAGATCGGGCTAGAGTAGCTCAATGTGGACTGCTCGTACAAACCCGTTCTAACGCGCTCCCGGACCAGCTCCAGGAAGGGCTCCCGTACGGTCCAAGGGATTGGAATCGGCTTGATTTGCCAGGGTTTGTGCGGCACCGTGGGGATTACGTAGGGGTCGCCAATCTCTCTTTTCAACAATCCGCGCTTGTCTGGCCCAAAGGCAAGGGCCTTCTCGCAAAGCACCAATACCAATGCCAGCAAATCCTTCTCCTCCGCACTCAACCACCCCGCCGGCCCAAAGTTAAGCACCTCAATCCTTTCATCTGTGATCCGCGCCAACCGGGTTACCCACCCCGACGTCTTTGATGGACTTACCCAGGGATCCCGAGACCAGATGATTGGTCTCAGGGGCCCGTTCAGCCCCTGCGGCATTGTTTTGTTCCAAGGCCGGACCTTTCCCGCCACAGGCTTATACTGCCCCGCATTACACCTAACCATCCGCACACGTCCGTCCTTGTTGTCGTGGATCCTGGCAACAATCAACCCGCGGCTTTCGCCTTTGCTCACGAGCATGGCACTATGGTAGGGTTTTTGAAACGTGGTAGCTCCCGGTGACGCATACCAAGGAAAAGAACTTACTTCTGCCGCCCGCGCCCTCCGCGCGCTTCCCTCCCCCCTTTGCTCCTCCCTAGTTGGCCGCCCGCGCAAGAACGGAGCCTGTCCCGCGCGGTTACCGCGGTTGACTAGGCAAAATCCCCTGTGAGGCGGCCCTTGCAGCTGTTCCCCCCGTCGGATTCCGTCTCCTCGCCAGCCGCCGCCGACTGCACCCACTTCCCTTTCCCGTGGTCGGAGATTGTCGTCTCAAACTTGGCCCCGGACGCGTCCTCTACCGTCAGCACCTCGGTCCCTTCCTCCTTGTTGAACGCCATCCGGGCCCGGAACCCGAACATAAACGGTCGACCCAGGATCACATTGCCGCACTTGACCAAAAGGAATGACAGCGGCTTCCGGACCTTTGCGACCTCCACCTCCTCTCCTTCCACCACCCCGTCCACCCAACACTCACCACCGTTGAGCGCCCGCAATCCCATGGCGCACTTCCTCCGGACCAACCCCAACTTGTCCACCAATCTCAACGGGAGCAAGTTAACCATTGACCCGCTGTCCACCATCGCCCACACCTTCCGATCCGCGATCTTTATTGAGACGTAGGCAAGCGGGACCAACACGGCCTTGGGTGGGCACAACTCGCGTTCCCCCCCTTCCTCCGCCGCGTTCACGCACTGCACCGTTGCCGGAACCCTGCCGCGCCCGTACTCCCTTAACGCCTGCACCATCTCTTCAACGACCACCGGAGAGACCGCGGCCAGCTCCCGTAGCGTGAGAGGGACCGGCATCTTGCTCCCCATCACCCGCCGCACCACTTCTGCGGCCTTCCTTCTCCCTCCGGAGCCGGCCAACGGTCCTTGCGCACCAGTCTTTGGGGCTTGAGTAGTCAGCCGCTCCTTCACATCTACCTCCATCTTCTCTGACAAGATTTTCTCGTCCGCCGCCAACGCCCTAACCTCCGCCTCCACTTGCGGAGCTTGCCACGTGCCGGGCCCGGTGACAATTCCAAGCAACACCCAAGCGGCCCCTGCAGACTGCGCTCTTGCCCTGACCTGGTCCAATGGGGACAGGTGGTTGGGCCCGAAACTTACCGGCTCACCCGTTGGAAATATGAAAGTCAATCCGGACGCCCGGACCAATCCCTCGTCCATATCCCTTTTCAACTCCGCGCAACCCAACCTCCAATGTCTCCTGTTGCCACAATATGTGCAGATTCGGGCCGGGAACCCTCCCGAGGGTCCGCTACCAGGCCGAGGACCCCCCACCACGTGGGGCGGCTCATCGCGCCGAGGAGGCGGGGGCGGAGCCATTGACTGGATCGTTGGCTGGGCCGTGGGCTGTACCACGGGCCGGGCCGTTACCCGATTGAGGAGTATCCGCAGATCCTTCAACATGTCCGTCATCTCATTTACCGGTACCTCCATTGTACCTGGCCGACTTGTTGTGGATGGGCCCGCGTGTAGTTCCTGCGTCGGAGGTGGGGCTGAGGAAGCCGCTGGTCTCTTCGAGGCTGACGGGAACGCCCTAGCCGTGTCCTCAATCAGTTCCTCCAGATCGATCTTGCTCTCTACTGCCCCATTGATTGCTCTCAGGTCCGGGAGAAGGATGACACTCTGGTCCACCAACCGCAATACCATCCCGTGCTCGAAGAGGTGCCGCTGAACCCGCGCGCGAAGTTGTGGCGCAAGCCCACCCAAAAACGCCCGTTTCATTGCTCCCGTCTGACCCGCTACCACCTGGTTCTTCGCTAAATAACTATAGATACGGTCAAACAGAGATTTGTACTCGGACAAATTGTTCCGCGTCCGCACTCCACCTTGCGAGATCGCATCCGCCGCCGCCCGCTCAAAATCCGTTTCCCGGAAGAGGTGTTCTTGCTTTCCCCACCTTGCCATCATCTCGCCCCGGAGCCTAGTCCAGTCCCAAGCCTTGTAACCGGCCATATCCTCCACATCCCGCAGCTTACTTTTGTCTGTGATGAAGAGAACGATGGTGCAGACCTTGTCCTTGCCCGTCGCGTTTTCGGAGTCTGCAATATCCTCAAACCTCGCAAGAAAACGCCTGATATTGGCAGTGTCAAACCAAAGATGGGGAAATTTCTGCGGCCTAAGCCATACCCGCCGTGGGGCCTCGGCCGCCTCTGAAGGCTCCGACCGAGGGGGGCAAAGCTGCTGGTCCAAGTGGTTGGAGGTGGGGGAGGTGTTGGTCCGCTGACTCCCGCCCGGGGGGGAAATGGGGGCGGATTGGTCGATCCTGGAGTAGTTGTTGGCAACATCGCGTATGCTATCTTTGAGAGACTGAGACAAAAGGTGATTTCCCGGCCAGACCTCCAGATGTGGAAACTTAAGAAGAGCTACCTTTGCAAGTTGTCCTGAGTTCCGGAAGTTATTGGTCTAGCGTCTGTAAGATGATTGGGCGCAATGAGTTTTTTTTAAGAAGAGAGAGTGATGATCTAATGAAATTCCTTCCTTCTCCTTCCCTAAGGTGATGATGATCCTCCCCAACCCGGAGTTGAGGGTGAGGTCTTGAGTCCCCCCCTCAACCCTAGCCTAAGTACAACCACAAACAACAAGAACGAGTGATGAAATACAACCCTAAGCCGCAGAACCCTAGCCCAACCCTATCCCTCCATCCCTTGCCATTACCCGCGCCCTTTGGTATTAACGTAGCCCGGTTTGTCCTTCTCATGGCGCGGCCCTCCGCCGCGCCCTACTCGGAGCCCCCCGTGTTTCCGTCCGCGCCGTCTGCGGATCCCGTGATCCGCGGGTCGGCCCACACTTATGCCTGCGCGGGCCTCCCCAGCGCGTATAGCCCATGATCGCCCCGCCCTTGCCTTCCGGACTAGCCACCCGCAAGCTTGGTCGGGCCGGCTCCATCACTTGGTCCGCTTCTTCTGGGCAGGTCGCGGCCCGGCGCCGCCTAAGGTAGGCCCGACCCATACCTGGTGCTGAGCCCCGCAGCCCCTACTGCTGAGCCCGCAGCAGGCACTGCTGAGACCGCGCGCATGCCCAATGCTGAGCCCGACCTACCCAACTGCTGAGCGCGCAGCCCGCAACGCAGCTCTCGATCCGGGGTTATAAATACGACACCACACCGCGCTGCATTAGATGCTGAGCCCGACCTGTCCACTAGGTGCAGAGCCAAACAGCAGCTGCTGCTGAGCACTCCGCTTACCCTAATGCTGAGCCCGCTTGCCCCCAATGCTGAGCGCGCAGCCACGACGCAGTTCCCAATCCGTGTCTATAAATTGACACCACACCGTCACAGTACAATGGCTTGCTGTATGTCCTACGGCATGAGCGACAGCACGGCGTCATCTGGATCCACGTTGACAATGGCGTTGTAACAGCATCAGACAAAGCAACGCTTTCACGACTGGAGACTGACCTGTGTGACACACTGCGCATAAAGTGGTCACCATACATTGATTCAATTGTTGGCGTCAGAATTGACCGATCTGGTGAGGGTTTCACTCTTTCTCAGCCTAAACTGATTGACAATATTCTCCTTGAGCACTGGGATGGCACAACCATGCGCCAGTCCCCACTACCGACTGGCTACAACCCCGTCAGCAACCCATCGAGCGCATCGGTCAACAAGGATTTGTTCTTGTTGCTTGTTGGATCCTTGAGCTACCTAGTGGTGGGGACCAGACCAGACTTGGCGTTTGCGGCCAACCTGCTGTCGGGCTTTGCCTCAAGCCCCAACCAAACGCACTGGCAAGGTCTATACCACTTGGTGGGGTACCTGGCTTGCACGCGGGGCCTCTGCCTTCAATTGTTCCCCACAGACAACGGCCAGTCCCTGAAGGGGTATTGTGATGCGTTGTGGGGGGTTGAAGCATTGCGCTCCACCCACGGCGTTCTGGTTTCCTTTCTGAACTGTCCCATCATTTGAATTTCAAGACGACAACAATGTGTTGTGGCCTTCACCTGCCACGCTGAGTACATGGCCCTGGGTGTAGTGACCCGGCAGGTGCTGTGGATCAGACACCTCATCAAAGACATCTTGCATTCCGACCATGTGGGCCACCTTTTCTGCAATAACAAAGCCGCCATGAAGATTGCCACCGAGAACGTCTCCAACAAACAAACGCGTCACATGGACAGAGACTTCCACATCACCAACAAGGCGCTGTATAACCGGGACACCAGCCTGACATGGGTCAAGTCCAAAGATCAACTTGCAGACATGCTGACCAAGGCGGTCAGCCACCCCATACTTCAGCGCCTCAGGGGCAGAATCCAGCTACGCTGACGGTAAGGCACCATCTTTCCCGCATCCCTTCTCTTTCCTACTGTCCACTTCAATCATTCCTTTTCCCGCTGCACCTGTGCCGACTCTTGTATGTAGATAAGTGTTGTGGGTATTGGGGTACGTACGAGCATAGTCGTGGGCGGGGTGTGTTGTAACCCTAACCCAGGTTACACATGCATATACCCGACTATGCATCTACCGTACTATATAAACCTTGCAATAGAACATCCCAGAGCCTAGGCTATGGGATCTACGTTATCTTCATCCTAACACATGGGACTGCCACCCAGCCCAAGGTGTTCGAATGGATTGTGATGGGTCAGCTCAGAGTCGCGAGTCGCGTCATGATCAGGGATCGGGTCGACTCGGATTGGCCTCCTCTCGGTCTATTCAGCTCATCATGATCCGCTCCGGCGCTTCATGAGTACTTGAGTTCTTGCAGGATGAAGGATCTCACGAGCACTCTGTGATTCGACCGATGAGATACGCTACTAACTCATCCATCCAATCTCAACGATCGATGGGATGATCTGAGAATTATATAACTTGATGATTTAGATCTCATGATCTACCATATTTCATCCGTCGCTTTGTATCCTATCTCCTGAACCCAGACCTGAGCCTTGAATCGATTATAGAACTGCTCTGGATCGGTGTTAAGGGTCTAATTTGAACCTGTCTGACTGACTCTCTGATCACTCTCTCTCTCTCTCCTTCGACCTCGACCTCGACCTCGACCTCGACCGCAAGCCAGCACTTTCGGGGCGGCTGGCCCACTCATTCACTATGTATGTATGTATGTATGTATGTATGTATCTGTGCTTGCACCGGGATCGGTTGCAGTTCATGAACCGGCCGGCTGCCGTCTCGTCGCCTCCGCCTGCGCACTGCGTCGATGATCCGCGCGGCATGGCCCGCTTGTATGTACTTAGGATATGTAGTCGCTCCAGTGGGGGGTCTCACCTGCCCGTGCCCCAGATGGGCGTGGCCCTCGTAGTCGGTCTGGTGGAGCAGCTCGAGGCCTGATGGATAAGAAGCCGTCGAGAGCTTGTTGACCTTCGAGGAGTCGTGGTCGGAAGAACCTTGGAGAGAACATTCTCATCACCCACAACACTCCAACGCTTGGGTCGAAGAACGAACGAAGGTGCGATAGATTGCTGAAGATCGACGGAGGTCGTACAAGAGCTCGATCGGATTTCGTCGATAGGCTCCTACGACGCTGGTCGGGTCGGGATTACTTACAGTATCATTCGAACCATTCTAGATCTCAGGGAACCGAACCCCTGAGGGAAAAAAAAATTAAAGGTCAAGATCGTCGTTCAAAGAGAACATGTTACCAGCCGGCGTTCGAACGATCCGATTCAGGAAACCATCCGATCAATCCGATGCTTCAAAGGCCGCCGATAGTAGTGAAAAACTCAAGGCCAACAAACGCCTCATCCTCAAAGATACCCTGATCTCTGAACAGTTGAATCGGTTCGTCGATCTCACCCTTCCTTTTTTTAAAAAAAAAAAATCGCATCCTCCACCCACCGGATCTGATCCTCCTTCCTCTTCATTCATCCCAACAGGAATAGTCCCCCATCGGTACCCAAATTATCCGTCGCTTTTCGTATACTCATCCTCGTCCGATTCTGTGCTGCCATGTACAGTTCGATTAGTGATTGTGATGAATGTGGGTTGCCTTCCTGATTTGATGATTCCCTATCCAAGCGACCCATCTGTTGCTCTATCACTCCAGAACCTTTCAATCGATCAAACCCCCCGAATCATCAGCCGTTAACCTTGCCCTCTTTCACCTTCATCCTCTAGCCTTCAACTATTGGGAACCTACCCATTACCTCATCCATGGAAAAGGCTTTCAAACTTGGGAATATTCCCCCCAACACTCGATTCGCTCTTGGTTTTACATCCTGATCCATTCGCTTCCTGCTTGGATCGCTAGCAAAGCCTTCCCATTAGATAAGGTTAGCAATCTGCTCCTACTCATGCTGAGCTAGAGAACCTTTCCAAACTAAAGCGATTACTCGGAAATCCTCAGAGGTCCGGGTTTTTTGCTATTCGTGCCACGCTGGCCTTCGCAACATCTTTCAACGAAGCAAAACTTTACCGAGCGATTGCCGATCACATCAACCCCCGTGCTGCTCGTTACTACTTGGGAATGTCTCTTTTTAGCGCTGCGATGTGGAACGTAACTTCGGGTCAGTCCATCAGTTTCTTGGTTTACCCCCCCCCCCCCTTGAGATCCCGATCGACTTACCGCTTGTATACCGTTGGTTAGCCTATCTGCCTTCGGCCTTCGCAATGCAAGCCATCACGTTGGCTTATTCCTACGTTCTCGAACCGGTCTCCTCTAAACCCAACTGCGGCCGACGTACTTTGCTCTCATGCTTATTCTTCGTGATTGCTACTCTGGCTGGATGGCCCTTCGTTGGTGCCTTAGCCCTACCTTTCGTATTTGAAGAATTGGGTATGTTTGGAAACGACCAAGTTATGCCAGCCTCACGACCCAGCTGGGCTGCTTCTCGCTTCAACAGGCTATTCGCCTGTGGTCTATTCAGTCTAATCCTCGTCTCGGCCCCCATCTTATTCGTCGATTGGCTTGCCTACGGCAAACTAGTCTTTGTGCCGTTAAACATCGTCAAGTACAACGTCTTTCCTGATCGCGCTGCCGGTGAAGGTGGTCCTGAACTCTACGGGACTGAACCTGGTTATTTTTACCTGTTAAACTTGTTACTGAACTTCAATATCGTCTTCATCCTCGCCTTGTTCTCGATCCCTCTTGTGCTACTAACCGACCGATTTTCGAGGAAGAATGGTATCCGACTCGGCCAAAAACTCCGGCTTGCAAATCAAACGTCCGCCTCTCACCTACTGATTGTCCGCCTACTGCCCGTATACATTTGGCTAGGCTTATTGTCTCGCCAATCGCACAAGGAGGAAAGATTTATGCAACCCATATATACCCTCATCACCTTCAATGCTGCCGTTTCGCTCTCATTAATCCGAGGCTGGATGGAAGATGTCTTTATCAAACTGACATCTTCTCCCTACAGAGTAAGCCCTCGCCGGATATGCTCCCACACTAAGGATTACGTTGTACGTGGCAACTTATATTTGTTTTTATTTTGTAAACAGGCAGGTCGCACCAGTATCTTTTCCACCTTCACGAGGACGGTGATCTTGACGTCATCATGCATTGGGATAGCTCGGATCCTTGCGCTGCAGTATTACTATCATGCACCACTGGACTTGATGTTCCACTTCCAATACAATGAATTGCCCGTGCGAGCAATTCAATCACACCCGGCGGACTACGCTTATCTCCGATTAAACACTACTCAGCCTATCCTCGAAGCTATTGAGAATGCCGAGTATACAGTAGACTTAGGACCTCTGGCGAAGGATAAACTGACACTCTGTTTGGGAGAGAGTTGGTATAGATTGCCTACTCAGTTCTTGGTTCCTGATCCTATCAATGTCGAGTTTGTCAAGAGCCCTTTCACTGGCATCCTACCCTCCAAGTTCATCCCTACCACGCTTAAGAAAGGTCAACATGATGGCCATCAACCCCCCCTCGGTGCCCATTCCAAGGTTGGACTAGCTGAGAATTTTAGTGATGGTATATGGTCTCGGAAGGGTACCCGAGTGAATGGCGGCAAATTCAATTCTCAAAACAAGGAAGAGCCCGACCGCTATGTAAGTACGATGCTTCAATGCTTCTTTCTCTGTTGATCCTAAGCAAGAGCTTGGCTCATTGAAACTTTTTCTCGAACTCCAACGGCCCATGTTGACAGGTCGATTTGAATACCCAATGCGATTACTTCATCGGAACCAGTTACCCTGATAGGAAGAATGGGTGGAAAGGAGAAGAAGTCGAGAGTTCCAAGGATTGGGAAGCGAAGAGCTGTAAAAAGATTTTGGATGGACAGGAAACACCTATGATCTTTCGGACGATCTGGTTACCGTTGAGTTGGTGGAACGACCGTCGTGAAACCAGTGCAAGTGTGGGTAGCCAAACCATGCAAAGTTTTGGTGAAATGTGCCTGTATCAGAAACGCGCCCCGTCTTCGCAATGAAGTTCCTATCCGCCCTTCCCCAGTTTTCCTCTCGTTCCATTTCTACACACTCTCGACCCAGCCCACGCCATGATTCTTTGTACATTAATCCTCCACATCGATAACCCAGTTCGATCAGTACGAGCGTGCAATAATCTTCAACGTGAAAAAAAAGTTTCAGTGGGTCGAATATCCAAACCCGTTCGGTTCAATTCTGTGTGCTGCCTCATCGTAGTGTATTCATTCATTCGAGCTAGACCATGTAGTAATGCATTCATGTAATCCAACAATTGACAATAAATTGATAAGTTTTTGCCCTGCATGGAATGTAAGCCTCTCCCACCGTTCTACGGAACACATTCCCAATCACTTTTTTTTTTTTCGTTGGGAATTTGGTGAAAACGAAATGCAATTATGGGCAGTGTTGATCGGCGTGATGAGCAATCAGGAATCCTTGCATGCCAGTGATCAAGAGAATTCGGATCGGATGACGACGACTCGGGACTGAATCAAGTGTAGGTTGAATCGAACCTCAAAGAAAAAAAAAAAGCGAAAGAAAAAAAAAAAAAAAGAGAGAGAGAGAGAGAAAACTAATCGATGAGGATGATTTTGTATTTCTAAGTTCTAGGTTATGGTACGGTAGGTAGATCTCTAGGTTTGAACAGGATCGAGGGTGGAAGGTCGATTGATCCACCTGAAGCAAGAAGAAAAGAGAGAAAAGTGAAAGAGAAAAAAGAAGGGTAGGAATGTGTTTTTATTTTTATCGATGGATGATGTGGTGGGTGGGAAGGGGGGGGGGGGGGGGGAAGGGAGTTGAGAGGGTTTGAGATCTTGGTTGGAGGGGTGAATAGAGAAGCTTGGATGAAGAAAAGTCCAAGATCAAGCGAGGTACGCCATCCGGGTCAGCGGGAGAGATCTAGCCGTCCATATGCGCGCGTGTGTGTGTGTGTGTGTGTGTGTGTGGGGGGGGGAGATGAGAAGAGGGGTGGAGTGGATGGAGAGAGATGAACGGACCGAGGGCCTAGGAAGGTCCGATTCGAACCCCAACTAACGTTCCACCTCTTGGGTGCTGGTAGGGCCTACACCTACTCTTTTCGAGCCAGTGAGATTTAAGTCACTCGAGTGGGCGCCAATCGTCCTCCGACTCGAGCTCGCCCCCCCCCCCCACCCCCCCTAACCACTCTGCGGTCGGTCGCAAACTGGACTGGAATACCATCGACCATGGATCGGTGGACCAACGTACACCACTTCTTCGTTAGGTATTTTTTTTTTTTCCCCTTTTTTTCTTCTTCTTCTTCTTTTCTTTTTTTATGGAACTCCTTTCACTCATTAGTCTCCTCCATCGTGACTTCTCATCTCATCCCATTCAAGCACTCGTTCGTGTTTGTTCGTGTTTGTTTTTTTTTTTTTTTTTTTGCATCAAGAGTTGTAATTTTTTTTTTTTTTTTTTTTTTTTTTTTTTTTTTTTTTTTTGGTTTACACTGTTGATTATATATTGTATGTACATAAAAGAATAAAAATCTTGGGAAATAATAGGATTGTTTGTATGGTCAGACATAGTTTTTTTGTTCTCAAAAAAAAATAAAAATTAAAATAAAAAATAAAAAAATAAAAAAAAATAAAAAAAAAATAAAAATACAAAAATACAAAAATACAAAAATGAGGACATGATACGGTTTAGGACAAAAGAAAAAAAAAAGAAGGTTAGATTTAGTACAAAAACCTGAAAGGAAGCAGACAAAGAAAGAATCAAAAAAATCAAAGGAGAGAGATAAACTTGGAGGACAAGAATTCCTGAGAAACAGGATAGAATTCTTGAAGCTGATGATAGCTCTTGAAGAGTTTTTTGTTAAATTCTAAAAGACAAAAATTGCTATACCACTAGGATAAGAGCTCTGTACCAACCATCTCCTGTATTGAATCCACAAACTGTAGCTCATACCTTACCTCAACTTTCAGAAACTAGTTTCTCATGGATTTGGTTCCATTCATGAAAGGTTTGGGAATCGAGTGACAGCATTCACTATTGAAGGATGACTCTTGAAGAGTACTCAGTTAAATCAAGCTAACCAACTTGTGGTTTGAACTATCAGATTGGGAGGATTTTTTGGAGAATAGTATGATGAGAATATATTGGATCTGTTCAATCAAACACTCTGTTTTTTGGTCCAAGTGATTCTTTTAAAGAAAAAAAAAAATTCTCTTTGAGGCATTTTTAGACTTCAAAGATTCATTTCAAGATTCATATTGATTAAAGCAAACCCAAGATTTCTGGAGAGCCTTGGGACTACCTTGATGATTATCATTGATATCTAGAATTCCTGCTCAGATCGTATGATTTGAAGGAAATAATTTGTCTCATGAAGCCACTAGAGCTTTAAATCCTGAGTTGCCTGGCATCAGAGATGCACAGGAAGGAACCTTTCAAGATGATCTTAGCCAAAAAAAAATTACCCAGATTTTATTATAATTATTATTATTATCCTTGGGAAGTGTTCAATTGACAACCTTACACAACCTGTTCACAGCTCAAATTGGGTTGTGGGGTGCAGTTGACAACCCCTTCTGAGTTGTGGTGTGTTGTTCAAAACTCCAGGGTTGTGAGAAAAATAAATAAATAGATAATTAAGTAAGAATAAAATAAATTAAAACTAAATAAATAAATAAGACAAAAGTAATATAAGGGAATAAAAAGGGGGGAAAAAGAAACAGAAAAAAAGAAGAAAAAAAAAGAAAATGAATTGAAAAGATTGGAAAAAAAAGAGAAAATTAAGAAAAGAAAAAAGAAAGAAAAATTAAAGAAAAATTAAAGAAAAAAGAAGGAAAAAAGAGAGAGAAAATAAGGAAAAAAAAATTATAAAAAAAACAAAACAAAAGAAAGAAAAAAGAAAGAGAAAAGAAAGAAAAAAGAAAGAAAGAAGAAAGAAAAAAAGAAAGAAAAAAGAAGGAAAAAAGCAAGAAAAAAGAGAGAAAAAGAAAGAGAAAAGAAAGAAAGAAGAGAGAAAACAGAAAGAAAAAAGAGAGAGAAAAAAGAAAGAAAAAAAGAGAGAAAATAGAGAGAAAAAAGAGAGAAAAAAGAAAGAGAAAAGAGAGAAAAAAGAAAGAAAAAAAAGAAAGAAAAAAGAAAGAAAAAAAGAAAGAAAAAAGAGAGAGGAAAAGAAAGAAAAAAGAGAGAGAAAAGAAAGAAAAGAGAGAGAAAAAAGAAAGAAAAAAGAGAGAAAAAAGAAAGAAAAAAGAAAGAAAAAAGAAAGAAATAAAAGAAAAAAGAAAGTCAAAAGAAAGGAAAAAAGAAAGAAAAAAAAAAGAAAAAAGAAAGTAAAAAGAAAGGAAAAAGAAAGAAAAAACAGAGAAAAAAGAAAGAAACAAGAATGAAAAAAGAGAGAAAAAGATAAAGAAAAAAGAGAGAAAAACAAAAGGAAAAAGAAAGAAAAAACAAAGAAAAAAGAAAGAAAAAAGAAAGAAAAAAGAAGGAAAAAAGAGAGAAAAAAGAAAGAAAAATGAGAGAAAAAAAGAAAGAGAAAAGAAAGAAAAAAGAAAGAAAAAAGAGAGAAAAAAGAGAGAAAAAAGAGAGAAAAAAGAGAGAAAAAGGAGAGAAAAAAGAGAGAAAAAAGAAAGAAAAAAGAAAGAAAAAGAAAGAAAAAAGAAAGAAAAAAGAAAGAAAAAAGAAAGAAAAAAGAAAGTAAAAAGAAAGGAAAAAGAAAGAAAAAACAGAGAATAAAGAAAGAAACAAGAAAGAAAAAAGAGAGAAGAAAGAAAGAAAAAAGAAAGAAAAGAGAGAAAAAAGAGAGAAAAAAATAAAGAAAAAAGAGAGAGAAAAGAAAGAAAAAAGAAAGAAAAAAGAGAGAAAAAAGGAAGAGAAAAGCAGGAAAAAAAAGAGAAAAGAAAGAAAAGAGAGAGAAAAAAGAAAGAAAAAAGAGAGAAAAAAGAGAGAAAAAAGAAAGAGAAAAGAAAGAAAAAAGAGAGAAAAAAGAAAGAAAAAATAAAAAAAAAGAAAGAAAAAAGAGAGAAAAAAGAAAGAAAAAAGAAAGAAAAAAGAAAGAAAAAAGAAAGAAAAAAGACAAAAAAGAAGGAAAAAAGAAAGAAAAAGGCAAGAAAAAAGAGAGAAAAAAGCAAGAAAAAAGAAAGAGAAAAGAAAGGAAAAAGAAAGAAAAAGAGAGAAAAAAGAAAGAAACAAGAAAGAAAAAAGAAAGAAAAAAGAAGGAAAACAGAAGGAAAAAAGAAGTCAAAAAGAAGTCAAAAAGCAAGAAAAAAGAGAGAAAAAAGCAAGAAAAAGATAGAAAAAAGAAAGAGAAAAGAAAGAAAAAAGAGAGAAAGAAGAGAGAAAAAAGAAACAGAAAAGAAAGGAAAAAGAAAGAAAAAAAAGAGAAAAAAGAAAGAAACACAAAAGAAAAAAGAGAGAAGAAAGAAAGAAAAAAGAAAGAAAAAAGCAAGAAAAAAGCAAGAAAAAAGAGAGAAAAAAGAAAGAGAACAGAAAGGAAAAAGAAAGAAAAAAAAGAGAAAAAAGAAAGAAACAAGACAGAAAAAAGAGAGAAGAAAGAAAGAAAAAAGAATGAAAAGAGAGAAAAAAGAGAGAAAAAATAAAGAAAAAAGAGAGAGAAAAGAAAGAAAAAAGAAAGAATGAAGAAAGAAAAAAGAAAGAAAAAAGAAAGAAAAAGGAAAGAAAAAATAAAGAAAAAATAAAGAAAAAAGAAAGAAAAAAGAAAGAAAAAAGAAAGAAAAAAGAAAGAAAAAGTCAAGAAAAAAAGAAAGAAAAAACAGAGAAAAGAGAAAGAAAAAAGAGAAAAAAAAGAAAGAAAAAAGAGAGAAAAAAGAAAGAAACAAGAAGGAAACAAGAAAGAAAAAAGAGAGAAAAAACAAAGAAAAAAGAAAGAAAAAAGAAAGAAAAAAGAAAGAAAAAAGAAAGAAAAAAGAAAGAAAAAAGAAAGAAAAAAGAAAGAAAAAAGAAAGAAAAAGAAAGAAAAAAGAAAGAAAGAAAAGAAAAAAAATCAGAGAGTTGCAAACTCCTTGTTAGCAGACCAAATTTTTTGCAAACCACCTGTTTGGCACCCATTTGTGCTGCAAACTGCTTGTTTGCACCCCCCTGAGGGTTTTACGAGTTGTAAAGAACTTTGCCTGCAACTTGTAGAGTTGTGAATTTAATTCCACCCTTTTGTTTTTGGAATGTGAAACTTTTTGGATACCCTTGCATGCGTGCGTGCATGCACACTTCATAACTTCATTCTTTTTCTCAGCAGTAAAATTCACTCTGGTTAATTTTACTCACCACCACTTCAAAATAAGACTTTCCAGACTGATCTCCAACTAAACTCCCCCCCCTTCAAAAAAAAAAAAAAAATTAAAAGTGCTGATCAAAAATCATCATCACAAATTAGCTTTACAATCTTCATCATTTTTTTTTTTTAAAAAAAAACACTTTCATCTTTATTTTCTCAAACCACCCCCTTATGATTTTAAAAAACCCAAGAAATTCCTCAAGAGCCCCATGGGATTAAAATCACCTCAACCTCTTCCACAAAAACTCTCCATACATATCAAATTTTGGTTTGATTTTTTCATCCATCAAAATGAAGTTTTAAATTGGCAAATCCCTTTTTTTGTTTTTTGTCCGGGGGGGCCTTGAATTGCTTATTAAAAATGATTTATTTTGTTCATTTATTTCAGGATGTGAAGAGAAGCTTTTTGAATTCATCATCATATCATGGTTTTGATCATTTTAATCATCAAGCTTTGATTTTTTGCTGGTAATCTTTACCTGCAAAATCTCACTCTAATTTATTTTTTTATTTATTTCCCATGGGTTTGATTTCAAAATTCCTTGTCTCAAAATGTGTTGTTCCATTTTTTTAAAAACTGATACAATCTTTGGAAAAATTATATCATGAATTATAATCAAACAAAAATGCAGTTGGGAAAACTTGTGATTCTGAATAAAATTTATAAAAAAAAAATAATAAGAAAGTCATGGTTGAATATGGTGAGGAAGAGGATGAGGGTTAAAAAAATAGACTTAATTTTATCACTGGAGATCAATGAGGGAGGATGAAACTAGTGCATCACTTCATCCAGAATTAAATCTGATGCCCTGAATCTCTACCCTGCTATACTGGATGAAAAAATAAGCCACCTAGGAAGCATAAAACTGAAGAGCTTTGATGTCACACTGGACACAACCAGATCCTCAGTCTCCCAACTCAAATTAAATTTCAAATTTGAGAGAATCAAACTGCATTAACACCAAGGAGAAATTGTCTTTGTATGTTACATAGGGTATCTCATTTGCTTGCATATTGATTACTCTTAATTAATAAGTTGAAATCATTCAAAACAGATTCTTAAACATTTTGAAGAATCATTCATTTCATATACACCTAACACCTAGGGTATGTTAACTCTAAAATTTGAAATCTTTGATTTTTTGAAATCCTCCCAAATGCCTTTTTGATTTCAAAATTTGAATTTAAAATTTATACAGAAAACCTTAAATTTATTTCAACCTCATTGATATTTTGAAATTAAGGTTCAACCTGTAGCCAAGGCAGTTCATATGTTAAGTAATTAATTGGATCTAATTATAATCTTAAACAATTGAGGCGTATTAATCTGGGATATATTGGCTCTAAATTGAATAATATCATCCCTAAAAATTTTTTTTTGATTAAAATCCTTGCTCTCTCTTCCTTCCTGATTTATTAAAAAAGTAGAGTAGTTTAAAAATTCATAGTAGGGCGTATTAGAGTTAGAAAACCCACCATTAGAAACCTGCCCTTTTTCTTGACCAAACCCCCCCATTTTTAATGGCAGGTTTCTGAAATACACATACCCCCTAACCAGTGTATTTCAAAATGGTGGCTTCATGAAAATGGCGGATTTCAAACACCAAACCCGCCATTCAACCAGCCATTTATGCATCATCATCCATCCACCATCCATCAAATCCAAAACACCCATCCACACCTCCACCTCAGTAAATCCATACCAATACCATCTCCATCACATCACACACATCACATCTCCATTTATTCACATCCCTATTGCTTTACATCTCCATCTTCACACAAATACAATCATCATCTTATCACCCCACATCAAATCACCATCTTTCTCAACATGTCCCATCAAAATTCCCAGCAGCAAGTTGAAAATGCAAAAAAGCTGACTGAAATTTTGTTAGTATTTGACTGCCATTCAGACTCCAATTTGGAATCAACTTGGTTGGCTTTGAGAGCTCTATTTAAAAAGCAATACATGGTTCTAAGAAGACAAACTATCCACAGCCCTATGTATGAAAGGCAAAAGCTGCATCTCCTCCCCAAATTAAGCTTCCAGCAACTGTTCCAAACTCTATTTCCTTCATTCATAAAAATTTTTGAGATTATTGAAGACCACCACATCTTCCAGAACAATTATTGGGATCCTCAAAGCAATCCAGATATCCAACTGGCCCTTTCTCTCAAAACCCCAAAGGAATGAAGTTCCTCATCAGCTGGATTATCACTTGTGTAATCCTTCACAATATTTTGGCCAATATCAAAGATGAATGGGAAAAAATATTTGAAGATGATATTCCGGATCCGCCTCAAGTCATCCCTGTCTCATCTTGTTCCTCATCTTCTTCTATGAGAGAACATATTCTTCCTCTAACCCTTGCTTGCTTTGATGAGTAATTTTTTATTTTGAATTACGTAAAAAATCCCTTTACCATATTGTTTTTGTCCATATTTTTTTGGTTTTGGTTGTTCACTCAAGATTCCTAGGCTCAGTTGGTTTTTTTTCTCTCTTTTGGTGGGGTGGAATTAGAAAAAACAGAATCAAAACTTCCAAACCACCCACCTCACCCCACCAAACCATGGGTTGGTCCACTCCTTCCTTCTCCTCACCAACCACCTCCACCTCACCAACCACCTCCACCTCACCAACCACCTCCACCTCACCAACCACCTCCACCTCACCAACCACCTCCACCTCACCAACCACCTCCACCTCACCAACCACCAACCACCTCACCCCTCCTCCTGACCCACCACCACCACCTCACCCACCAACTCCACCTCACCCACCACCTGCACCTCACCCACCACCTCCCCTCCTCCTTTGGTTGGCACCCCTGGTAAGCTCCCGCCCCTCCTCCTCATCCTCCTCCTCATCCATCCCCATCAACGGATACTTATCCTTTGATCCATCCACCTTAGGCCCCCCCACCTCCTTACTTCTTCTTTCTTCAGGTAAGTTCCCCGCTCCCTACTCCTCATCCTCCTCTTCCCCCAATCCTTTCTGACCTCCTCTCCCTCTTGCTTGCTTCCTCATCATACCCCCCCTGCTCCCTTGCTTGCCCGGCCCCTCTGCTCCCTTGCTTTCCTGGCCCCTCTGCTCCCTTGCTTTCCTGGCCCCTCTTCTCCCTTGCCCCCCACTTTTCTTGCTCCCTTGCCCCCCCCCTTTGCTTTCTCCCTCACCCCCCCCCTTTGATTTCTTCCCCCCCTTCAATTTGACCGCCCCCCCTTTTTTGGATTGCCAGCCCTGCCACCCCCCTAAATTTCTCTGGCTCCACCCCCCCACCCCCCCCCCTGGTCCCTAGATTGCCCGGCCCCTCTGCTAACTTCCCCCCCCTTTGCTTGCTCCCTCGCCCCCCCCTTTGCTTGCTCCCTCGCCCCCCCCCTTTGCTTGCTCCCTTGCCCCCCCCTTTGCTTGCTCCCTTGCCACACCTCCTTTATTGCAGGCCCCCCCTTCAATTAGACCAGCCCCCCCTTTGTTTGGATTTCCAGAACTGAAACCCCCCTCAATTTCTCAAGCCCCGCCACCCCACCCCCCTCTGCTCCCTTGCTCACCCAGCCCCTCTGCTACCTTTCCCCCCCCTTTGATTGCCGCCCCCCCCCCTTTGTTTGGATCACTGGCCCTGCCACCCCCCTTGTTTGATTCACCCCCCCCTTGATTGCTCCGGCCCCGCCCCCCCCCTGCTCCCTTGCTTTCCTGGCCCTCCCTTTTTTTGGATTGCTGGCCCTGACACCCCCCTTGTTCACTCCTCCCCCCCCTCTCAATTGCTCCGCCCCCCCCCCACCCCTCAATTGCTCTGGTACCACCACCCCACCCCCTTTGCTCAAGCCTCACCCCCCCCTTCTCCCTGCTACCTTGCCCCCCCCTTTGCTTGCTCCCTTGCCCCCCCCCTTTGTTTGGATTGCCAGCCCCACCACCCCCCTTGTTTTCTCCGCTCCCCCCCCCTCAATTGCTCCAGCCCCCCACCTTCCTGGCTACCTTGCCTCCCCCCTTTGATTGTGCACCCCCCCCCCCCCCTTTGTTTGGATTGCCAGCCCTGCCACCCCCCTTGTTTTCTCTGGCCCCACCCCCTGCTTTGTTTGCTCTTGCCGCTCTGCCCCCCCAGTTGCCGCTGCCCCCCCCCCCAATGCCCTCCTGCCCAGCCAACCAAGCCACTCCCCCTCCCTGGCCCCCATAGCCCAAGCCAAAGCCTGGCCAAATTTGTTCACACCCAGGTAATTTTTTTTGTGATGACATGACTGATTTTTTTTTTTTTTGCAATCCTTTTTTTAAGGATTTTCCTTCAATTCCATTGCTTCTCCCACCACACTCACAAGTTTATACTCTAAATTGAATCCTTTCTTGATCCTCACCCCAAGCAGAGCATTTTCCTGGGAGGGGACAAGATGGAAGGAGATGAGGTGAAAAAAATAAAGAGAGGTGGAAAGCAGAGGAATTTGAAGCAAAAGAGGGATCAAATGAGGAAATCAGAAATCTCTTTGGAACTTGCAGAGGGGGGCATCAACAAAAAGGTTGTATGGTCTGGATGGAAACTACAACCTTTGGATCTGTATCCTGCCATCACTGCTGAAAACAAAAAGAACAATTAAAAACCCTCACCTGCTGAGTTCAAACATGCCAAGCAGACAATCAAGCAATTCCATTTCTTCAGCCATGGAAAAGTAATTTTCTCAATAATTCTGATCACAAGGGTCTTGTTGCAATAATTGAATTTGTCCCATTGTATAAAATTTCTGACCAAGACAAGAAGGACATCAGCTTTGGGAAAAATTTTCTTCACCGGTCAAACAAATTTTTCAACACTGTTGGTCCCTCAAGATCTTGGGGTGGAAAAATGTGGGCAATTGGATGGCAAAAATTGATGCACCCCTTTGAGTTATTAAAATGCTATTTGAAAAAATCATCTATTCAATCCTCCCCTCAAGAGCATGATTTTCTCAATCTCAAGGCAGACAAAGTCTCTCAAATTTTAGGAAAATTTTTTTGAAATTTGGCCAGACTTCCCTTTGAATCAAACCGTGAAATAATGAAGGAAAAACACATCCCCTCCTTCTCATCACTTGAATTTGGTTCTTGGCCTACTCCCTTTGACTGCTCTCCACATGTCACTTTCACATCCAAATCTTTTTACAACTCACCTCACATGGACAAAGGTGAAATCTCTGAGTATTCCTTTTTACTTGCAGTTCCAACCAAGAAATCAAATGGAAGGCTTATTGAAAATATGAATGAATATGAAGTATCAGACGGCCAATTTGTTTTTCCTGACATTGGCTTTGGAATTGATTTCAAGCAAAAAGGTATAGTCAAAATGGTTTGGGCAGCCAATAAGTACAAGCACTGTACTTTTCCTGATGTGGAGAGTTCCATTCATACAAGAATGGAAATTTAAATGCAAATCAACAAAACCACTCAAAACACTTGCAGGGACTTGGGGAGTTGGAAAATATACTCTAGGAAAAAAATATAAATAAAAAGAAAAATTATTTTTTTATTGGCGGGGTTAAAAATAGTCTTAAGCATTGTTGTAATCAAAAAGGATTTTTTTTTCTTTTTAAGTTTTTCATCAAAGAAAATATATTTACAGGACCAGCATTTGAGTAATATGCTTTAATTCATCTACTGTTCTACTGCTACAAATGTATTCCACAGCCATTGACCACTTATCCTTTTTTTCTGTTGCCAGTTGTTCCCTCTCCATTTCCAGTTGTGCTTGCTTTCAAGCCTTCTCCTTTCCCTCTTTTTTAAATTCTAGCTCATCCTGTTTCAAATTCCACTCAGCATCCCATTTTTGTTAATGAGCCAAAATCTTGGCTTTCTGCTTTTGAAAATCAATAGCCAGTTGAAAATCCCACTTCTCCTTTTCAAACTGAAGTTTTTCAGATTCAATTTGAAATTTCACTGTTTTTCAGAGGGGAATAGGAATGAGCTTGATTTTGAAAGCAAGGATAATCCAATTGGCTTACTTGAATCTCACTTCTCCATGATCTTCTCAAAGCCCAAAAAAATTGAAGTTTTTCTCCTCTTTTGAATTCTATTGGTGTTGATGTTGGTGGAATTGGAGGCCTTTTGCTTTCCCTTTGCAGAGGAGGTTTGTGTGGGAACATCATTGCTCTCATTTGAAGGGGATGTGGGAGGAGCCATTGGCTTGAGTTTTTGGCCATTCAGGAATGGATAAGCCTGTTTTTTTAAAATCTAAATCAGTCAGGATTAACCACACAGAAGACAAAAGAACTTGGTTCCTTACTTGAGCAGATCTTAATGACAATGGTGATATGGGAATGAAATCCCCCTCATTGGCCAAGTTCTCCAGTTCTTCCACCCCAGGAAGAGAGCAATTGAAAGGAGTAAGTGAGGGTTCCAAGGTTGGGTTTGACTCATCAATCAATGCGGAAGTAGATGTGATTGGAGCTGATTGTGTTTGAATATCCTCCTTGGCATTAGATGGGGGACAATCAAAGGCAGGGGTTTCATCAAGGTCCTTATTGCTAGGCTGAGCATCCCCAGCCAAGTCCTTGGCATCAACTGAATCAGATTGTTGGTCATCAAAAGCAGCTAGAGGGGTGATGTTGGCCTTCTTTCCAAATATTTCATCCATTTGAATATAAAAAGGACAAATTGAGTCCAACTTATCAACCACCGAGTTGATTCCCTTGGCTTGGTTGGAGTCTGTGATACCAAAGCTGGTGGAGATTGACATGGAGTGGGTCTTTTTGTACTTGGCTTGATAATTCTTGAATTTCTTCCTCATATTTTTGGATGACAGATCCAGCCTAACTTTTGTTTTATTCTTGAGTTCATTGACCATCAGGAGATAACCATTGACCTTAGAGGATGGAGGTCGGCCAGCACGTGTTTCATTGTTGGATTCAAAGCAAGCATTGTAGTTGGATGGAATTTTGAGCCAGTTTACCAGGATGATGTGATCAGCTCTCTTGAGCTTACTTGAGCCTTTGGAAGCTGATGGGGGAGGATTTTTGGATGTTGAGTTCCTGGGGGATGTTTGCTTTGGTCCATTGGATTGTTTAGTGGACTTGCGGGGGGAGTATTGCTGAGGGGTCATTTAAAAATAGTAAGAGGGATGAAGGTATATGAGAGCATTTAAGTGTTGAGAGTGATGAAGTGATTAGAGGATGAGAGTGATGAATCAAAGAGGATAGGAAGAGATGATAGTGATGAAGTGAAAAGAGGGATAAAGCAATGAGAGTTAGGATGTGATGAAAGCAATAAAGTGATGAGAGTGATGAAGTGATGAGGATAGTGATGCAATGAGAGTTAGCTGGATGTGATGAACGCAATAAATTGATGAGAGTGATGAACTGATGAGGATAGTGATTATGAGATGAAGAGAAATGAATCAATTTTTTTTTTCAGATGAGGTTGGAGGTAGAATTTTTTGGAGGTTGGAGGTGGAAAACCAGGGGTTTATGAAGTGGAAAGGAAGTGGATGCCTTTACATAATTTACTTGAAAAACCCCACTTATTTCCGGGTAACTCTGACACATCTGATGTGAAATAAGTGGGTTTTGTTTGATTTTTACTGGTAGGCTTGAAATGGTGGATTTGGGTTGAAACCTGCCATTAAAAAATGGTGGGTTTTCTTAACTCTGATATGCCTTAATAAGGCTTATCAGAGTTATAAAGCCCACCATTCATTTAATGGCGGCTTTCAACCCAAATCTTCCATTTAAAACCCACCATCAAAAATCAAAAACTCACTTATTTCATACGAGGGGTGTTAGATTTATCCAAAAAATAAGTGGGTTTTTTCCAATATAGTATATAAAGTCAAGAATCAAACAGGGTCCCCAAACTCATATCCTTTCCTATTTGATTTTCCTAATACTGAACTTTCCAAGGTCCTATTTACAATTTTTTATTTATTTCTTTTCAAAAAAAAATAAAAAACTCATTCTGTTCAATAAGATTCAATCTTTCCACCATGAAGCCTCAAAAACTCCTAGTTTCTAAAAAAGATTGGTTGCTACCAACAAGATGCCATCCAATTAATACATCAAATTTCCATAAACAATTCTGGTGGTTAATAAAAACAAGTTGGTTATAAATCTTCTTATTGGTTTATAAACCTTATATAGAAAATCTAAAAATTGGTTAGGTTGTGAGAGGGGCATTTGTAAATCTTCACTAAATGCAATCTCAAATTTGGTATTTGATTGGATTGACATTGAATCTGATCTTTTTTGTGATCATCATCATCCATCACCAGTTTAAAACTTTCAACCCAAGTTTATGACTCTCAAACAATCATTGATGATGCTGTTGTGCCAGGGTTGACTCTATTACTCTTTAACCCTTGATTCCTTGTGTCTGCCAAATTTGGTATCTAACTTTGTGGTATAATATATATATCAAAGGAAGGAATCCAAGAAGCATAAAAATACTGTCTTCAAAATAGACACATTTTTTTATTAACTCAAAAGACCAAATTGATGGCAGCCACCCAATTTCCCATCTTGAATCTTACCCCTAATGTTCTCCATTTGCATTTTTGACTTCCACCCCAAGCACACCATCAATGGATGAACTGATAGAAATTCTATTTTATATTTTTTTCACCTCAAGAAGCAATCAATTTGATGACCAATTCTCTCATCAGGTCTGATCCCTCTTATCTTGTGTCTAACCATTTGAATCATGAATCCAAAATCATCAAATTGATTTCTCTATTTAATTGACTTTCTTTAGCCATTTCATGGGAAGATTGGAAAATTGAAAGGGTGAGGAAGTGTACATGCAATTGATTCTTTTTCATTTGGGGGGCCGGGGGGAAGGGAGTTTCTTTCAATAAATGTATAGGATCTTCTTGAGGATTTACAATGGCCATCAGCCAGGATTTCTCAATTTGGCCTGGTCCTCTTTCATTTGTGAAATTGCTTTTTTTTTCTCTCCAAAAAATAACCCTCACATCTACTTCAATTTTGGTCTTGGTTGTTCTTGCAATTCAAATTCTCACAAGGAGCATGGGTCACAAAAAAGGTTTAAAAATTACCTTGAACATCTGCTTTCACAATAACAGAAAAAAAGATTAAAAAAATCACTGTCTTGGAAAAATAAATAATTTCATCAATATAGAGAAGAATTAAGGAAAGAAACAATGTGGTTCCCCCCCCCCCCTCAAAAACAAAAAGCAATCTCTCATAAATTTTCCTCCAGGAAACTGATTTTCAAGGAGACTTCCAGTCTGGGCAGAATTTATTCAATGTGGGATGAAGTAAATTTCATTTGTTTTTCATAAATTGATGATCAAAATTGGAGTTAGTATTCAAGTTTGAACCACCAGATGTAAGACTGGCAGCGGTGCCATTGGGAAGATCCATGCCATTTTGATGACCCCCCCCCCCTCCAACCATCCAGTTCACTTAGATTAATTTGATCAATCAAACTCCAAGGAAAATTGGTTAAGTTCCCCCTTTAAGATGAGGGACAAACATCTTGAGCTGGTTTGGGATGATGAGCAGGTTCTGATGGCTGAGGCAGATGAGACTCCAAATGGTGAAAATGATGTGGCTGAAACTGCTACCCACATTGATAGGCTACCTCAGAGGAGGATGAAGACTTGGATTGGTTCTTAGGTTTTGCACTGCCTCCAAGTTTCTTGAAAACCTTCAAACAAGATACTAATCTGGCCACCAATGGCTTATCATACAATAATGAGCTTTAAAAAAATGGATCTTGGAAGCTCTCATTGACAATCTCCAAAAAGACTTCTCCTGGTGGTTGTTCATATATGGACATAGGTTTGTCAGATACTCCTCTTGTCAAAAAAAAATTTGGTACCTGGAATTCATCAATCCAATCACTTATTGAATTTAACAAAGTTTCAAAAAATGATGATCATGATCACTCTTACAAAGATTAGAATGAGGATGACCTGCAAGAGTAACTGAAGAGGGCGCCTTTCAAGGGGGGATGGGAGGTTTTTTGGTTTTGATGGAGGAAACTTCTGTATATTTGATGATTTTGAGGGGTGTTGTTGTGTTGATGGATTATTTGAATTAATAGAGGGTCTGATGATTGAAAAATGCCATTTTTATCAAACCCACCATGTTGAAATACACCAGTTCAGGGGTATTGGTGTTTCAGAACTCTGCCATTTTTAATGGTGGGTTTGACCAAAAGAAATGGTGGATTTTCTAGATCTGATAAGCCATAATAGAATGTCTCTCAAATCATTTAGTTTCATTTAGAAGAATAATGATTCTATAAATTAGTCTTAATACTTTGATTTAGTTAATTTCCTCAAAATAAGATTAGTTTCCTGTTAAAAACTTGGTTTTACCTTGAAATAACACAATTTATCCTTGAAATAACTTAATTTCCTGTTGAAATGACAGAATATCCCCTTGAAAAAATTATTTTTCCCAGGAATAAAATTGTTAGAATTATGGCCAGCAATTAGCTTAGGCAAATGAGCAGTATTTAAAGCAAAAGAAATGCTGGACACTAGGTGTCAATATTGTCTAATGGGGCTCTCACAATGGGGCAATATCTTGGATGAATTTGATTGGAATGATGAATGAATGGATGGAAAACAGCAGGGAGAAGAGCTCCTTAAGTAAAAAAGATTGGCCTCTTGTGAGCCCATGATACAACCAGCCAAAAGGCAAATTTTTTGCCCCAAAAGAGCTCTACAGGCTCTACTTGCCTTGTTACTTGGTTTGGACTACATCAGCCCACATGGCATCAGTCCCTGTACCCTTACAACCAGCCTACTCCGGTTATTTCTGGTGTTTCCACCTCAATGGGGCTGAACCAGCCCCTAAACTGTTCCATCCCCTTGCTGGTTGTCCGTTACAACCAGCCATGATGACCTCATTGCCTTCTTTATGGGCTGGTTGCCTCATGCAGCCAGCCCCTGGCCCCTCAAATGGGCCAGGTGGGACCCAGGGCACACCTGGGTCTGGTCTCAGACTCACATGGGAGCGGGTGTGACCAGCGGACATTCTGTCCCCCCCCTCTTTCTCTCAAATCCCTGGTGGGGGCGGTCAAATCCTCTCACCAGGGGCCCTGGGGGTTGATACTCCCAGGGCATTGTCAAGTAAATTGGCCTGGGAGGTGATCAGGTCCCCCCAGGCCCATCACTCCTCCCCCTCGGTAAAGGGGGGGGGGAGAGCGCCCCTGTCCTGCTCGGTCGCCTCAACCAATCGATGGTGGGGGGGTGACAAATTCCCCCCCACATGCTGGTTGCTACCCTTGCGGCTGGCGCCGCCACCTCCTTGGGCAAGGGGGTGGTCAGGTCCCCCCTGCCCTGACCGACCGCAATGTAGCAGTCGGTTGCTGGCTGGTTCAACCCAGCCAGCTTGCCCCCATCCCCCTCACGACGGCAAGCGAGGGGAGGGGGAGCAAGCCAGGGCTGCAAGCCCCGGCTCTGTGGCGCTGGTTGCCTAGCGCAACCAGCCAGGCCCGCGCGGGATCCCTTGGCCCCGCGACAGCCCTGCACGTGCCGTTGGGCCCCGCGTGGGCCGCACCAAGGAACACAGGTGGCCCCAAACGGGCCGCAACGCAGGCAGCGGCCCTGAGCGGGCCGCGACACGGGCGGGGGCCCCTAGCGGGCCGCAACAGAGGCGGGGGCCCCAATGGGCCGCCCCAAGCCCAAATTGTGAGAATTACATACTTTGGCGGGCCAAGTATGTCCATAATAAAGCTTGGGCCCTTTTATGCCCAAATAAGCCCATCTGGCTTGGGTGGCCCATCCACCCTGGCGGGTCCGTGTCCCAAAAGACCATAAAAACGTGTTTTGGCGCCCAAATTCCCAAAACCAATAACACCCACATAGGCCCACGTGGCCCACGTGATGTCCAATGGGCCGTGGAGGCCCATTTTTGCATCCCATTTGTATTACACACTCCTATGCACATTACCTGAGTGCATCCACATTTTAACACACCCCCTTAATCCAAAAGGAATGCCATACGCATACTAGACACAAAACCTTCATGTTTGTTCCTATCTAAAGCCTTAGTTAAGATATCCGCAATCATTGCCCCAGTAGGCATGTACCATAACACTATCTCTTTGCAGTTAACTGCATCCCGTATATAGTTATAATGAACATCAATATTTTTTGTTCTAGAATGGAACACTTGATTTTCTGCCAATGCAATGTTACTCTGGTTATCAGAATACAACAACACAAACCCTTGTGGTTTATGAGTATCCTCTAAGACCTTTCTCAACCATTTTGCTTCCTGTGAAGCTGAAAAGTACGCTCTGTACTCTGCTTCTGTTGACAAAAGACTTATTGCTGACACCTTTTTAGACATCCAAGACACTAGATTCTTTCCTAAGAAGAATACAAAACCACTTTTTGATTCCCTAGTGTTACCATCTGCCCAACTTGCATCAGAATAACCAACCAAGTCAAAGTTTGATGACTTTGAAAACTGCAGTCCCAGACTGCTTGTTCCTTTAAGATACCTCATAAATCTCTTAAACGCTGACCAATGCCTCATACATGGTTTATCTAAGTGTTGTGACAAAATCCCAATTGCATAAGTAATATCGGGCCTTGTACACTGCCCCAAATAATTCAAAGATCCAATAGCTGATCTATAATCATTCCCGGATTGAAAAAACCCTAGATGCTCTTCATCTGTAGACTTTTCTAACCAAATGTTAGACTGCATTGGAGTGCCAAACTCCTTTGCATCTTCTAAGCCATACTGCTTAAGTAGAGCTGACACATAATGTTTCTGATCCAACCTGATCCCATTCTTGCTCTTACTAACTTTCATTCCCAGCACCTGCTGTGCCAGACCAAGATGTTTTATCTTGAACTCCTTTTTGAGTGTCTCCATGACTCTCTCCTTACCATTCCCAATAATGATAATGTCATTGACCCATACAAAAAAAATTGCATCCTTTCTCACAAAGAGACAAGGGTCATCCAAACTTGTTTTGAAACCAATGTCTATCAGTTTCATGCTTATAGTATTATACCATGACCTAGCTGCTTGCTTCAATCCATACAGGGATCTACACAGCTTGAGGACATACTCCCCTTTATCTGCTGAGAGGAAACTTCTCACACAGATTTTCTTCATAGTTTCTGGCTTGGTCTCAACCAGCCATTCCTTGAAACCATCAGGAATTGACATATAAACAGTCTCTTCCTCTCCAAGTTTTGCATTCAAGTATGCAGTCACAAAATCAGCCTGTCTGATTTCTTCACCCAACTCCACTGCCAAAGCAATGATTTACCTGAAGGTGGAAAGCCTTCCAGTTGGCAAGAAAGTCTCCTGGTAATCAATACTCTCTCTCTATTTGAAGCCCTGTGCAACGCATCTAGCCTTGAACCTCTTCAAAACTCCATTAGTATCAAACTTCTTTGTTAACACTAATCTAGACCCAACAATGGTCTTTCCTTTTAGAACTGAATCCCCCTTAACCACTTCAAACACACTATTATTCTCTAGAGAATCAAATTCCTCAAAAATAGCTGTCTTCCAATTGGCTCTCTCATCAGAATTCATAGCTTGGCCAAAGCTATTTGGGTTAACTCTATTACCCATTTCTGAACTCAACTGTAGAATATCATTAAGCATACACTGTTCCTGAAGTGTATCTTCCTCATATTCTGCAGAAGCATAATGGGACTTCCATTCCCCATACCTATCAACAGGCATTCTCATCCTGCCACTCCTTCTAACTGGAGGTGGAGGCTCATCAGGTTCTGATTCCACAGACTCCCCTGAAGTGGGTACTGAAACCTCCTGTGGCACGTCTGCCACCTCAATATCATCACTAATGATATTCTCTCCAGCATCTGCTGGGGAAATAGGCTCCAATGCTATTTCCTGCTGTGATTCCTGAACAGCACTAGGTTCACCCCTTTTGATTGGAAAGGTACTTTCTTCAAATTTTACATCCCTACTACGGATAAACTTTCTTGTCCCTGGACAATAAATCCTGTATGACTTACTTATTAAGTCATAGCCCACAAGTGCCCCTGTTCTGGCTCTAGGATCTAACTTTCAAACCATCTCATTATGGTGGACAATATAATACACCAAGCAACCAATTGTTCTTAGGTGTGATGTTTTGGGGTACAACTTCCAAAACTGATAATGAGGACACTTCCCATTAACACTTACAATATTTTGCAACAGACACACTTTGCACACCAACTCAGCCCATAAAAACTTTGGTAGACCAGATTGAGCCATAATAGTTCTGAATTTTTCCAATAAAGTCCTATTCATCCTCTCAACTATTCCATTGTTTTGTGGATTACTAGCAGTAGTAACTATATGAGTGATACCATAATCATTCAATATTTTCTCAAAATCTTTACTCACAAACTCACCCCCTCCATCAGTAATAACCCTCTTGATCTCCCTCATCAAACCATTCTGTTTCCAGACTTTGAAGATTACTGAAACCTCCTCTGTGGTTTGATCCTTTGATCTTATTGGTTTTACCCAAACAAAATTAGTTGCTGTATCAACCAAATTGATGAAGTATCTTGCCCCTCCAAGAGAAACTGGTGAAAATGGCCCCGCCAAATCAATGGAGAATTCCTCTCTAGGAAGTTCTGTGTGGTCTCTACTCTTTGAGAACACATTCCTGGTCTTGGCCCCTAAGGTACAACTCTCACAGTTGCTGTCCTTTACCTTATGGCCACTTCTATTGTGAGCAACAGTGCTCAGAGCTGAAATCTTGAACAAGTCAGCACAGAGAAAATTATTCCAAACTTGTCCACTCAGGATAGTTCTCCCCTTCAAATCAATAACAAACTTATCTTCTTTAAGATAACAAATCTGGAAACCCTTTTTCCAGAGCACTCCAAGAGACACAAGGTTATAAGGCAAATCTGGTACATAGAACACTTTCTCAAAAATTATTTTGAAACCCATGTGATTTTCAAGAATAAATTTTCCAATCCCCTTAATCTGGATTGTTCTTCCTTTTTGGCCAATATTTAAAACACCATCAAAATCTCTAATTTTTGAAAACAAATTTGTCTCAAAAAACATGTGGTCTGTACAACCAGAATCAATCAAAACAAGAACATCCTCCTTCAACAATCCTCCTGTAAGGAATGAAGAATTATCAGCCACTGATAAGTTCTCATTTTCAAGGTTAAGATTACACACTTCATAATCAATCAAGTCCATCTCTTGATCCTCTTTGATTTTAGCCTTCTTGTTGGGGACTTGTTCCACAAAAGCTTGTTCCATTGGAACATCCAATGCCACCACAGCAACATTTTCCATGATAAGGTTGACCTCTTTGTCTTCCTTTTCACTTTCCTTGGATCTCTTCCTCTTCTTGGCCTCCTTGAAATCCTTTGCATAGTGCCCCTTCTTCTGAAAATTATAACACAAGACCTTTGATAAATCCTTTTTGGCCTTTGCCTTCTTCCCAGATTTTCCTGTCTTGCCCACCAGAGCAGTTCCTGTGCTCTCCTTCATCTTGAATTGAAGATCATCCTTTTCAATCCTTCTAAGCACATCCTCTTCTCCTGGAAGGGGATCCAACTGAGATATGATCCTGACCAAGGACTCATATTCTTTTGGCAGCTTTTGAAGAATTAAGAGTGACAAACACTCAGTATCCATGTTCAGCCCAGATGACTTGAACTTAGCAATACTAGATCTAGCTCCCCCCACAAATTGTTTACACTTGCAAAATTTCAACTTAAACAATCTATTGAAAGCAATCCCATTTTGATGAACAGAGTCACCAGCATACTTTGACTTGAGCATTTTCCATAAAACACTCCCCTTCCTCTTCTGTTCCTCCAACAGAGTATCAGCAACCCATGTTACATGATGCTCATCCAAGTGTCTAAGAATAAGATGATAGGCCTTCTTCTCCATCTCTGAACTGATCAAAGTATCATCTCCTTTCATAATATCCCCACAACAGATGCTATCCAACTCACTGTCCATAAGGACAGCCCAAGCATTATAGTTCTTACTATTCAAAACTATCTGGTTCGAGCTGGACTCTGGGATATAAGACATCTTCTTGGAAAACTTGAGGTCCTTGAGGTTGTCCAAAGTAAGGTATAAGGGTCTATCTTTCTTGGAAATAATGATGATGATGGTACTGATAATGTGTTAGAATTATGGCCAGCAATTAGCTTAGGCAAATGAGCAGTATTTAAAGCAAAAGAAATGCTGGACACTGGGTGTCAATATTGTCTAATGGGGCTCTCACAATGGGGCAATATCTTGGATGAATTTGATTGGAATGATGAATGAATGGATGGAAAACAGCAGGGAGAAGAGCTCCTTAAGTACAAAAGATTGGCCTCTTGTGTGCCCATGATACAACAAGCCAAAAGGCAAATTTTCCGCCCCAAAAGAGCTCTAAAGGCTCTACTGGCCTTGTTACTTGGTTTGGACTACATCAGCCCACATGGCATCAGTCCCTGTACCCTTACAACCAGCCTACTCCAGTTATTTCTGGTGTTTCCACCTCAATGGGGCTGAACCAGCCCCTTAACTGTTCAATCCCCTTGCTGGTTGTCCGTTACAACCAGCCATGATGACCTCATTGCCTTCTTTATGGGCTGGTTGCCTCATGCAGCCAGCCCCCGGCCCCTCAAATGGGCCAGGTGGGACCCAGGGCACACCTGGGTCCTGTCTCAGACTCACATGGGGGGGGTGTGACCAGCGGACATGCTTTCCCCCCCCTCTTTCTCTCAAATCCCTGGTGGGGGCGGTCAAATCCCCTCACCAGGGGCCCTGGGGGTCGATACCCCCAGGCAGTCGTCAAGTAAATTGGCCTGGGAGGTGATCAGGTCCCCCCAGGCCCATTGCTCCTCCCCCTTGGTAAAGGGGGGGGAGAGCGCCCCTGTCTTGCTCGGTCGCCTCAACCAATTGATGGTGGGGGGGTGACAAATTCCCCCCCACATGCTGGTTGCTACCCTTGCAGCTGGCGCCGCCACCTCCTTGGGCAAGGGGGTGGTCAGGTCCCCCCTGCCCTGACCAACCACAATGTAGCGGTTGGTTGCTGGCTGGTTCAACCCAGCCAGCTTGCCCCCATCCCCCTTGCGACAGCAAGCAAGGGGAGGGGGAGCAAGCCGGGGCCGCAAGCCCCAGCTCCGTGGCGCTGGTTGCCTAGCACAACCAGCCGGGCCCGCGCAAAAGCCCCGCGTGGGCCTGCCAAGGAACACAGGCGGCCCCAAACGGGCCGCAATGGGGGCAGCGGCCCCGAGCGGGCCGCCCCAAGCCCAAATTGTGAGAATTACATACTTTGGGGGGCCAGCCCTTCTGGCCAAATATGTCCATAATAAAGCTTGGGCCCTTTTATGCCCAAATAAGCCCATCTGGCTGGGTGGCCCATCCACCCTGGCGGGCCCGTGAGGGCCCGTGTCCCAAAAGACCATAAAAACATGTTTTCGCACCCAAATGACCAAAACCAATAACATCCACATAGGCCCACGTGGCCCACATGATGTCCAATGGGCCCTTGAGGCCCATTTTTGCATCCCATTTGGATTACACACTCCTATGCACATTACCTGAGTGCATCCACATTTTAACAAAACTTAGTTTACCCATTAAATAAATTAGTTGCCCTTGAAACCAAATTTCTATCTCATGATAAAACTCAGCCTCTTATTTTGAATTAATTTAATTAGAGTAACTTTTGAAAAACCCTGCTTGTAATTTGAAGCTCCTGTAAACTTTGGCTGATTTATTCCTCCAAAAATTCAACTATCCAGAAATCTTTTTATTAATGCCTTTGTTGTCTTTATGATTTTTATATTCTATAACTAACAAATTTAGTTACCTTTATCACTACCTTACTATTCTCATTAACTCATTACTCATGTCTCAGGCCCCTTCTGGGTTCTCCCTAGTTGTATTCAATCTGCTGCCTTAGGCCCCCTTTGGGGTTCTCTAGTTGTCTCTAAATAATGTTCCTTTGATGGGACCATAAATGAAACTCATCTGAATACAAGACAGAAATGGGGGAGTGCCCCTTCCTTCTCATCAGATCAGGTCCTCTTGAATATACAAGTATTATCCCCTTTCCATTGGCTCTTTTTAGCCTTATCAATAGTTCTCATTTTTCCCTTCAGTAGCCTACCATACTCCTTCCTTCTCCAAATAACCTTGCTCCTCATTGTAAACTATTCATTGTTAAAAGCCAAAGCTCATCCCACTAAGTCATCCATTGAACTTCATTTTTCCAACCAGTTTTCTCATTGCAAATCTCAGAAATCCTATGCTCTTCATCATCCTCACTACCCAATTTTGTCCCTCCTCTTCATCCCTATTCCTTCAAACCCTTCACAACAAATCTTTCTCAAGAATGAACTTTTGGATGAACTGATCTTGTTTGAAGCCAAAACAAAGACTGACAAACTATCATCCTCCTTGAGGTTGGAATTTGGTCCCAAATGCGCTCTCCCAACTCCCACTGATCCTCAGATGGTCCCATCCTGCCAGACCATAGCATACCCGGATCCTACTTTTTAGCTATCCTTTTCTCCTTCAATTCACTCGTGCCATATTATTCTACGCTATCCCCTCTTTGCCCTTCTCACCATCTCTTTGGTCAAGATCAATCATCAATCAATCCTCATCCAAGTCCTCACGCCTAAAATCATTCAAAATGGTTGTTTCCTCAAGCAAATCTGTTGTCTGCATCCACATGATCCAGCCAACCAACTCTGTGTCCCTGCACAGTCTCTCAATTGGCCAAATCCTCCTACCCAGGACCAAAACTTATTGAACTACTTGTTGCTCCCCCAATATTTCAATCAATTCAGATCAAACAATAGAGAAACTGATCCAATCTTAATCACTGCCTTGTTCCCCTACTTCATCCCTAAGAGGATCATTGAAAACTTCAAACCATCCTTCTTCCCCATCATCCAACCACTCTCTCAACCTCTCAATTCAACCCTTCCATGCCAAGAACTGATCCAACCAGCAAGGCTGTGCTAGATTGTCTGTTAATCACCCTAACTGCTTTTAAATGTCTATTTCCCAGCACATTCACTGTCTTTTTGCCTCCAACCTTTTTTGCTACTCACTTTCAATCAAAAACTTCCCATGGCTATTTCATTCAATTTGATCCAAAACTACTTGATCACTGGGTACCCATCCAAAAAACTGAACAATTAAATTAGTTACTTTGGTCTTGGTCAATCCCAACTGGCTCAATTTCAATCAATGGGCTTCTTTGCCAAATCAATCATCAGATTTTCAATCAACCTCAAGTTCCAAAACCCTTGGATAAATCATGATTCAAAACTGGTGGAAAAACTGATCATCTTGGATGAAGATCTCTTGGAGGCCTTACTCTCCTCCCAGCTCTCCCTTCCTCCTATGCTCCCTTGTTCAATTGAATCTTCACCTCCATCTCATACCCTCTCCATCATCATCCTACTCACCTCCACCCTTGCTTGCTCTCCCAAAATTCTCTCCACCTTTGTGCGCTTGCTCTTGCCATTTCAATTGCCCTTCAACCTTGCTTGCAACCTTGATTTCCACTCAGCTCCACCTTACCATTTTCCTCTCATCCTCTCCACCTCTTCAACATTGCTTGCAATCTCAATTGCTTCTCATTCCCATCTTTCTTTCTTTCCCTCTCATTGTCTTTCCAACCTTGCTTGCTCTCATTTCAACGACTTCACCATTCTCCTCAACTTACCACTGATTGATTCTCTTCTTTTCTCCCCTTTAATCAATCAATCATCCATAAACTCAGATGCTTGCTCCATCTTCTTTTCTCAATGTGCTCACTCTCCCCAATCCAACTTTCTTGCGCTTGTTCTCTCACCACTGTAAGACTCAAAAATGGTGCTGGCCTCAGGAAGTTCTGTGGAGGGGAAAGGTGCTTTTTAGGCTGCCCTCCTGAGTGTTACAAAAATATTTAAATTTATCTGGAATCAATTTCCAGAAAGCTTCTGAATGAGGAATCAAAGGGAAGGGATGAATTTGATAGTAATTGGTAGCTATGAACAACACTATCTGAGGCAAGATGGTGTAGTAAAAGACTTGAAAAAAATAAGTTAGAGTTTGTTCATAGCTCAATAGAACAAGGCAGTTGTAAGTAGCAACTCCCACAAACTAATAAGTCTGGTTTTCAGCAGCAGATTAGGAAAGATCAACTCAATTTCAACCAACCTCCAGGTTCTCAATGAACCTTCCCAACTCTCCGCAATCAAGTGCTTGAAGGGTACCAGATAACTGTGGGTGGCTGTACAAAACAAAGCAATTTTTTTATGAAGCTCTAGAAGCAAAGCAATAACAAATTCAAACAAGAAGAACCCAACACTTCTCAAGGGACTCAAGAGTAGCGTGGCAAAATTCAACTTCAAGGAAATAAAGGGATTTTTAACACTCCAGGTTTCAATCTTAAAGCAGTGTCTTCAGTAAAAAATGACTGGTTCCATAAGGGCAATCAAAGAATGATCAAGACCAGTATGGTCAAAAAAGGGATCAAGGAGTGGTATAAAACACTAAAGAATCCAAAAAAATGAATTATTTTTCAACCAGAAAGGCTATTGGTTGGTGATAATGGATAAGGCCACAGAGGAATGTATCCAAGATTTGAGTATGGAGGCTCAAGGATCAAGGGGAAATCATAGATATACCCAGGATAAGGATGATGAATTTTCTCAGATAAAAGGGAAGGGTTGATGGACCCACTCCCCATGGATTTATTCACTGGATGATAAAATTATGATAATAGATGATGGGGAAAAAGGCAGGGGAGAGCCCCTCCTTTTATGGGCAAGAGACCCTGTGGACTATTTACAAGAGGATGAAATATATGAGAGCGGATTTTTTTTTTTTTTAGAACAAATGATGGTGATTGGTGAAAGTGACATGAGAAGATCCAGACCCACAAAAGCATCATGACATAAAAAAAGGAAAAATAAAGCTGTAAAGGGAAAAAAAATTCCAGTGGGCAGAAATGATTGGTTTCAAGCCGCGGACAACAGAAATGGTTGATGTTGATGCTTTCCAGAGGGTTGGCAGACAACGGTGGGCAGAGTTTAGCTGGTTGCTGATGGGCTTCAGCAAGTTGGCAAACATCTGAAACAACTGAAAAAATGGTGATGATGATAGGGGGGATGATCAATGGGAGGGATCTGCAAGCTGGAAGCATCTTTGGTGAAGTAGGATCAAGCTGGGAGATGGTTGCCTGAGATGATGCACTCATCTGTCATGGTTGAATGGGATGAGCGGTAAATAATCAATGGTTTGGATGTGGCGGGCCAAGCAGGGAGGCTTGCTGTGCTTGCCAATGGCAATGGAAGTGGCCTGATGGCCAATGAGGTGGTTGTGGTTGTTTTCATGGTCAAACCAGATGATGGTTGGAAGATCCTTCCCCAACCAAGTTTGACCTTGGCGTAGGGATTGCTCATTGGATTTGCATATGGGTCAATTGGATCTTGGTTGAGATTGGGGATTTGAGGTGACAATTATGGTGAGAGTGGGCATCCAAGTCTGATGAGGAGGAAAATGAGGATGATGAGGATGAAGATCCCAATTATGAGGGATAGGGGATGATTTTTTGCACGCACTTGGCCAAAAAAGTATTGGGTATTGAGTGCAAAGGGAAGGAGTTGAATGCAAGACCTGGGAACTCAAAAAACCCAGGGGTACCCTTCCAAGACCACTATGATAGGGATAATTTTGAGGACCACAAAATGTAAGAGTTGCCACAGGAACACAGAATTTTTTTTTTGATTGGTCAGATGAAAGATTATATATAAAAAATTTTCAAAAAATTTCCCTTTTTTATGAGGTGTCCCAAATTGGTCACCACAAAGCTTTCCTCACTCTGCAACCTTGCTTGCACCTTTCCAACCATCCAAAACTGCTTGATACTTTCTTTCTTCCTTGGTTGCAACTTTGTTGTGACTCATCCATCATCCTCAAACCTACTCAGTCTCCAACTACACCACCCTCATCCGCAACTTCATTCACACTCTTTGTTGCTCTTCCACTTTTAAACCTCAGTCACTCTCCAACCAACATCATTCAATCAAAGGGGTGGTCCATTCATTTGGCCCGTCCTGTCACCTTTACCATCCTCCCATTGCTCCTCATGCAACATCACCACTTGCTCCCTCTCCTCCAACTCATTTGCTCCACCTGCTACTATATCACCAATTGGTCCATCTCCTCAATCTCATCCACTCCAACTGCTGCTACATCACCCATTGCTCCATCTCCTCCATCTCATCTTTTCAACCTCCTGCTACGTCACCCATTGCTCCATCTCCTCCATCTCAACTTCTCCACCTGCTACATAACCACTCACTTCATCTACTCCATCAATACTTCCATCACCCTTTGCCATCCATCAAAAATATCAACAACCAACTCTTAACATGATCACCATCAACCTCAAAAGTCAAATTCAACAACATATCAAAATTCCTTCCATCTAGTATTGAATAGGCTGGTGTTTTGGAATCCTTCCCTCCTTTTTGCTCAATAATATCTCTATTGCTTTGTGCTCTCCATCCTCTTTGATTATCACCATCACATTCATTGCTATTACATACTATCATCACCCACCATTATCATATAACTGCCACCACTCCATTCCTACTTCATCTCTATCACCATCACCATCAACACCAAAATTACCATTACAATCATCACCAAAACAATTACCATAATCATCATCATCATCATTGTCATCATCATCATCATCATCATCATCATCATCATCATCATCATCATCATCATCATCATCATCATCATCATCATCATCATCATCATCATCATCATCATCATCATCATCATCATCATCATCATCATCATCATCATCATCATCATCATCATCATCATCATCATCATCATCATCATCATCATCATCATCATCATCATCATCATCATCATCATCATCATCATCATCATCATCATCATCATCATCATCATCATCATCATCATCATCATCATTAGGCTATCATTTCCACATCTCATATCCTGACAAGGTGGCGTCTTTTCATATATTCCTCAATTCTCATATTCTCCTCTCATTTCTCATGAATCTCTGGAATTTTTTCTGGTTTTAAATTGGTTCCTAAATTTTTCAGTTAAGGTGGTTTTTTGTCTTTTTGATGTTTATATTCTGCAACTAACACATTTAGTTACCTTTATCACTACCTTAATATTCTCATTAACTCATTACTCATGTCTCAAGCCCCTTCTGGGTGCTCTCTAGTTGTATTCAATCTGCTGCCTTAGGCCCCCTTTGGGGTTCTCTAGTTGTATTTATATTATGTTCCTTCCCTGGGACCATCAATGAAACTCATCTGATTACCAGACAACAATACCGTAGTTCCCCTTCCTCCTCATCAGATCAGTTCCTCTTGACTATACAAGTATTATCCACTCTCCATTGGCTCTTTGTAGCCTTATCAATACTTCTCATTTGGCCCTTCAGTAGACTACCTTAATGCTTCCTTCTCCAAATAACCTTTCTCCTCATCTTAAACTCTTCAGCCTTAAACTCCAATTATATATAGTATGCAATTATTTGATTGCAGCACATTTTTTTCATCTAACCATTTCTGTATTTTTTCATATTTTTTTTTTTTGAAATTGGTTTCTTCAAACCCCTGCTTCTTAGATACATGTGTTGCTTTTACATTGTTTGAAACTTCTTTTTCATGGTTTTCTTCAAATCAAATCATTTTTGAATTATTCAATTCTTAAATCCACAGTAGTGTGGAGAACCTATTAAATCATCTCAAAGAATTTTTTTTTTTGGATTTCTTTGAAGGTGTTCCCCCCCTCAAAAATCATCCCAAAGTTTTATAAAACTTTATTAATCTCATGATAATAAGAAAAAAATTATGAAAATGAGAAACAATAAAAAAACCTATGGAAAATGAAAAATAAAATAAAAAATCAATTAAAAATATAAAATATTCTAAAATAAATTAAGTATTATTAAGCCAAACCAGTGATGTCAGAAATAATAAAATATTCCAAAATTATTTACAAATAAAAATAAAGCATCAGTCATAAGAAAAACTGAAAAGAAAAATTAAGATCAAAACTAATGAATTGTGAAAATACCAATAATGACAATAGGAATTATTTAGAATCATCAAAAAATGATACAGAAAGATTTATGAAAGAATCATAAAAAAATAATTACAGTTTAAATCATAAGGAAACATTAAAATTTGTATTGAGAACATTCAAAACAAAAATTGAAAAAATGGATTTGAATTTTTTATCAAATTAATAATAATTCTAATTAAAATCAATCACCAAAATTAAACAAGGCCCAGGCTAAAATGGGACCTTCAAAATTACTAAATAAAGATCCTCCTTTGAGGAAAGGCAGGATTTTAGCTTTTTTTTTTTGCTAAATTCAAGCCCTTTTTAAAGAAAGATGTCATTAAAGTACTTTTATTTTACTAAATTAACACCTTATGGCATGTTTCCAGACCCCAGGAAGGTGTTTGAACCTTTGAAAGTTGTGCCAATACAAAAAAAGTGTGATTTTAGACATTTGAAGTTATAAATGACTTTTTAAGCTTTGAAGGACTTCCTGTGGTGGGAGAACACGCATTTTGAGGATTGTTTGGGTCCCCAAAGGTCTTTAATAGTTAGTGGAGGCCTTGGGGGGCTAAAATAAAGTCTCCAGACCCCTCTGGGGTCCATCTGGGGTAGAATCCTTTGGATAATTCAATGATGGACATCACTTGAATTGATTTGACAAGTTAAAATACGATTAATATGATTATTTCTGCAAGAAGCTCACATGTGAGATCAGATTTTAATAAAAAAGATGCAGCATGCCAAAAATAAGGTAACTGATTAGAATTGATTTTATTTACACAAAATGGAATATTTATAATCAAAAATAAATAACTTTATCCCAAATGTTGAACAACATAGTAAAATGCTAAATATAACTATTTGATGAGTTAAATTCAAATATTTTGAAATATCTAAACAAAAATATCATCCATTACAAAAATTATTATAAAAAATATGAATAACAGATTCCTTTGAAAATAACTCAATATTTCTGATGGAAAAAATATCTTTGTAAAAAACATAATATATATATATATATATATGGTAAATTTATCTATTTCATGAGAAGAACTTTTATATTTGGAAATATTCCAAAAATAATTTATCAATTTCAAAAAAAAAAAAACATGAAATAAAAAAAATTGATTCCTTTGAATGAGAATCAATATTTCCAGTGGGATTTAATTATCTTAAACCAATAATCAAAATAAATATGAATATACCAAATGTAAATATTCCATGAGGAGAATCAAAAAATGATTAATTTTTCCAAAAAGGAATTCATTGAGTAACATACTAATAATTTTCAAATGAAAAATTGATTTCTTTGAAAAAACCCTGATATTTCTCATGGAATGTAAACATCTTTTTACCAAAAAATAAACATAAATTATAAAAAAAAATTCTTTGAATAAAATTTAATAATTCTTATTGAATTTATATAATTAAAAAAAAAAACATAAAAAATGCCACATAAACCTATTCAATTGGAGGATTTCAAATATTATTAAAAAATTATAAAAGAAACTCCATCAATTTCAAAAATAATGAAAGAAATATAAAAAAATTAATTCTTCAAAGAAAAAAAAAAGTAATTTTTCTTTTTTTTTTCTCATAACTGGAATATTTTTTGATTGAATTTTTCAAAATAATTCAATTCATCTCTAAAAATAGTCATATCTTGAAAGTTCAAATCATTTATGAAATTTGGAAAAAATGCATCAACACCAGGAAAATTTAATTTTACTCAAAGAAATGAATTTTTAGATCTTTTCTCAATCATTCTTGTAATTTATAGATTTTTTTTTGAGAAATTGGGGAATATTTGATTTCTTCCCATTGAAAATGTGGATTTAAATTTTTCCTATGTTTTTTTTTGGTTTTTGTATTAATTAAATTTAAATCCCATTATGAATGTCAAGTTCTATATGAAAATATGAATTTTTGATTTTTCTTTGATTATTCTTGAGCTTTATGCAGTTTATTTTTTATTTTTTAATTATCTATGAATTTCACTCAATTTTAGGGTCATTTTTAATTGTGTGATTTTTTAATTTTTTTATTAGGGTGTATCAGAGTTACCAAACCCACCATTTTAATGTTGGGTTTCTGAACTACACATATCCCCTAACGAGTGTCTTTCAAAATGGAGAATTTTTCATGGAAATTGCAGATTCCAAACATCAAATCTGCCATTCATGCATCATTATCCATACACCATCCATCACACATCAAACACCCATCCACACCTCCACATCAGCAAATCATCTTCCTCTAATTGCCACATCAGATTACTTACATAATCTCATCCATAGGTCAATCCCAATCTCAGAAAGTGCATGCCTCAAATAGCTGGTCTTGCATCAACTCATCAAGAATATCCTTGGTCCGCGCCACCCATCATTTTCCTACCCTCAATACTTCCAAATAATTGTTTCAATTTTGTAACTTTGCCAATTTGGGATCCAAGTGAAGATTAAAATGCACTCTAAATCAAAATTGATGATCTTCATTGCCTGGAAATTACAAAGGATTCTCAAGGATTTTCTTCCAAATCTTTTCATTCAATTTTGGATCAATCTTCACCTCAACCTTGTTAGCATAAATTTTCCTCTACATCCCAGTGCTCAAGCTTAGCCCAAAATCAATCCTTTTCAAGACCACCCTCAAAATTGCATGAGTCCTTATACTTGATTCCGTTCCACTGTTTTAGACACACTGAATCCTACCCTTCTGCCCTTATTTATCTAGATTCTAGACCTCCCTTGAAGTATTACAATGAGGGATGTTCAAATTTTCAAAGAAAATATATCACTTGCTGGTGAAAAGATATAAAGCCTATCTTTATTTACAATGGTTCCAAATTTTGGTTTGAAGAGAAGCTTTTTAATTGTGCATGTTTCCACTATTGTGTGAAGATTGCTTTCAAGAAGACTATTCAAATCAACTTATGCATCAAATTTTTCATTCCTGAACCCATTCTCTTCACAGATTTTAGTATCCATTTGAACAAGAAAATATTTCATCATAGCATTGGATAAAATTTTTCCCAACAAACTTACACCAATTTTCCACATTACATCCACATGATAAATCCTTGGTTATCCTTGTATAATCATTGGCTCCCTTACCTTCCCCCTAAAGATTCTGTTGCTCCTTCAAGACCAACTGCAGCTGTCACCAAACTTGCTTCTACTCTTACTCATCATAATGGCTGTTTGCACTCACCATCTCAACTGAAACTTTCTTCAGAGAGAGAAGCTTGAATCATCAAGAGGATCCTGGCCAAGGCTTGTGCTAAAAGCAAGGCCTTCAAGCAAAAACAGAATGTGCAAGTTAGTTATATATCTGAGGAAGACCAAGATTTTTTTCATCCTCCACCTGTGGCCCCTTCCCTCCCATCATTGGGAGCTTCCAAATCTCAGTCCAAAAAAAAACTGATTGTGTCACTAATCAACAAACAGACTCCTGAATAGCTAGGCAGGAAAAAATCTCTATAAATACCCAACTCACCCAAATTTCTTCACATCATGATCTCAATCAGTATCCAATTAATTTGTGCAAGTCATTTTGTTGTTGTTTTTTTTTTTTTTTTTTTTTTTTTTGGTCTTAGTTGTTCATAATTTTTTTATTTTTTTATATCCCAATTTCCAAGTTTCATATGCTTCAAGGAGTCTTTTCTTTTCCATCAATTTGGTTTAGAAAAAAACTTACCACAAAAATCCTGGAAGTGGAAAAAACAACAACCACAATTGAAAAAAATTCCTCCCTTACCCTTCCCCCCCCCCCCAACAAAAAAAAAAAGAAAAAAAAAAGAATTTCCAAAATGGTTTGATAGCTGGCTATCCACCTTGATCCTAAAACTTTGGTTCAACAACACCAGTCATTTTGAGTATCTGTCTAAATCTTATTCACATTAACCTCCCCACAATAATCATTGCCTAGCACCCTTTCCTATTTTCTCCAATTTTCTGGGGGTTTTTTTGTTGTTGTTGTTAAAATCATCAACCAGTATATTTTTTTCAATGTTTGTTGATCATCCACCTGGATTATAAGATTAATAATGGCAGGTTTTTTTATTTTGGTTTGATTATAGGTTGTCTGTGAATGATTTTCACTCTTTTTTGAATCTATGAAACACAGCATCATATTGGAGCCCTTGTTATTTCAACACATATCCTTTTTCTGAAACACCAATTATTCTTCCACAACCCTCAAAATGATAAAAAATAAATTTAATTCCTCTTGATTATCACCCCAATCAAAGTATGCGGATGTAAGGGAACAGGATGGGAGGGAACAGGATGGGAGGGAACAGGATGGGAGGGAACAGGATGGGAGGGAACAGGATGGGAGGGAACAGGATGGGAGGGAACAGGATGGGAGGAGATTATTTGACAAACATAAAGATACATGGAAATAATAGGGCTTAAAAACCTAAAAATCTTATATGATGAATTGAATAACTCTTGATTAAAACCCCAATCAAAGTATGTTGATATAAGGGAAAATATGGGAGGAGATGAGTTGAAAAAAATACAGAGATATGGCAAGAATAGGGATTATCAGCAAAATAGGGCTCAAAACAGAGTTTACAAAATCTCTTTGGAAGTAGCAGAGGAAGGGATTGAAAAAAGGGTTGTGTGGTCAGCAAAGAAACTGAAACATTTGGATCTGTATTGCACAATTTTTGTGCAAAATAAAAAGAAGAAATCAAAAGACCTCCCCCAAAGAGTTTGAAAAATCCAAACTGAACATCAAAAAATTCTATTTCTTCAAATTAAATATATTTACAAGCCCAGAAATTTATTAATCTTCTGTATTATGGAGGCTGGTCAAATCATGTTTCTTTGTTGGATCCAAAGCAAGCATCATGGTTGGAGGGAATTTTGAGCCAGTTTACCAGGATGATGTGGTCAGCTACCTTGAGCTGACTTGAGAATTAGGAAGCTGATGGGGAAGTATTGTTTGTTGTAGATTTCCCTGGGGATGCTTTCTTTGGTAGATTCACCATGAAAAAAAAGGCTGCAGCTGCTGGCAGGTGTAGCACTTGGAACTTGTTTTGGTTTGTTTTTTTGATTTGGAAAAAATCTGTTTCTAACTTGAGTAGGAACCTGAGAAAAAAAATCTTTTTGCCAGTTCTTGATTATTCAAGGTAATTCTAGTGCATGCATGGAATACAGAAGATATGGAATTATTAGGAATTTTAATTTTATGTAATGAAAAAATTTGAGTATACCATCAAGATAATTGGTTTTATTTTGATTATTTATTAGATTTAATAAAATTTAAGTGGTTTCCATCAAATTTTCTTGATTATTAATATTTTCATCAATTTCATTTTGGAAAGGGAAAATAAGATGTTTTGAAAATACCATGTTATTTTCAATGTTTTGAATACATATTTTTTTGTTCAAATTTTCAATTCTTTCATAAATTTTCAGTTGAATCATTCATTGCTAGATTGCATAAGGGTGTATCAGAGTTAGAAAACCTTTCATTTTTTTCTTGGAAAAACCTGCAATTAAAAATGACGGGTTTCTGAAATACACATTCCCCCTAACTGGTGTATTTTAAAATGGTGGGTTTCATGAAAATGGCATATTTCAAACACCAAATCTGCCATTTATGCATCATCATCCATTAACATTAAAAACCCCCAAAAAACCCTCCATTATCATCATTCTCATTCTCATCCTCATAAGACAACAAGATTCATCCAATGAACCATAGAAATAATCTAGTGAAAACCATACTGACTGTCTGCCTCCAATTGCTCTTTCAATCATCATCTACTTCCCCCCCAAAAAAATACCTTGTTGATCAATCTGATTGATCTCTAGATTATGCTTACTTGATCATTGATCCTTTGAGTTTCTCAACCTTCCCCTTCCAACTCATCCTCACCATCAACCATGGGGTGGAATTTTAGCTGGATCAGACTTCAAGTAGTGACTATACTCCACAACCTCAAAGAAGTTCATTATTTTAATGTGTGATGTAGATAAATGGCATGAATAATAACTTGGTTCCTTGAGCTCTTTGATGGGTTGATCTGATTTAATTTAATTTTCAATTTTTTTTTAAAAAAAAACAAAGAAAGTTCAAAACTTCAGCCATCATAGATCCCTACAATCCCATCAAGGTCATCCAAGCGGCTCAGGATGAAACTTCAAACTTTCTGGAACAATCCTTACTACCCATCATTCTCACGGTGATAAATTTTTATCAAAATTTGAGCTGATCCCCTAAAAATCAAAATTCATCATCCAAAAATCTATCACTCCAACCATAGGTGAGAATGTTTATATATCATCAAGTCATTCATACACCAACGCAGGCACACCTCCATCCCTCAACCCTGGTTTGACTTAAGTTAGATCCCTATCCCCATCCTTTGTCTCTTGGTCTTTTTGTTTCTTTCCCCTCATCTTTCTGATTTTCTGATTTCTGTTTTTTTTTGCTTTTGAATATAAATATATATATATATATATTTATGGGTAATTAGATATACCAAATCAAACACCCAATTTTCAAGATCAATCAAACACAATAATCCCCATCTTCTCCAACTGATTGATGACTGCAAGCAATCCAAAGACCAAGGTGGAGGATCAAAGTTAATGATGAAAATGGGTAAGTATACTATTGGGGATGAAAAGTTTGTTGTATCCTGAATTGTACTTATTCCCATCCAATCCATATAACTAAAATTCACTTGAACTTTTTGCTTTTTTTGATTGATTTGGGTGGTGACCTATACCCATCTCCTCCCAAAATTCCTCACTCCCACTCTCAATATTCCATCCAATCCAATTCCAACCTGAAAGGACATTCAACCTATTCATGAGGTTGGAAAATCCAAGGGTCAGGGAAAGCATCCTAGGGGCTCATCAATCCGCTACACCATCACAAGCCAAGATCATGGAAAGCTTACGCAATCCCAAGAATTTGGTCTGAAATCCATTTTGGGATAACCTACCTAGTCTCTGTGACTTGTGTAGGATCATCATCTAGGAGCTCACCATTCTTGAGGAAAATCAAAAAAAAACTTCCTTGTGGGAGTTTCTTTTGATTACCCCCCTCCCCCTGGACACCCTTATTTCTCTTTGTGTTACAACTCTCTCAACCACATTATCTCTAAAGTTGAACATATTATATTTAAAATTAGTCTGATGATGATGATGACTTTTAAAAAAAACAGAAGCCATGTGTGATGACTTTTTCTCTGAAATGAAGATAAAACCTGCTTTCAATGCTTCAAGGATGACTTGGGATATGATGGAATCCAAAAGGATTGCAAAGAGAACCCTAGCTAGCCAATTGATTCAAATACAGACCAGATTTGATGGAAACAGAATTTTGGAGTATCAGATCAAGGGAGGGTGGAAGGGTTTATTGATTCAAGCCTTTGACTGTCTTAGGGGTAGAGGGAGGAGAGACAAGGTTTGATGAATGGATTTTTGGAGGCTGATGGAGTTGATCATGGAGGATCATGGCTTGATTGATCACCAATTGGTCTTCTATCAATTCAAAGTTATAGATCACCTCAGCCTTGGGGCCACCCCATCCAATTGGATTGGATGGTGATGGTGAAGGAGTAAGATAAAGGGGGATCTCTGGATCAATCAAAGGATGATGGTGAGAGGATCTAAGTCTGATGAGAGGATCCAATCTCAAATTGAGAAGGATGGTCTGAGAGGTTAGCAAGCAAGCAAAGCGGGTAGAGTAGAGTCAATTGAGAGGATATAAGGTCCTCCCAGCCAACCTAGGCAGATTGATTGCAATGCTCAGCCTTGAGCCAGAGCCAGATCTGGAGCAGGAGCAATCAATCAAGTCTGATGGGTATGAGCTCTGAGAGTCTAAGGACCATTGTGAGCCTGATGAGCCAGTTTTTTAAGCTGATGATGATGGTGGTGATGGTATGGAGTCTAAGGGGTTCAATTACAATTGAGGAGGTGGTGGATGTTTGAAGATCTTGATTGAAAAGAAGGCTTGATTCAATTTTTTGATCAATCAGATGGTACCACTGGTTGGATGGATCATTATCTCCTTCTGTTGCTTGTGCTTCTCTCATCGCTACTCCTGGGATCATGATGGAATGTTGAGTGGGCTCAAAGGATTGAAACTTCTCAATGTTTGAGATCACTTAATTTTAAAGCTTGATCAATAAAAGATATTGATTTCAAACAAGAGCCACAGGGGTGGATGATGATGGTAGAGGAGAGGAGATTAAGTGGTGAAGGAATGATCAAACATACCTGGGAGATCTTTGACTTGAGATTTGGTAGGATTCTTTGATGGCTGGATTGGATGTTGGGCTTGTGGATGATGGAGCAACAGTGGGGTGGGATGTGGTGCTCTGTTTGAGTCTGGAGTTTATATACTATATTCAAAAAAAAACCCACTTATTTTTTGGGTAAATCTGACACCCCTTTTGTGAAATAATTGAGTTTTTTCATGTTTTTAATGGCAGGTTTGAAATGGTGAATTTTGTTTGAGACCCACCATTAAAAAAATGTCCAAATGGTTAAATCTGATACACCCTATTTTGATAACCCTCAGAATATAGGTATATATTGAATTTTTTGATTTTAGTTTATGTTTTTGGCAAGGTATTTGAATCTCACTTGAAATTTAAATTCTTATTCAAGAGAATCAATTTTTTGAATTTGTTGTTTTCATTTGTGCACTTGATGAAGCTTTTTTTTTTGTTTTTTTTGAAATATTTTATCATATTTTAGTTCTCCTTTTGAAGAATTTATATCTAATATTTTTTTTTTATTTTTAATGCTTGGCAAAAATGTTTTTTTAAATTCCATCACAGATCTTGAATTTTCTTCAAAGAAGTTTGTTTTAATATATTTTTTATAATTAATTATGTACTGGATTATATTTTTGTTTTCATATTTCAACATATTTGAATTCCCAGAATTGAGTAGTTATATGTAGTATATTTTTATTTTTTTATTTTAGGTAAAAAGTTATTTAAATTCCACAGGAAATATTTCATTTTGTGTGAACAAATCAAACTTTTATCATTTTTCTCAGTGTCTTATCATTTTTATCAGTGTTCTTACATTTGATGAATTTTTTCTGAAAAAATCTGAGGTGAGATTTTAATTCCTTTCCAAGAATTTATTTTTATTGCATTTACTCAATTGGTGTTCATATTTGAATTCACCAAGATTTTCTTACCCAGAAAGACCCCACAAGTAGTCTGGATCCCTTTGTTTTGCCTCCCAGGGCCTCAATTAATGTTTAAAGGCCTCTTGGCATCCAGCATGCCATCAAATGGATCAATTTCAATCATTCAAATTATTCCCTTAGAACTCCATTTAATTAACTCACACAACTTCCTAAATTCACCATGATTATCCTTTTGGACTCAAGCCATCTGTTTTTCTTGGTTTCAAATCCCTCCCCCCCCCCACCCCCTCCCCTACTTGCCTCATTTTTAATTCCAGTTCAGGCCTAGAATTTTTTTGCAATGAGAGGATTGATTGGTATCAATTGGAGATGATTTGAACCTGGAAGAAGTGACCCAAAACAAAGAGGAAAGTCATAAGTTTCCAAGGGGTGATCAAGACTTATAATATTCAGCTTAGCCTGACTCTTGGTTGGTACCAATGTTATCTAAGGTCTGGATTAATCACACTTTGCTTTTCTTGCTCTTGATCTTGAAAAAATACAAGTTCAGAGTTTCATGTTGGTTCTTGGCCTTAAGTTTGACCTGAGAACCAGAGATCCATGCCCCCCCACACATTTTGGATGTTTTGAGAGTTATTTTGATTAGGTTCCAATTCTCACTGATTTCTCTGTTTGGCTTATTGGAAGCACAACCATCCTTAATCTGTGGATTGGTCACCATTTCCTTCTAAAATTTGTTGAAAACATCTTGGACCACCCTCAAGTTACTCTCATCAATATCCATGGTTAGTTTGATTTCTGAAATAAGGTTGATCTGCCTGCTATGAATCCAAGTCAAGGGACCATCAGAGCCAGATCCAGTAGGGTTACCCTGAAGTTCATTGATGGGTACCCTTTCAATTCAAAAAATCACCTAAACAAGAGTTTTTGAATCAAACAGTTTTCAGCATGGTTTAGCATTCTGTCTTAAATTTCAAATAAACTTGTGGATTGAAGAGATAAATTCACAAGAAGAGAATTTTCAAAAAATTCATGAAGCTGTGTGAGCCTAAGGATTGGGAGCATGAACCAAACAATGCCCTTTGATTTTTTTTTTTAATTTTTATATATCCTTTTATATGATTTTATATTTCTAAATTCTCACAGCTCTAAAATACTTTGTTCATTTTTACACTTTTTTTTTCTTTATCATTATTTCTCATTAAAACTTATTTTTTCCTATTATATTCCTTTTATATAGATTTTAGGCTGGCTCTCAAATCAGGTTGGGGATCCAGAGTGCCCCAGGGAGCCTGCCCTTCCATATGGATTGTTACAGAGGGGAGGGACCATCACTCTCTCACCCAGGCAAAGAAGTGAAACCCATGATTCTAGTTAAAGGAGGAAAAAGAAAACATGAAAAACTATCTTGGGATTGAATGGAAGTTCTCACAACTTTGTTGGGCAGGTTGACCTTTCTCAAGGGGTGAATTAATTTAGAAGATTGTAAATCCATAGGTTTTCAGCTTCCTTTTTTTTCAACTTAGAAATGGGAATGGAGTATTTGAATCTGAAGGTGTGGAATATGTCTAAATCAGTAAAAATATCTTGTGGAAGTTGTAGTTGAAGCTCTGGTTGATACACTTAAAGAGGAGGAGAATTCAAATCTTATGAGGCCAAGAGAAGTGGATATAGGGAGCCAAGGAGGGCACTCTGGTTCAAGTTAAGTGAGAACAGATGATGGATTTCCCTTTTCAGGCTTCAGACTTAAATAGACTAAGTACAATAGAGGATGACAAGTGGTTGAAAGTAAATGAAAACATAATGAATAAAATATGTTTAAAGAACAAGTTGGATGGTCACAAAAGGAAATGTTTGACAAGAACAGAGTGTCATGTGACATTCACTCACTTGAATAACACTCAACATGTCAGAGATAAGTAAGGCATCTTGGATTAAAGATAAAGAACCCACTAGGATGGTGACTACTTAGGATGGTATAAGGGGGTCATTAGACAATAACACTCAAGAGCAAGAGAGGAAGAAGGAACTTGGATTCAGCATAAAGATGATAGTAGGTCTATGACTGACTAGTATAGAATAAAGAACAAACTAGAGATGAACACTCAAGATCTTAGGTTGGTGAAAGAATATAAAGCTAAACTAAAGAGGTTGAAATCAAGATTGGGGCAACACTTGGTTAGACCATAATTCCAACATATCTGTGGTGGCCTTCCAACAAATTTCAACACGCAAGAAGCCTACTCATGAATGAATCAGGCTGCTCTGGGGCCAGTCACATGATTGATCAAACCTGAGCCAGCCCAAACACCATCCATATACTCTCTGGGACAATTTTGGGTGGGTAGCAAGGGTGTAGGCCTGACTGCAGCAGCGCCAAGGGTGGCATCATGTGAGGATGATCTGTCTGTCATATGTGGGTATGTATGTATGTATTTGTGTATGCTGGCAGCTAGGGTCCTAGTTTCTAAATGCATGCCTACACAGCATTGAAGATGTTTTCACACCCTCCTCTGCCTTGAGTCTCAACCAGTCAAGATCACCAGTCACTGATCCAGAGTCTTGTGGCTGACTCATCCAATCCAATTGTGTCTCTCTCCTTGTGCGGTGGTCATGCGCACGTCACCAGCTAGACCTTGTAGTCATGGTTGTCTATGCTGGCCAATGGTGGCCAGTACTGTAAGCCTGTAGGGTGGGTTTTTGTTTTAAAACTGCACACTATGCATATTCAAAACAACTTTCTTTGGACATAGCCAGTTCCTGATTGTGCAGGGCTACTTGTTTGGAGCCCCTGTTTAAATAAGATCTTGGTTGTTCAGCAATGAGCCACGGTCTGGGTGACCAGGGGCAGAGGATGGCAAGTTGGGTGTTGGCAAAGATGAGAAAAAGGAGAAGGAAGAAATAGAAGAGCAGGAAAAGGAAGGAAGGGATTAAGAACCATAGGAATGCATGTGAGGAGGGACTGGCCAGTTATAACATAATCTGCAGTGGCCTCATGCCCATGGGTGGGGGCCATATCAGCGGTATCTATGAGGGGGAAAGAGAATGGAGGGTAGACAGTGATGAAGAGCCTGTAGGTGTTGGTGGTGTCCTCTACCTAGTGTCCCAGGAGTGGTATAACCTTGGGATTGGCAGGCGGCCCATCTTTTTAATGTAGGATGCTAGGGGCAAGAGTGCCCTTGGGTGTCAGAGGAGGTATACTGCATTGAGTATGGTGGCCCTTAGTTTGAGGTTCTTGAGCTCTCTGTGGAGGACTTTTCTCTTGTGGTGGAATTTCTTGCAGCTGGTGATGAAGTGGCCTACCGTCTTGAGAGCATTGCATCCATAACATACTGGGTACTGGAGTTGTTTGAAGTGGAATAGATAGGTGTTAAGTCAGATGTGGCCTGATTGCAATTGGTGGATTATTGCCAATATTGGGAAGTCTGTAACAAGTTCCAGCTTGGATTTCTTGACTTTGCTGGTGATCTTCCTCGTTAGATTTGGGGCTTGGAGTGCCAGAGTGTGGTTTGTGGCAGGGTTAGGTGCAGCTGAGTTTGCTAGCTTGTCTGCTTTTTCATTGCCTGGGATGCCCATATGGCCCAGGCACCAAATAAAAGAGATGGCTGCATCAGTGGGTATTTGGTCCAGAAGGTGAGATAATTTGATCAGAAGATACTGCCCAGTTAAAGGGGCGTAGGGAGAGCAGATACGGTGCAGGGCAGCTTGGCTGTTGGACAGAATGGTGATGTTGGTTGTGGTGCCGCTGTGTATGAAACTCAGCCCAAGTTCTATTCCTAGAATGATACCCATCACTTTGCATTCAAAGTTGGATGCCCTGTTGGTGGGCCCACAGTAGGACTTCATGGATTTGGTGCCATCTTCCATTGTGGCCACCGCTCTTAAGCCCTTTGTGGGGTGGGCCGATCCATTGGTGTAGATTAAGGTGTGCAGGCTAGGGTGTGTTACGATGAAGGAGGTTATTTGCTGTTGCTCATCTTCCTTGTTTCCGGACCCAATGGTCAGTTCGATGTGGCGCGGTTGGTACCATGGTGGGCGTTTGCAGTGAACCATTTGTATCTGTTCAATTGAGTGAATGTCTGGATCATCTATCTTGTCTGGTACAATTCACGTGTGGACTGGGTTTTGGAAGCGGCTCACCGGGGATTGCCAGTCGGACAAGATCTTTTCCTCGAGTTGCAATTTTGTAAGTGTTGAACTTGAAAGCTTCCTTGCAAAGTAGTTACCTATTTGCAAGCGGGCGGCTTCCGGTATGTTTCTGAAAAGTTGGTGTAGATTGAGGTAGGAGACAGGGGTAGTGTGGAGGCAGCTTAGTGCAAATTGGGCCGCTTTGTTGTTGAGTTTTGATAATAGTAGATGAGTCATTTTTTCTAGCGTTAATTAGAGAGAACCAGACCTGTGCCCCGTAGAGGAGCCTGGTAGGAGCGTGGTGATCAGAAGGCCTCTCTCCCTTTCCTTGACTTCCCGGGGAGGATTTTCCTATTGTTTGTAGTTGGCCAAGTGTTTACTCTGCCGGTTTGTTAACTGCAGTAAGATGTTTTGAGTAGGTGAGTTTCTTGTCTAGGGTTATGCCTAGCCGTTTAACCTCTGTCACTGGTTCGAGTTGTCTGTCCCCAAAGACAAGTTGTGGTTTGACCTGTTTCCTACGAGAGAATATGATGTAGTGTGCCTTCCGGTAGTCAAAGATTGCACCAAGAGTCAGTCTTGCCCCATTCGAGAGATCGACGTCCTTCAATTTGTAGGGTAGCGATAGAGTCGTGCAGGTGGGATCTGGCCACAAGGTGCACCACGTCATCGATAAATCCTAGGGAAATCTGGTCCTGGGAAAAGGAGATCTGGGGGGGGGGGGGGGTTAGCAGTCGGGAATTGTAGATTATCTAAGAGGATAACTGAGAGGGGGGAGCCCTTACGATAGTGTGAAGGGTTGTTGGGAGATGAAATCCTCGATTCGGAGATTCGATCCTCGTCTCATGATTATCATCGACCTACGTCCATACCCGGCGATCCGATGATCCGTCCCCAAAGCAAGATTAGAGGATAGATATCGTATCCGGTCCCTCGCTCCAGCTGGCGGCGCCCCCCCGGTAGAGGTAGTTGGAGTGGCAGTGACGGGATGTAGTCGATCGACTGCTCCTCCCGACCACCCCGTTCCCCTCCCTCAACCTCACCCTCAACCTGCCTCCCTCTCTCTCTCCCTCTCCCCCCCATTGGACCCTTCAACTCAGTCAACCTCTTCCTCCCTCAACTCTCCTTCCCCCCCTCCATTTCATCATCCCGCTCCTCAACTCTCCCAACTCACTCATCCAATCCAACCGATCATCACTCCTTCAACATGGCTTCATTCTTGAGTGACGCCAGGACTCGGATCCAGCACACCAACAAGCTTTCCCTGGCCCCTAAGGATATCAAGAATCTAGCCGATATCATTGCCACCGAGAAGAACGTCGTTTCTTCGTACGCTCGATTCTCGTTCCCTCTGCTTTTCCATCATCTCCCTCTAATCAACCCTTGATCGGTCGTCTGCCTTGGCTTTTGGTTTTTAGATGGATCTTCTGATCTCCCAAGAGCTTGTTCGCATACTTGATTTCCTTCTAGTTCATCAAAGTTATCCGTCGATTATCGAAAGGCAGCCGACGCCCTCAAGGAATGGGGTCTCAACGAGGGCGATGACCTCGCAGACATTCTGCCCAAACTCTCTATCCTCCTCGGCCATCTCGCCGACGCACAGTCACGCTTCTCCGATCACGATGGTACCTACCGGATTCATTTCAAGAGTATACGGATGCGAGAGGAAAGCTTGACGGCGTTAAAGAAAAGTAAGGAGACCGTTCAAGCTAAAATTGCTACCCTGGAGAAGAAGGTGAGGTTGGCTTTGCTCTTATCGTCCTGATCGTTCGAGTCTTCTCGACCCGCGTTGAATATCGGCCCTCTACTCAGATCACCAAGATGAGCAGCGAGAACAAAGACCTCCCCGGCCTGACGACTCGACTACAGGAATCTCGCTCGGAGCTTGTCAGTCTCGAGAATTCTGTTTCGTTGGAAGAAGCCAGACTATTCGACTTTAAGAGAGAGACAGTGCGTGAAGGTCTTGGTCTTCGGTTGGGTGCGATGCTCGAACTTGCTGAGAAGATGACGATTATCTGTGAGTTCGGAAAAATGCTGGCGGTTGAAGTCCCTATCGAACGAACATCCCCTGGAGCCAGCCGTACTCCGTATAGTTCAGCCAACAAAACTCAGGCGGTCGTCGATGAGGCTCAGCGGTGTCTCACTCAAGTTGTTTTCAATCCCACACCTTCGATCGGTAACCTCAACTTGGATGCACCACCAGCATCTCAATCACCTTCTTCAGATCGTGATCCGGTTACCCCGCATCAACCCACATACGCTATCGACACCTCTCACAACTTACCCATGGATTTACCCCCACTTTACTTTGGTGACGGCCCGCTCATGGATAAGTCCAACACCGTTGGTGGTCCGAATTATGGCGCTGGCGCTGACGATCGGCCACCCGCCTCGCACAATCATACCTCCCTACCTTATTACGGCCAAAGATCTGAGAACTCGAGTCACGCGACTACTGCGCCACTTGCTACTCACACCACCGATGCTGCCACCTCCCCACCTTTTCCCACGCCACAAAGTTCGGCCGCGTTGTCCCATGAGTATGTAGAGAATGTCTTCCACATTGCCGGCTCGGATGTTGTTCCCCTAGCTACCAATCCTGGCAAAGCAGTCCAACCTACTGCTTCCCGCGGCTCGTCCCCCTCGACCCCCATCAGTCTGAGCCATCAAGTTGAAGCGTCACGAAACTCAAGCAGTCATCCTCAATCGAGTTACAATAGCAGTCCACGCGATTATCCCAGCAGTTTGCCATCTGTTGCCAGTCAGTCCCCGCTTTCCCCTGGGCCCCTGCGCCAGGAGATCACCGCGACAGTGACGAAGGATAAAATCGCTTACTCTCCGCGACTTCGTGAAAATTCATCATCATCGATTGCTTTAGGAATATCTAGTGGTGAGGGCCGGACCACGAACGCAGGCGCCTTCCGGCGAGCGGCTTCCAACCTTAACAATCAGACTCCCCCGACAAGCAGTGCGCGATCGACTGCATCAAGCACGGGGTTGATTGCTGCTGATGAAGCCCTGTCCACAGGCGCTCATACGACAGTTCAACCCCTACAAATCAATAAGCGCGATACATATACTGGCGACCACAGGCATTCCTAGACGCTTGGGCCAATGGTTTTGTCATGCATTGTTATATTGAGCCAGTTACTCCCAATGAATTTGAACTTTCTTATTACTTTCAGGCTATTTCCCGATATTCCAGTCTTTCCGATGCTCATCCAATGGACTCTTCGATTGTGGGATGTTCTCCAATCTTGCTGTCTTCGCACTCGTGTGCCTTCTCAGCCATTAAAAATTCATCTTTAAACGGTCCTCAGTCGTAGACTTCCCCTTTCCACTCTTAGTTGTTCACAATACTTCCCCCCGTCGATTGTCAGAGTTTTTGATGCTGCAAGCTTTGATTTTTGCTCACTACCTCTGAAAAGTTGGACATGTATGTGCTATATCCTCCCATCCAATCGTCCCCTCTCATTTTCAACCACCTTGATGCCAGAAACAAGAGTCGTAGCTCAGTCTGACATAGCAGTCTGTAATTATTTTCTCTCATCGGATTCCGGAACCATCGAGTTTATTTATTTATTTTTTTGTTTGCCTGAAGCAAGTCATGACTACATGTGTCTATCAAGCAGCCATTAGGCTTTCTGGTTCTGTGATGAGCTAATACTTTGAGCTACTCATCAACCAATTTGTAGTCCACAGGAACCCCTAGTAACCATGGTCATATCTTGACATTCCTGATGACCTGCTGCAAAAAGAGTTCAGTAATGTTAGGATGGGATATGGTTGTGGGAACCCCGGATGTGAAGGAGGGGGCATGATCTAGGCAGGGTAGCTTGTGGTCCTAAGAGCAAAGGTCCAGTAATGTCTTACCCCACGTCTGGTACTTCATGCCTGGTGTAAGACTAGAGATCCACAAGATCCTAGAATCATGGCAAGACTACCATGGTGTTCCCAAAGGACCATGAAGTCAATGGTCCGTCTTTTTTCAGCTAGAGTCTGAGAGGGTTTCTGTTATCTGTCTGGGTACTCAATTTCAAGACCAAGAGCAAGCTCATGGATCCATCAATCAATTTCTCTCTCTCTTTTTTTTTTAGATCCATCAATCTTACAAGGGAAATGTTAAATTCAGGGCTCATTGAGACATGCACACACTTTGAATAGGGCTGTGTGGCACGCCACATGGTCCAATCTGAGCCGTGTATGACCCCCCACAGCTCAAAGAGTTGTGCAACTGACCCAGCCTGGTCCGCCGGTGTGTGGGATTCCACACGCCACTGGACTGTGGTGAGCCAAAAAAAAATGGAATGAAAGGGTACTAACATAACCCATAAACTCAATAAACCTTCCAAAAAAACAGAAATCAACCAAAAAATCAAAGAATGTTCATTTTTTGGTCAAAAAATAAATAAATAAATAAATAAAAAACAAAAAAACTGGTACTATCCAATGGACTAACCCTAAATTAAAAGAACCCAAAAAAACACAAGTAACTGGACTAGCCCTAAACTAAAAACACCAAAAAAAAGACAAGTAACTTGACAAGCCCTAAGGTAAAAACACCAAAAAAAAAAGACAAGTAACTTGATGAGCCCTAAAGTAAAAACACCAAAAAAAAATACAAGTAACTTGACAAGCCCTAAAGTAAGTTCAACTTGACTATCCCTAAAGTAAAAGGGCCCAAAAATTAAACAAGTCTTTTTTACCAGCCCTATAGTAAAACTGCCCAAAAAAATACAAGTCTTTTTGAACAGCCCTGAAGTCAAAACATCAAAAGAAAAAAACAAGTTCAACTTGTGTTAAGCTGATCCCATACCAAGCTTAACATAAGTTAAGCTTGTGATGGAATCAGCCCAACACAAGTTGAACTGACTTCCCATTAAACTCTCATTCAAAACACTCAATATAATGATGTTAACTCAAAACACTCAACATAATGATGTTCAAAATGTACTAACCCTTTATATTAATAGAACTCATTAGCTGCATTAGAATTACAATTCAAAAGAAACCCAATGATGAAATGAAGTCAAAGTCTATTAAAATCTAGACTACATTTGCAGTTGATCTTTGAGATGATTAACCCAACCAGAGGCTTTTTTAGAAATCAAGGAATGTGGTCTTGCTACAATTGGTGGGATTTGAATCATTTCTCCCTCAAGTACTAATAGAAACCAGTGGTTATTGTTTACAAAGGAAATGAACATTGGTTCTGATTGATCAGTAACACCATTTTTTATTGGATTATAAGTATCACATGACTCCAATGAAATGAAACATATAGGTCTGGAATATGTGTCTGCTATGATTTGACCCATATCTAATTTAGCCAACCATTTTGAGGAGGGAATCTTTTCATTTATGTCTTCAACATCAAGTCTTTTTTTAATCTTTTCAACCTCCTTTGAACCACCAAGCATCTTAATGTAGCTTGCTTTAAGTTTCTCTAATGTTTCAATGATTTCCTTCCTAAATTTAAATCAACCATGTTCTTCATAACCAAGAGATTTAGCAATGACTCTAAATCCAAAATTCCCATCTCCAATTGGATCCCAAACCTCACCCAAGAACTTACGGAATTTATTGGGTATTTGATTGAGTTATTTCATGTTTGGTTCCTATCATGAAAACTAACTTAGTATTGATTTCTTTAATTAGATCAATTAAATGAATACTCACCAAAGATGAGCTTCTGTTTGAGATTTGATGCATGTTTTCTTCCTCTGAAGAGGATTCTGATTCCAAATTAAGTGATCCCAATTCACTTTCAGTCTCTTCCTCTGAACTATGAAATTAAGATTCAGATTCTGCCAAATTTGACTAACAATTCATCATTAGTTAGTAACTAAGTTCATTAAACCAAAAAAATGAACATATCCCAAAAGAAAAGACTTACAATCTTTTGTCTTTTCTTGTTTGGAGCCCTTCTATTCCTTTTTGCCCCCTTGAGTTGTTTTGCAACATGCTCAAATCAAGAAGGTTTGTGCTGCATATCTGTCAATTTTGGCCTGCCCCTACTTGATTGTAAGACTTTAGGTTCAAGTCTTGGCTTCAATTGATATTTTGTAATCTTCTGAATGATATACTTCAATAGGCCAATTTGCTCATGATCAATCTATTGCATTCAGTTTTTCACATAACTGAGGAATTCTTAGCATTTAATCAACATTGCACTTGAAAAATTCAAAAGGATCAACCATTATTGAATTAGGATTCATTAATCAAAAAGAATTAATCACATAGTGATTTGAACAATCCAACTTGAACAATCCAACTTAAGCCAACTTACAGAACTCAAACTTGTTAGAATTTGAGTTTTCATATGTGACTTTCACAGGAGTTCAGAGTATTGTTGATTGGATTGATTTGATTTGATTTTATTGTTTTTAACCTTAAAGTACTAAAACAACAAGCAAAGTATAACTGGGCTGTGCTGTAGTATTGTGATTACCAGACTGTTTAGTAATAGCTATTAGATTGTTTAGTCATAGCTATTAGATTGTTTAGTCATAGCTATTAGATTGTTTAGTCATAGCTATTAGATTGTTTAGTCATAGCATTTCACTTAACATGTCACTTAAACTGCTTATGTTAATTTTGCCTTATTCATTTTGAACTCAACCACTTGTTAGCCAATCATGTATTTAGTCTATATAAACCATGGTGCTCTCAAGTGGAATTCAACATCTTTTCATTCACCACATTAACCAGAGTGTCCTTTTCCTCCTGTCCTCTGGTCCGTTATGCTTGACTTTATAAGCTCCTTTCATTCATTTTTCTTTACCTTTCATTTAACCAGAGCCCAAGCTATTTTTATTTTTACAGAACTGCAAGGGTAATAGTCCAAATTACACTGAGGATGAACATCTTTGGGTACCACAGATCCTCTGAATGCTAGACAGTCACCTATTTGGTGGGAACAGGGAAAACCCATAGTCTTGGAATATCACTTGGTGCACACTTTGCCATCATGATCATGTTTGAATTTCTCAAATTTTTCCCTAATAAGATGAATTGCCTCTAAAGAAAATTTGTAACCCAATGGTAACAGTCCAGGTGGAAGAACTGTCCCTAACTTAATTTGAGAGTTATAAAGTGACACATGAACCAATTTAATTTGATTCAAAACTGATCCTTCAAGGCTTTTCCAAACATCCAATAGGTTTCCCAAAGAGTTTGCAAGGAATCTTTTGAGAGTTTCATGGGCCCCTTCAACCCAAGATGTTGTTTTATTTCCAAAATCTGGGTCTATAAAAGTTCATGCTGTTACAAACGTCTCTTTGATAGGGAAAATGTTATTTTCCATATACTCAAGTACATCCACATAGTCTTTCAAGAAACACTATACAAGTCAAAAGGTCAGAATACAAAACTAGAAAGAATAAGAAGCAGTGATTTGGACCTACTCTGAGTTCTGCATCATTGACCTCTGCCTCCTCCTTGGTCTTTGAGGCCCCATACTTTTCCCACAGTCATAAATCTTTTCCATCCTTCAACATCATTAACAAAGCGCGCTTTACAGTTTGCTTGTATGTTTTTAGACAAGTGCCAAGTGCAACATTGTCTTGATGACTCAGGGAAACTAGATTCAATAGCACAAATCAGAGCTTTTTCACTGTCTATCACAAAGAATTTTGGAAGTCTCTCAGGATCATAAGCCAACTCCTTTAATGCATTTACAGACCAACTTTAGAACTCAAATGTTTCTTTTGTTATAAAAAAGAAGAGCTTTTGTGAAAGTTTCCCAATTGGCTGTCATTCCTACAACATGCAATAGAGGGGTTTTGTACTTATTTGTGTTATAAGTACAATCCAAAATAGCAATATGATGGAATTGTTTTGAAAGATTTACTGCCTCAGGATGTGCTAAGTACAGGGCCTTCAAGTGACCCTCTCCACTGAAATTTGACCAGTGAATCCAACTTGTTTCTTCAAGCTGTTCATAGAGTACCTCCATAAGAATTTTACCCTTTAGTTGTGCAAGTGTTACCTTCTGCTTAGTGTTATAGATTGTTTGGTCATCAACATAATCCTGCCCATCAATCTTGCTCAATTTTCTCTTAAGTTGTAACATATCGAGCCCATCTTTCATGCCTTCCTTAAGGAAATCCAAGGCTTTCCCACAGATTCTCCTCAGTTGAGGATGCACAGAGGGATTTTCAGATGGTTGATGGTTATGTTGCGTTTCTTTATAGGAGATTTGCCACAAGGGGTCTGCCTTTGTGCAACTTCAATTGATTAAAAAATTGCACCCAACCTTCCTTGTGTGAGTTTGTCTAGACCGTTTGGTAAGAAGTTTTCCTGAATAGGAACCATGTATATCACAGGCTAAATCCACATATTGGTCATGCTTTGAGTTCAAAACTTTTAAAGCGTAAACATGCTTCATTGCCCATGCTTGGAAATAGTTTTGTTCCTCTTCCCTAGTAGGAAAATCTCTCACAGGAGGTGGGTCAAGTGGATCTGTCATAGTTACATAGTTATATTGATGTCATGCCCTCCATCAGTTTCAATCAAATTAAATCCAGAAAAGACAAGTAACATAAAATGTTACTCACAACCAGAGGTCAAATCCACTGTGAAACATTTTGTTCCCCAATTGTCACCCTTGATGAGGATGCAATTGGAGCTTCCAATGTTCCATTGCCAAAATCCTTTTTTTATTTTTCCAAAGCTTTGTTGATGGCACTATCAATGTAGACCTTTCACACAGCAATTTCAGAAGAAGGAGGGCTTGCCACTGTTCCCATGCAAAAAAATGCAATGGTATACTTCAGTATTAAATCCAAATTTTAATTGAACAAACAAAGTTTGCTCAATTTTGAGTGGAGAAAGAATTGTTTGAAGAATTTTATATGATTTCAATTTTCACTTTACTTTCACTTTGGTTTCACTTTAAAGTCTCTTTGGGATTGCTAGGTGTGGAACAACAGTCCCACAAAGTATGTGCTGATCCCAAATTTGGGTTGACAGAACCCAAGTGTGGTTCAGGGGGTGCCCAAAATTCTGGCACAACTTCCAGGGGGTTGTGCACCCCCAAACACGGCAGTTTTGAGCCGTGTACGGGGGTACATGGCTCAAATTAGCAGTGTTTGGGGGTTGCACCGCTCCTAAACAACACCCCGGGGGTTGCATGTGTTTGAAACTGCCCTTTGTATTTGTCTATGGGTTCCCACAGCTCATTTGAGCGGTGTAGGGCCCTACACAACTACCACACGGTTGGAGCTGTGAATTTAAAATCACCCATCTTACAAAGGGGTCTGAATTTTGGAATATTTCTTGGCTTAATGAAGCCTTCAAAAGCATTCAAGATCTAACTAGGTCCTAGAGCTGAAGAAAGGGCAGACACAAAAAAAAAAGAAAAAAAAAAGAAGAAGAAGAAGAAGAAGAAGAAGCCTTAAGAAACTTTCAAAAAGTTGATGGTGGCTTTAGTTGAATGACTGGTAACTGTTGAAAAAGAAAATCTATTGTTGAACTAGGATTGAATAGTCCTTGGGCTACTTAAGATGCATCAGTGTTGTGTTTTAAGAGCTTGGAATATCTGAGATGATTTCACTTGTATTGATCAGCAACCACACTTTTCTGAAAATTCATTACAAGATTGAAAAGTTAAAGATGAATTCTTGTATGATCTTTGTTGATGTGAGAGGTCTGAAAGGTCTGGAGGATCAATATTCAAGAGGGAAAATGGATTTGGAGATTGCAGGATTGAAGGAACTCAGGGGATGAAGGGGCTGGGAAGGGACTTGACTCAAAGTGATGGTGAAGATTTATGAGAAGGAAACCAAGTGAGGGTAGGTTTAAGGATGAAAAAAGTTATGGTTTCTGTTGGAAAACAGAGAGCTTCAAAGGGGGCCTTAGAAAAAAAAATTAAAACCCCTAAAGGAAACCCAAATGACAACTACAGGAGTTGGGTGAGAGAGACTACAAGAGCAATAGGAAATAGCCAAAGGCAGAGGGGGGGAAGATAGCAGCTGACATGGACAAGAGTAATAATTTCAGAGATTTAACTTCTACTGTTATACTTGAGCCATGGTTAAACCTGCAAAAATAAGGCAATTCTAATAATTAAATCAGTTCTTGACTCAAATAACCAAAACAGTTTCAAAATGGCATAAACATTCAAATGAAACTAAGGTATTATGAGTAAAAATACACACCTTAAACCTTTATAAAAGGTAAGGGGGATGGCTTTAAATGAATAAAGCTCAAAGGAGCTTTTCTTATAAATAAGCTCACACCCTTTATAGTAGTAACACACAAGGGTTACTACTAAAATTGGAACCTTCCACTCAGAATTGGAGTTTTAAAAAATAAGATTTTTAATTGAATATAATACAAAAGTTTATAGCGCCAGTCAATCTCCTCTTGAGATTAATTTTAATGTGCTTGTTAAATCTTTCCCTATTCTTTTAAAAATAAATAACTCTATATAAATGAGGAAGGGGCTATAGGGTAAAGAGCCTCATCTTTTAAGGTAACAGGAGCCCTCAGGGGACTCAAGGAATCCATCAGGGGAGTGCTAGTCTCTCCCTGCTTTTTTCCTCAAGGTATCAAGACCCTATTACACCATACCAAATGAGGAATGGGGTACTAGTACTCATTGGGGGGATTTTCAATTTCAAGTTTGAATTTATATGCTAAAAAGGTTAATTAATGGATCCTTGGACTTACCCATCAATCAGATGGATGGTTTAGAAGTCCTGGAACACCTTAGAATGTTTAAATACCTCCATTCAAATATATCTCAATAGCCTTGGTATGTACCTTGGCATACATTATACATATAGAGTATGTATACTCTTGCCAATGATATTACAAGGTTTACACCTTAAAACTAAGCTCTGGGCCCTCTTAGTGGAAGCTCTCAAGGCTCATTAGAGTATAGTAAACTATTAATACATCCCAAAGAGGGATAAGATTAAAATTATGTGATTTATCTATACAGAGTAGAGAGTATGGTTTAATATAATTACTATAACTTATTACCAAAAGAATCAAACATATTGGGAACTTTATATCAATAGTTGGGATGCATCTGAGTCCTTGTGGCTTGATTTAGATTTTGTTGAATCTCATTGATAATATATATTATCAAGGTTTTAATTCCATAATCAATAATCATAAAAACATACTTGAAAATTATTATAAAATATTATCAAAATTTATTATAGATTTATAAAACACTCACATTTAATTCTTGAATCAATGGTAGATTGATGAGTTACCTGAATTTCAGATGATGGAAGATGAGCCCAGTACTTAGCCACTCTACTACCAAGACATATGGGTTGTCCAGACATTTGGAAAAAATATAATTGTCTTGTGGCTGAGAAGTAGACAGCCAAAAGCTGATACAGCTGAGGAAATAGATGGAGATCAACCGCCAAAGGATTGAAATCTGAGGGGTGGATGAAATAAAAATCACAATGCTCAACGGCTGAGAACATACCAAGGTTAACAGCCAGAGGAATGGACAGCTTAAGAGCTGGAGGGATAAAATAACAAGTTGAAGGGGGTGGTGAGGAATGAGGGAGGGTTGGAGAAGAGATGGGTGAAATGTAAAAAAATTTCAACAATCTTGAAAAACACATCCTGAAAACTTTTATCAAGCATAGTTTTACACCAAGGTTTCATAATCAATCAAGTCATTGTTTCTCCTCCTCTTTGGATTGGAAAATCTAACCCTAGTGCTTAGAACATGTAAAGTAACATCTGTTTCTTGCTATCAAATATCCTTCCCCTGAAATTTTGATAGCCAATCATCAATTCATGGCTCATATTATAAACCATCTTCTTATCTACTGAGCTCTTTTTCTTCTTCCCTTTAACTAAACCAGATAATAGCTTCCTTAGACCTCTACATGGTAAAGGTACCAAAATTCTATTAGCCTGAATAAGTTAATCTTACCTACCATGTCTGTTAAAAATGTTGTTCAATCAAAAAATCCTAACCAAAAATTTGAATTATTTCAAATAGGATTATTTTACTGAAATCAAATCATGATGACATAAGGGCTCTGGATATGTTCCTCAAATTGATTCCTGGATCAGTTCAAAAAGACAAAATCAATTTCAATCTACTTAAAAGTCAAAAGGTGAAAAGTCTTATCATAAAATATCTTGATCTCAATGATATCTCTTATGTTTCAAAAAACATATCTGCCAAGGTTTTTTTTGTTTTATGGTTAAGCCTTTTTGAAACCCCTAAAAAAAAAGAAAAAAAAGGCAAAAATCTCTTCTACTAAAATTTTTAATAGATTCCCAAAATTTTCAGTGATGTAGTTGATTTATTGTAGTTGCTCGCAAACAACTACATCAACCATGGTGAGTTATCCTGATTGGGGCAAATCTCTGTAGTTACAATTCAATGCTGCAGTAGCCAGGAGTGGTCCCAATTGGGACAACTCTGTGATTGCACAACCACACTTTCCTCTCCTCAAACTAGTCCATCCACGCCTTTGGTCCCTTTCTCTCACAACCATCATCTCTCAAACCAACTCACCATGGAATAGACCAAATCCCCAGCAAACATCAAGACCAAATGAAAAAACAAATGAGGAACCAGAAATCCTCAAACAATGAATTGAACAATAGATCCTTCTCAGACCATTCAGACTTGTAAATTTGACTAGAAACCAACTGTCAAAAAACCATGATCAAGCCAGTCCAAATTCACAAAGCAATCAATCCAGCCTTCATTCAACCAACTGCAAAAAACAAAAAACCTTCCTCCAAAGAAGAAAAAGAGTAAGGAAAATAGAATATCAATTGACAACTCTAGAACTTGATTTGAAAACCAAACAGGTTAGATAATAAGAAAAAAAAGGCCATCAGCTACCAACTAGGCCACAGAGCAGTCTGCAAGTAGACTCTGGCTGTTTCCTAAGGCCCTGACTGAGTCCTGTCAGAATCAATTCTATCTAATCCAGTTGTTCCTTGAACTGAAGACAGGGAGCCTTCTTACTGATCACATCTCAATTCAATCATCTGTCTCATTTTTTTTTACTTGTTAAACCTTCTTCAGTCAGTTTCTGGTTTTCAGAAAAAGATTAATAAAGCCAAGGTTTGGGATAAAAATCCCTGCAATTTGCCACAATTCACAGTCAAAATATGAACCATTGCCAAAGGATCATTTACATCTCAAGCACTGCTGTAAGGAAGAATCCTCAAAAAATTGAACTAGCCAGGCTCACTCTTGCAGAACAGAAATAATCATTTCCAAAGCATTAATCCAGACCATTCTAAAAAACTCCATCAAAATTATCCCCTGCCTGAATATGGATAAATTCTTGCTCTGTAAGGAAAGGATGGATGAATTTCTAGAACTCCAAGGACTCAGAGATGTACTCAATTCACCAGGATAAAATTTGAAGGTTATAAATAATCTCAGCATCAGAACTATCCTCATCTCCCAGATAGACCCTGAAAATCACACAAAAACCATCAACACAAGAATAAGGAGGACTCAAAATCCATCTGGAAATCAATTCTGAAGGTTTTTTCCTCCTCATAAGTGTCAGACAGAGCCAGATTGTTAGAGTAAGATATCCTAAATTCCTTCAAAGATGGTTCAAAGAAAAAACCAGAAGGCTGAATCAAGGTATTAGAAAGTGAGAGACAAGTACAAAGGATGGACATGATATAAACACCCTACCAGGCTCAGGCAAAATGACTACAAGTAGACAGCACAAAACCAGATTGACAGAAAACTGATAAAGAATGAATCCACCGCACACACTCCAAGAAAAGGACTAGACAAAGATAACTGAATGACGGAGTCAGAAGATTAGTCGCAGCCGCTACAGTGTAAGGTTGAAGTACTGGTTGCACCAAATTACTAGAGTCTTGAATTATGTTTCTTTTAATCCTCAATCCTCTGTTATTCTTTGTGTCGCTTCAGTGATGCCGGTCAAGGGTGAGTCTGTGCTGAGAGTCTCTTGAGGAGAAAGCGATGGGAAAAAGTTGTGCAAAGTAGACGCGCTTGATGCAAGATGAATATGCAATGAGAACTTGTATGGAGAGCGCGTGCGTGCTTAGTAGAATAAGAAAAAATGAAAGAATAAAAGAAGGAATAAAATAAAAATTAAGAAATAAAAAAATAAAACAGAATAAATAAAAATAAAGTAAAGAATGAAAAGACAATGAATATCCTTATCTCAACACCCCCCATAATTCAGTGCGACCTTACTTGAAAACATCTGGTTGTTAGAAGATTGAGAGCTGATCTGTTGGAGGCCTTGGTGAGAGAGTCTGCAACCATCGAGTTGGTGGTGATGAGGTCTACACAAATCTTATTTTCTGATGATTGCTCGCATAACCATTTCATTTTCATATTGATGTATTTGTTTTTTGAATTCGACCCAAAGTGCTTGATTTTGTCAATCAGTCCCTTGTTGTCAACACAGAACTTGGGAGGCAAAATTGACGCGTTCTTCCATAGGTCTCTAATAATGGAATCAATCCAGATTGTCTCCTGCGCGCCGTTGGTCAAGGCGTTAAGCTCAGCCTCCGTCAAAGATAAGGTGATATTGTTTTGCCTTCAGCTTTTCCACGCTATTGGAGATGATTGCCAAAAGATGATTTAACCGGTCTGAGACTTTCAAGTAATGGGATTGTCAGCCCAGGTAGAGTCGGTATAGACTTCCAGAGACAAAGATCCTTTTAAGTTGGGCTGTAGGGTCAGAGCATTGGAGGAAGTTCCCGCCAGGTATTTCCAGACATGGATTACCTCCTTCCAGTGCAATAGACCCAGACTTTGATTGAACCAAGACAGAATTGAAGCAGCTGCAGAAATGTCCGGACGTGTTCAACAGGATAGATAGTTCAACAGCCCGGTGAACTTCCTGAAGTTCACTCCCAGCTTAGCAAATTCACGTTGGTCATCCTGAGAGGCCGGAGACAATTGAATGCCAGGCGTAAGAGGGGTTTGAACAGGTTTACAGTTCTTCAGATTGAGTTCTTCTAAAGTCTTCTGAATCAGCTTGTGTTGATCAAGAGTCACGGTGTTGTTAACTTGAGTGAACTCCATCCCCAAAATTGTATTGGGTTTGTGCGCTGAGGACCAAGGAAATCTTTCTAGAAAATGTTTTTTGAACCAATCCACCTTGCCGGTCACAATAAGATTTTCTACATGAAAGAATAGGAAGGAGAGGTGAGTTTTATGCCTGTATAGACAGGGACCAGTGTTGGATTGAGAGTAGCCAATCTCTTCTAGCCACGTTGTCAGAGTTTTGTACCAATTGGACGGGGCTTGACGCAGTCCGTAAAGTGATTTCTTCAACTTAAGAAACTTAGATGAATGAAAACTCTCTTCTGGCTTAAGGATGAAAATTTCCTCCTCCAATGGAGCAAATAGAAAAGCCGCCTTAACATCAAATTGCCAAATTTCAAGCTTGTGATCCAGACCACTTAGAAGAAGTAGAAGAAGAGTTGTAAACTTGCCTATTGGAGCGTAGGTGTCCCCAAAGTTGAGTCCAGGCGTCTGTTGGTTTCCCATTATGCAGAGTTGGGATTTTTGTTTTTCAGGCAACAGACTTGTGGCAGGTTTGACTCTATCCACCCACATGGCCCTCAGAAAGTGATTTTGTTTTACTTTGATATCTTCCCAAACATCCTGAGATTCAATCTCTCTTTAGAGAAGTTGGAGCTGTCTTCCCTGGAAACCGACGCGTACGAGTACTTAGCTGCTTTAACAGACAGTTCCCTTTTACAAAGGTTGTATACGGGAAGGGTTTGTGGAGGAGAATCTTCTGAGACTTCAATGATCAGGCTGGGGTCTTCCCCCAGGGAGTCAACGTCGGGAATGTAGTTTGTGAGACCTTCACCAGAGTCCAAGACAGTTGAAACGGAGTCAACACCACTAACCAGATTGCACGGTTCAGGGTCAATTGAACCAGCATCTGTGAACCAATTGCCCACCGTAATTGTGTTTTCAAATCTTTTTAGGTTGGCATTGAAGTCCAGCAGTGTGATGTGTTTTGTGTTGACTACTTTGTTGCTGGCTGTCAAGATTTTGTAGGACAGTAAGTCATTGTTGTAACCAATCAGTTTTCCAATCATACCCCAAGGTTCTAATTTAAAGAATGAGGGTCTTTCCTTGAGTATGTAACTGACGGGATTCCCAATGGGATGAAAATAGTCAGTACCCAGGCTCTTCCCTTTAAACAGTTGATAACAATAATATTAAGCAAACTTTTTTGGACGTGTATAATCCACAACAAAATGGACTGGCGGAACGCTTCAACCGGCTTATTCTAGAATCACTTCAAACAGTTATTTTGGAATCTCAAATTCAAAAGCGTCACTGGAACACAATCATCAAGTCTTGCACACTGGCACTGAATCAAATTCCCTCACACAAGTCTAAGAAGTGTTCCAGTGACGCTTTTGAATTTGAGAGTCAAAAAGAACTGTTTGAAGTGATTCTAGAATAAGCTGGTTGAAGAGTTCCGCCAGTCCATTTTGTTGTGGATTATACGCGTCCAAAAAAGTTTGCTTAATATTATTGTTCCTACAGTATTCAGACATATTATGATTCCAGAATTCTGTCCCTCTGTCTGAGTGAATAATCATAGGAAAATAATCAAATCTCTTGTGCTCAACTTCAATAATGAATTGCAGTGTGTCTGCTACCTTGGCCTTGCTTCTGAGTGGAATTACGGTGAAGTACCGAGTACAACTATTGACTACAGTTAGGAAGTAAGAATCACCATTAATGCTAACAGGTTGTATGGGTCCAACAAGATCGCAGTGAAGTTCTTGAAAGGGTCTATTGGCATGAGAGTGTTTCTTGTTGAAAGGAGTTTGTGTGATCTTGCTAATGGCACAAGCTTTGCAATTTGACAGCTTCTTTATTTTTAAACCCAGTTTTTGACAAATTTTCCCATAACCAGCGTGACCAAAAGACTTATGAATTATTTTGTCTTGAGTGAGAAGAGTTAAAGGACCTGAATTTTGATTGATAACATGAATAATAGGTAAATTGCATTCATAAACGCCCATCCTTCTGCAGTCATTTTTCTGGATTACAAAGTTATCCCATTCAAACTTAATAGTAAATCCATCTTGTAAGAGGGAGTGGACAGACAAAAGGTTTTCAGTAGAGTTGGGGGAAAAAAGAAAATTCGGTATGGAGAGTTTGCAATTTTTGTTGTCAAACAATTTGATAGTGCCAACCCCTTTGTAGCTAAGAGAATTCTTTCCAGAGGTAGTTGAGATTAAGCCCGTCAACAATTGGTCTAAGTGAGAGAATAAACCAAGATTAGACACAATATGTTGTGAAGATCCAGAGTCGACCACAAGGCAGTCTAAATTGAACAGGGAGCTTGTGTGAAACAAGCTAACAGAGTTTCCTTCTGAGATTGATTCTGACCCCACTTTCTTCTTCTTTTTTGGAAAGGAAGGTCTATGATGAGGGTAGAGTTTCCAACAACGCCCCCTCCGGGTGTGCTGCCTTTGGATTATGCCATTTGTTGTTGCACGGCTTGACATTGACGGAGAGGAAGGAAACGTGATTAGCACTGTCCTCACATTTATCAGATGGAATGTCCTTGTTTAGAAACCTGTTATTGTTGAACATGCAAAGATGGTCGAGTACTTGATTGGGTGTAATCTTCTTATTGGAGTGAGTTATCTGTTGAACAATGGTATCCATACTGGATGGTAGTTTTTCTAAGATGAGATAGGCAATTATGTCTATAGGTAAATCAATTCTGACTTCATGCAACCCAAACATGGATAATTTGGTGTCTGTTATGAACCCAGGGATATTTGGGTATGAAAAAGGAGTGTGCAAAAACTCCTTGAAAACCCTGGCACAATTGGAGGCGTGATTGGATGCATAATACTTGTTGATTTCTGCCCAAATTTGATGAGCATCCTTCTCATTCTTGGGATTAATTATGTTTGCTTGTACAGTGGTATCAAGTTTCAAAGTAAAGATTGTTTGGATTCTCACGTTTTTGACCTGGCTAAGCCCAACTGGATTTCCATTAGCGTATTTTTGTTTTTTTGTGAGTTTTTCGTAAAGATCCTCTTGAAGATCCATCATGTTCACTACCCAATTGCGCCATATGGAAAAGTTAGCCAGGGTAAGTAAAGGAATAGCCTCAATAGCCATCTTAAGTATGGTAGCCGTGAGCAAGTCCGTCATGATCCTGTTCTGGTTGACCTTTTTGAAGTTCTTCGACTGTTAATTGTTTTAGAGTAAGATATCCTAAATTCCTTCAAAGATGGTTCAAAGAAAAAACCAGAAGGCTGAATCAAGTTATTAGAAAGTGAGAGACAAGTACAAAGGATGGACATGATATAAACACCCTACCAGGCTCAGGCAAAATGACTACAAGTAGACAGCACAACACCAGATTGACAGAAAACTGATAAAGAATGAATCCACCGCACACACTCCAAGAAAAGGACTAGACAAAGATAACTGAATGACGGAGTCAGAAGATTAGTCGCAGCCGCTACAGTGTAAGGTTGAAGTACTGGTCGCACCAAATTACTAGAGTCTTGAATTATGTTTCTTTTAATCCTTGATCCTCTGTTATTCTTTGTGTCGCTTCAGTGATGCCGGTCAGGGTGAGTCTGTGCTGAGAGTCTCTTGAGGAGAAAGCAATGGGAAAAAGTTGTGCAAAGTAGACGCGCTCGATGCAAGATGAATATGAAATGAGAACTTGTATGGAGCGGGCGTGCGTGCTTAGTAGAATAAGAAAAAATGAAAGAATAAAAGAAGGAATAAAATAAAAAATAAAAAAATAAAAAAATAAAACAGAATAAATAAAAATAAAGTAAAGAATGAAAAAACAATGAATATTCTCATCTCAACTCAGATTATACAAGGAATTTATCTGGATCAACTTTAATCTGAAAAACATCCAGAAGTTTATTACCCAAATCAAGAAAAATATTCATCAACCACACAAAGTGGGGATCTTCATTCCTGCAGACATTTTAGGATACACCATCCTTGATAAATTACCACAAATCTTAGACAATATTAGTTAACAAATCACCAAATCCAACAGACCTATCAACCCAGAACTAAATCTTGATCACCTCAGAAGATTCTTGAACAACAGAAAAAAAATGAGTTCAATCAAGACCAAAAAAACCTCAATTCATGCCACCAGCTCAAGTAAAATTAGATGCAAAAAAAGGGAAACAAAATCCCCTAACCCAACACTCAGCTTCCAAATGCTGGACCCTTCATCCTGAGCTCAGACCAAACAGGCCAAAACCAGGGAGACTCATGTCACTTTCAGCTGTCTTAACCACTCTCATTCAATTCTGGAAAACTTCCTAATCCTTGATTCCGGTTCTACTTCTCACATTATCTCAGAATCCAGCCTCTTTGAAAAAATTCCAACCAAAGAACAAGGATCTGTGAAAACAAGATCTAGAACAAAATTTCTGTATATTAAAGCACCTGGAACTCTGTTTTTGAAGAACAAAGATGTCTCTGACCTCTGGTTGAAGAATATCCTATATTTACCTGATTTATCAGCCAATATCCTATCTATCCATTGTCTCCTCCTAGATCAATACAGATTTGTCTTTGAAATCAACAAATCTTCTGTGTCCAAGGAAGGAAGAGTGGTTCTCAAAGGCCACTATCAGAACAAACCGCCTGTCATACCTCAAAAAAAAACCAAAAGAAAATTGTTCCTCTCCAGTGCAGAACTCTTGCATAACTCCCTTGGACATGTCAGCTACCATAGAATCAGAAAAAAGCTCAACATACCAGTGAAACCAGAAACAATATGCAATTCCTGTACCGTTGGAAAGATAGCCAAAGCCTATTTCAATAGTAAAAACAACTCAGCATCCAGACCCTTTGAAGAACTCCAACTAGAAGTTGTTGGGCCCATTAACCCAGCCTCAATCAAAAATCATAGATACATCCTCACTGTGGTCAACAGCAATTCCCAGTAATGTTTTGGAATCCCTCTCCAATCCAAAGACAAAAATTTTGAAACACTCTCTCACATCCTAGACCTGGAAGCCAAACAATTTTGATACTACCCCAGCATTTTGAACTCCAATAGATGTGGTAAATTCAAGGATGAAAGCTTCAGGGAATACTGAAAAAGGAAATTTATCAAGACTAGGTACTCAAATCCATACACTCCTCAGAAAAAAAGTCTGGCTAAAAGATACAATAGAGCCATACTTGAGTCAATCAGAACCATCTTTCACAACTCATGTCTGAAAACAAATTTATGGAACTTTTTCCTCAAGGCCAGTACCCTCAATCTGAACCAGATAACCAGTCACAAATCCAAGCAATCTCCTTAATCTCTCTTCAAGAATAAAATTCTCCCTCTGTATTAATTCAATACCATTTGTAATTATGTATCATTTCTAACTCTACCCAAGAGATCATTCTCCAAGCTTTAAAATAAAGGTAATACTGGTATCCTGATTGGCTTCAGCAACAACCTCAGGTCATAACACATCTGGTTGGAATCTGGAAAAAATTTTTGATACAAAAAATGTTAAGTTCCTCATTTCTATTCTCAGAAAGAAAAACAATACATACCTAGATTTTGAATTCAAAGACACAGACCAGCTCAAACCCTCCAGAAAATTCAGAAATACAACCAACTCCTCAGACTCAGACAGTAAAAGCAACATATTTTTGGAAAACAATGAAGATGAACTCAGTGAAGGATCAGTTGCAGACAATGTTGAAGACACACTTTCAATCCAAAAAGAAGAAAAAAACAGCCCCAATAAATCTCCAACTCAAAAAAGGCAGCCCAATCCTCCCAGATTAAATTTCAGAGAAAGATCCTCAAGAGTCAAACCAATCAAATACACATATCTCAGAACTCCTGAAAAACTCATGGAAGCCATCAAAACCAAATTTGATTCCATTGAGAAAATGGAAGTATGGGAAGATTCAACTATGATCCTAGAATCATATCTCAAAACTGTCATGGTACTCAAGAACAAGCCTTCCACAGCCTCTCCCCCAGAAAAGTAAAAAGCCAGACTCTGCATCCAGGGATTCAAACAAGTTCAAGGCATCAATTATGACAACACCTTCTCTCCAACTGGGAAATTCACCACCTTTCTAACACTTCTTATCCTTTCCATCTGCAGAAAGCCTTCCCTCAGAAATTTTGATGTGAAGTTGGAATTCCTGTATGCACCACTGAAATAAAAAATCTACATCAAAACTCCCTCAGGCTGCCCAAGAACTGCCCCCTTTATCAAACTAAATAAATTGCTCTAAGGTCTGAAACAAGCTCCAGCCAACTGGTAAAGTACTCTCACCAATTGGCTCAAAGAAATCAGATATGCTCCATTCAAATCTGATCCCTGCCTCTATATCCATCAAGACTCTAAATCCATTCTATTTTTTCACTTATAAGACCTTATTGTGGCCAGAAGAACCCAATAATTTGAAGACCTTTTCCTTAAGGGATTGCCCAATTCCTCAGCTCACATTCCAGACATTCTATTAGATATTGACTTAAATATCTCAGATTCCAAGATAACTTTCTCTCAAAAGAAAATCATCAAAAAGGGACTTGTACTTCTTGGTCTCTCAGACTGCAAACCAATCCTCAATCCTCTCAATCCAAGAATATAACTTCTGAAAGCAACCAAGGAATAAATAGAAAATTTAAACAGGCTCATGATAGATCACAGAACCTACTCTGGAATTATAAACTACCTCTCCTGAAGAACTTGACCAGATATAGCCCCTGAATTGTCCATACTGGCCGATTACAACAAAAATGCAGGAATAAATCACTGGAAAGAAGCTCTTCACTTCTAGAAATAAATTTCCAGAACCACTTCAAATTCTCTCTCTCTTTCTCCTTCAATCTTCTAATCCTACTCTAGAATCAAATATTGAAGAAATTCTATTTTGGCCAATGATCTCAATTCAATAAATTCAAGAATCAGATACATCTGTTTCTGGCTCAACTGCCCCATCTCCTGGAATATCTTCAAGCAGAAAAATATCACAATTTCATCCATAGAAGCTGAATTTAACTCCATTTCCAAATGCCACAAAGAAAGCCTATGGATTTCAGAGCTTGCCCAAAAGCTCTGGCCCACCTATTCACTCAATCCCGTCTTCACTGTTTACAATAAAGGAATCACTGAGAAAATCAGACATTTCAACTCAAACTCCTAGACCAAACACCTGGACATCAAGATTAAATATCTCAGAGACCTGTACAAAAGAAAAAAACTGGAAATCAAGTTGATCCAATCCAAATATATGGTTAAAAATGCTCTGACCAATCCCTGCATCTCAGCTTCTATCAACAGCCTCACTAGTAAGCTCATCACCCCAAGGCATGGGGGGTGTTGAAATTCTGTCAGACTCAAAATTATTATTTTTTTTTGAAAAAAAAATTCAATTTAATGTAGTTGCTCTCAAACAACTACACCAACCATTGTGATTTAATCTAATTGGGAAAACTAGCTGCAGCTAAAATTAAATGAAGATTCATCCAGAAGTTTTCCCAATCAGGAAACCTCTGTGGTTGGGCAACCACAATTTCTTCTCCTCAAACTAGTCCAACCTCACCTTTGGTTACTTTAACTTGCAACCACCATCTATCAAAACAACTGACCCTGGACTAGAATAAACCCCCAGAAAAACTCAAGACCAAAAAAAAAAAAAGTAACCAGAAATCCCCAAACAATCCATCAGACAAACAATCCTTCTCAGACCATTCAGAATCCTACAATTGACCAGATACCAAACAACTGTAAAACAACCGCAATCAAGTCAGCCCTAATTAACAGAGAAATCAATCCAGCCTTCATTCAACCAACTTCAAACAACAAAAAAACTTCCTCCAAAGCCGAAAAAGAGGAAGGACAATAGAAAATTGATTGAAAACTCTAGACCTGAATTTGAACACCCAAAAGGCTAGAGAATAATAAAACAAAGGCCATCAGATACCAACAAGGCCAAAGAGCAGTCTACAAGTAGACTCTGGCTGCTTCCTAAGACCCCCACTGAGTCCTGTCAGAATCAATTCTATCTGCTCCAGTTGTCCTTTGACCTGAAGGCAGGGAGCCTTCTTACTGATCACTTCTCAATTCAATCATCTTCATTTCTTTTTTTAATTGTTAAATCTTCTTCAGTCAGTTGTTGCTGATTTTTAGAAAGAGAGTAATAAAGCCAAATTCCAGGATCAAAAGGGTTGAAATTGAGAATCTATTATCCCCCAACAGATGGTAAGTGTGGTAAATTTCCTGTGGCTCATATGGTTGGAGGAAAAATTCTCAGATTTCATAAATAAATTCAAATTTGAAATTGAAAGAAGGAAGTAATTTCATCAAGGTCTTTGGAATGTCTTTGGCAATCCATTGGATTTTGAGCAAGTCCTAAAAATTATTTATTATGATGGTGTGGAGTTTTTGATAAAGCATTGGATGAGGGTGCAACATTTGGTTAATTCAATTCCCAATGTTAATAAATGCTTAATAGTCTGGATCTCCAAGGAAAAATCATTAACTTTTTTCCCTTTTGATGGTCCTGTAAATTGAAAATCCCCTATTTGAATTGATTTTGTGAATAAATTTCATCTCATAGCCTTCAAAATGATTAAATAGGGAGGATTCTTCAAGAATGATTTTCCAATGACACCTGTTGATAAAATTTGGAAAGAATACAGTTCCTGTTTGCATGCAACCAAAAATCATGAAAATGGTGCAAGGGGGTGGTTTACAGTCTCCAGGGAGACTTTTTGAAAGGAATTTCTTGTTCTTCTCTTATTTTCTTTCTGAAATAAAAACCTTTACAGCTATTTGTCAGTGTTCTGTTGGAAAATCTTGAACAACCAGGGCTGAAGCACTCAAATGGGGAAATCCAGGTCTCTTGGTATCTCATCTTTAAAAAATATGTTGATCTCTTCTACTCCACCCAGGTGCTTAATCATTTCTTCCTTCACCACAACACAGCAAAAAAAAACTTCAGCCATTCTGGAACTCTCAAGCTGAAAAAGCATCATCAAAAAAACCCTGAAATCCAATTGTCATTTTCACTCTATAAATAAACAGATGTATGAAACCGCCAAGCTTCTCTATAATTTCATTTCATCCGGAAAGATTCTATAATTTGAATCCTCATCCCCATCAGACTCTTTAAAAGTTTTTAAAATATCCTCATTCTAGATCCTTACCAATGTGAGTGCCCCTTGAAACTTTGTTGAAAGCTAAAATCTTAATCTTTCTCATGCCTGCTCCATCTTCTCTCCATTAGGAAAACCATCTAATCAAATCCCTTGAAAGAACTTTCTCATTTATGCTGCACTACAGCTTCAGAAGTACTTTCTATCCTGTATGGTTACTTTTCATGTTTTCAATTTCCTCCTCTTGTCTTGTAACATCTTTTTGTTTTTGTAATCTTCCTGTATTTCATCCTCTATTTTTTTCATCTTTTATTTAATCTCCCCCACATTATCTGATTTTAATATTCTAATTTTTTTCCTAATGTGCTTTTCACAAGGGCAGCCGACATGCAAGCAGGGATTTTCACAAAGGGGACTCTAATCTCATTAGGATTGGGGGAAAGGATACTGGAAAGTGCTACAAGGAGCAGATTAGGATTGAATTGAAGATAGGGTGCTGTTGACACTTGCTGAGATGGATTCCTAGTAAGAAGTAGAAAACTGATTTCTTGGGGAATAATCAGGAAGAAGGAAGAGGAGGCCAGTTTAAATAGAAAAGAGGTTGGAACTACAACAGAGGTACAAGTGATTGGGGCTCAGACTACATATGTTATGTCATGGGAATAGTCTAGGTAACAGAGAGGGCTGATCAGGTATGCTACTACATTGGGTTAGGCCGCTTCTACATTGGGCAAGGTTACAGGTCTGGTATGTATAAGTTGGGAGAGTAAAGTTGAAGGATCTACAGTGTACATGGAGGTCATGACACTATTTACTAAGTAGAAATTAAAAAATTAACTTCACTGCAGAAAGTGATATATATCCAGTGCAATATAAATAAATTTATCCAAAAAATAAAAAAATATATCAGAAAATGATGAATATAACTATTTAATGCCAGGAATTCTAATAGGGTGTATCAGAGTTAGCAAACCAGCCATTAGAAACCCGCCATTTTTTTTGACAAAACCCGCTATTAAAAATGGCCGGTTTCTGAAATACACATACCCCTTAACTGGTGTATTTCAAGATGGTGGTTTTCAGGAAACTGGAAGATTTGAAACATCAAACCTGCCATTAAACCCTTCATTTATGCATCATCATCCATCCACCATCCATCAGATCCAAAACACCCATCCACATCAGCAAATCCATAGCAGTCCCATCTCCATCACATCACCCACATCTCATCTCCATTGCTTCACATCTCCATCACTTCACATCTCTATTGCTTCACATCTTTATTGCTTCACATCTATATTTCTTCACATCTCCATCTTCACACAAATCCTGTCATCATCTCATCACCCCACATCAAATCACCATTGTCCTCAACATTTCCCATCAAACTTCTTGGAAGCAAGTTGAAAATGTAAAAAAGCTGACTGAACTTTTGTTAGTATTTGACTCTCATTCAGACTCCCATGCAGACTTGAATTTGGAATCAATCTGGTTGGCTTTGAATGCTCTATTAAAAAATCAATACATGGTTCCAAGAAGACAAACTCTCCACAAACCTATGTATGAAAGGCAAAATCTTCATCTCCTCCCCGACTTAAGCTTGCAGCAACTTTTCTGAACTCTATTGCCTTCATTCATAAAAATTTTGGAGATGATTGAAGACCACCACATCTTCCAGAAAAATTATTGGAATCCTCAAAACAATCCAGCTATCCAACTGGCTGTTGCTCTTTGTAGATTGGGATAAAATTGAAATGGAGTGGAAATTCATCAATTAGAAAATCTATTCTCAGTTGGTTATGGAACCATTGACTCATACACCAAAAGAGTCATGGTTGCTATCCTATCTTTCCATTGCTCAGTCCTTTCTTGGCCAACCAAAGAAGAATGCAAGGAGATATCTCAAATAATTTAGACCAAAGGAATTACTGGTTTGCATTGGTTTTGTTGATGGAACCACCATCCACTTGAGTCAAAAACCCAAGCTAGATGGCAACCACTATTTTGATTGGAAAAAAAAGGCAATTGATTCATTTCTTTTCCAACAACTTTGATAAAAACTTTGATCAGGCACTGAAAAAATGTGTTTGGTCTGTTTTTTTAGATACTCTGTGGCACTGAAACTTGTTTGTGATAACAACAAGAAGTTCATATCCCTCCATGCTGGCCTTCCAGGTTCTTGTCACAATTCATATGTTTTCAATTGGATGCGGATTTCCCAACAACCAGAGATCTAATTTGACCAAGATAAATGAATTCTGGCCAATTCAGCTTATGCTAGTGGGAAGATCTGTGGTTCCAGCATACCGGAATGTTTTTTCCAATGATCAAGGAAAAACTGATTTCAACTATCATCTTGCCCAATCACAAGTTTGGATTGAGCATGCCATAGGAGTCCTGAAAGGAAGATGGGACAGCTCAAGGGAAATGCAAAACCAGCTTCAAAATCCCAAATACATGAAGTTCCTCATCAAATGGATTATCACTTGTGTAATCCTTCACAACCTTTTGGCCAACATCAAAGATGAATGGGACAAAATATTTGAAGATGATATTCCCGATTGGCCTCAAGTCATCCCTGTCTCATCTTGTACCTCATCTTCTTCTATGAGAGAGAAGATTCTTCCTCTCACCATTGCTTTCTTTGATGAGTAATGTTTGATTTTAAAATAGGTGTAAAATCCCTTCACCATATTTTTTTGGCTTTGGTTTTTCACCCAAGATTCATTGGCTGAATCACTAGGTTTTTTTTTCTCTTTTGGTGGACTTAGAAAAAAAACCCCCTCCACCTCACCCCACCAAACCAGTGGTCCCTCCACCTCACCCCTCCTCCTCACCCACCACCTCAGCCTCACCCACCACCTCCACCTCCCTGCTTCTCCTCACCCACCACCTCCCCTCCTCCTTTGGTTGGAAGCCCTAGTAAGCTCCCCCCTGCTCCTCCTCATACTCCTCCTCATCCTCCCCATAATTGGAGTCTGATCCTTTGATCCATCCACCTTCAGGACCCCCCCACCTCCTTGGTTGATCTCCCAGCTAAGCCCCCCCCATCCTCCTCATCCTTCTTTTCCATCCCTCCCACCCATCCTTGCTAACCTCACCTTTGCACCCCCCCTCTCCTCCCTCTTGCTTGCCCCCCCCTCTCAATTTCTCCTTCTCCCTTGCCCCCCCCCTCTTGCTTGCTCCCTCTCATTCGCCCGCCCCCCCCTTGCCTCAGTCTCCCCGCCCTCCCTTTTGCTTGGTTGGCTGCCCCACCCTTGCCAGCCAACCCTCCAGCACTTGCCAGCCCCCCCACTCACCTTGGTCACCCCCCCAACCCCCTCCTTGGTTGCTTTCCCCCCCTCAACCGCCCCTCCGCGTCAACGGCGGCCAACCCCCCCCTTTGGCCCCGCCCCCCCCTCCACGTCAACGGCAGTGCAGGGCCCTTCCTACCTGGCTCCTGGCCCAATTTGTTTGCCCCAGGTATGTTTTTTTTTTTTTTTTTTTTTTTTTTTTTTAATATAAATAAAAACAAAAAAAATAATTTATTGGTGGGGTTAAAAATAATCTTAAGCATTGTTGTAATCAAATTTTTATTTTTTATTTTTAACCCCACCAATAAAAAATATTTTTTCTTTTTATTTATATTTTTTCCCTGGAGTATATTTTCCCACTCCCCAAGTCCCTGAAAGTGTTTCTAGTTGTTTTGTTGATTTGCATTGACATTTCCATTCTTGTATGAGTGGAAGTCTCCACAGCAGGAAAATTACAGTGCTTGTACTTATTGGCTTCCCAAACCATTTTGACAACACGTTTTTGCTTGAAGTAAATTCCAAATCCCAGGTCAGGAAAAACAAATTGGCCATCAGATACTTGATATTTTTCTGTGTTTTCAATAAGTTTTCCATTTAATTTACTGGTTGGAACTGCAAGTAAAAAGTAATATTCAGATATTTCACCTTTGTCAATGTGAGGTGAGTTGTAAAAAGATTTGGATGTAAAGGTGACATGCCGAGAGGAGTCAAAGGGAGTAGGCCAAGAACCGAATTTGAGTGATGAGAAGGAGGGGATGCCATTGTCCTTCATTATTTCACAGTTTGATTCAAAGGGAAGTCTTGCCAAATTGCAAAACATTTGTCCTAAAATTTGAGAGACTTTGTCTGCCTTAAGATTGAGAAAAGCATAATCTTGAGGGGAAGATTGAATAGATGATTTCTTCACATAGCATCCAAATAACTCAAAGGGATCCATTGATTTTGCCATCCAATTTCCCACATTATTCCACCCCAAGATCTTGAGAGACCAACTGTGTTGACAAATTTTTTTGACTGGTGAAGGAAATTTTTCACAAAGTTGATGTCCTTCTTGTCTTGATCAGAATGTTTGTCCAATGCAAAAAATTCAATTATTACAACAAGACTGTTATGATTGGACTTATTTAGAAAGATTACTTTTACACGGTGGAAGAAACAGAATTTCTTGATTTTCTGCTTGGAAATTTCAAAGTCAGCTGGTGAGGGTTTTCAATTGTTCTTTTTGTTTCCAGAAATAATCTCAGGATACCAATCCACAGGTTTTAGTTTCCGTTCAGACCATAAAACCTTTTCATTGATGCCCCCCTCTGCAAGTTCCAAAGAGATTTTGTATGCCCTCATTTGATCCCTCTTTTGCTTCAAAGCCCTCTTCTTTCCACCTCTCTTTATGTTTGTTGCCTCATCTCCTTCCATCTTGTTCCCTCCCAGGCAAATGCTCCCCTTGGGGTGAGGATCAAAAAGGGATTCAATTTAGAGTATAAAATTGTTAGTGTGCTGGAAGAAACAATGGAATTGAAGGAAAAGCAGTCAAAAAAGGATTACCAAAAAAAAAAAATTCAGTCACGTGATCACAAAAAAAAACCAAAAATAAATAAATAAATTAAAAATTACTGGTTGTGGGCGTGATCTAATCGGGCCAGGCTTATTACACCCAAAAAAAAATAGTTACATCATCAAAGAAGAAAAAAAAACATACTGGGGGGCAAACCAATTGGGCCAGGAGCCAGGTAGTAAGGGCCCTGCACTGCCGTTGACGTGGAGGGGGGCGCGGGGCCAAAGGGGAGGTTGGCTGCCATTGACGCGGAGGGGGGGGGGGCAAGCAACTGAGGAGGGTCTTGGGGGGGTGACCGAGGTGAGTGGGGGGGCTGGAAAGTGCTGGCAGTTTGGCTTGCAAGGGTGGGGCTGCCAAAGGAGGGGGGGCGGGGCCAAAAGGGGGCGGTCAAGGGTTGAAACAGGCTGAGCTAGAATTTCAAAAAGAGGAAAAGGAGAAGGATTGACAGCAAGCGCAACTGCAAATGGAGAGGGAACCATTGGCAACAGAAAAAAAAGGATAAATGGTCAATGGCTGCAGCATAAATTGGTAGCAGTGGAACAGTAGATTAATTAAAGCAGATTACTCAAATGCTGGGCTTGTAAATATATTTGCTTTGATGAAAAACTTAAAAATAAAAAAAAATAATTTTTGATTACAACAATGCTTAAGACTATTTTTAAGTTTTTCATCAAAGCAAATATATTTACAAGCCCAGCATTTGAGTAATCTGCTTTAATTCATCTACTGTTCTACTTCTAACAATGTATTCTGCAGCCATTGAAAACTTATGCTTTTTTTATGTTGCCAGTGGTTCCCTCTCCATTTGCAGTTTTGCTTTCTGTCAATCCTTCTCCTTTTCCTCTTTTTGAAATTCTAGCTCAGCCTGTTGCAACTTCCACTCAGCATCCCATTATTGCTGATGAGTCAAACTCTTGGCTTTCTGCTTTTGAAAATCAATAGCCAGTTGATGATCCCACTTCTCCTTTTCAAACTGAAGTTTTTCAGATTCAATTTGAAATTTAACTGTTTTTCAGAGGGCAATAGAAATGAGCTTGATTTTGAAAGCAAGGATAATCCAATTGGCTTACTTAAATCTTGCTTCTCCATGATCTCCTCAAAGCCCAAAAAATTTGAAGTGTTTCTCCTCTTTTGAATTCTATTGGGGTTGATGTTGATGGAATTGGAGGCCGTTTGCTTTCCCTTTGCAGTGGAGGTTTGTGTGGGAACATCATTGCTTTCATTTGAAGGGGATGTCAAAGGCCCCATTGGCTTGAGTTTTTGGCCATTCAGGAATGGATGATCCTGTTTCTTTCAAACCCAAATCAGTCAGGATTAAATATTCAAAAAACAAATATTTATAACAAACATAAAAAATATACTTTGTTGGAGAAAATTCAACAATTGTGATGGGATGATTCCCAGAGTAAAAAATAATAGAAAAAAAAATAAATATATCCATTTCACATGGAGACTCAAAATATTTTGAATCATTTCAAGGAAAAAAATCATCAACTAAACAAATAAGAATATGAAATCTAGACAATTTATTGCTTGAAAAGGTCAACTTTTGATATTTTGTTGATCATTGATGCACTTGATGGAATTAATTTTTTAATTGATATTTGAATTTTTTCAATTAAATACATTAATTTGGATTTTTTTTATATTTTTTTATGTTTGTTGAAAGATATCTTAATTCCATCCCAAATAATAATTTTTATTCAAAGAAATCATTTTTTTATTTCATGAATCTCATTATTTTACTCAATGAATTATTTTTTGGAGTATTTCAAAATATTTGAATCCCAATTAGATTATAGCTATATACATCACTTTTCTTGTTTTATTTTATTTTTGTTGTAAGGTTTTTAAATCTCATTTGAAATCTGAAGTCTTGTCCACAAAATCAATTTTTTATAGTTAATGTTTTTATTTTTTGAATTCATGAAAATTTTGCTAAAATATTTCAAAATATTTGGATTCTCCTGGTGAAATAGATATTTTTTGTATTTTTGTATGTTTTTTTATGCCTGGTAAAAATTTATTTAAATTCCATTAAAAATCTTGAATTGTCTTCATGAAAATGTGTTTTTCTTATGTTTTTCATTATAATTATTTATGTCCTAGATTATATTTTTGTTTGAATATTAAGAAGTATCAGAATTCTGGGCATTAAAAATTTATATTTAGAATTTTTTTTTCTTTTATGTTTGGTACAAAGTTATTTGTATTCCACTGGATATATGTCAATTTTTGCAAGGAGATTGATTTTTTATCATTATTATTATTTTTATTCAATTGGATAAGGTATTTTTCAAAAGTTGAGGTCAGATTTCAATTCCATGCAAAAAATTGGAATTTTTATTATTTTTACATAGGGTGATGTTAAATTCATGGCTCAAATGAGCCATGTGGCATGGCTACACGGCTACACCTGAGCCGTTCAGACCACAAATGATTTGAGTGTGGTTGGACTGTACTCCAGACTGCACCAGACCACCGTGTGGTGGCTGCACAACTACATTTGAGCCGTTTAGAGCCCCACACAGCTCAAATGTAGTTGTGTTGACGTGCCACACGGCTACAAGTCTGGTGGGCAAAAAATAAAAAAAAAATGAAAATAAATAAACAGTATAAAATAAACCAAAATAAACTAAATAAAAAAAACAGAAATCAACCAAAAGATCAAAAAAAGTTAATTTTTTGATTGAAAAAACAAAAAAATGATAAATAAAACAAAAATAATAAATAAAACAAAAATAAGCAAAAATAAGCAAAAATAAGCAAAAATAAGCAAAAATAAGCAAAAATAAGCAAAAATAAATAAATAAAAACAAAAACAATAAACACTTAAGATAAAAAACCAGTTGTCTTCAGATTCAAGTAAAAAATTCAAGTTCAACTTGCATAGCCCTAAAGTAAAAGGGCCAGAAAATGCAAAAAGTATTTTGACCAGCCCTAAAGCAAAAGTGCCAAAAAGAATATGGGTCTTTTGACCAGCCCTAAAGTAAAAAAACAAAAAAAAAACAAGTTTAAATTGTGTTAAGCTGATCCCATCACACGGTTAACACAAGTTGAACTGACTTACCATTAAAATCTCATTCAAAATACTCATCATAATGATGTTAACTCAAAACACTCAACATAATGATGTTCAAAATGTGATAACCTTTCTTTTGAGACATTTTTTCCTCAATTGTCACCCTTGATGAGGATGCAATTGGGTCTTCCAATGATTCATTACCCAAATACTTCTTTTCCGCAGCTTTTTTCATTGCACCAATGTAGTCCTTGAACATGCCCATGTTGAAAGGAGGGCTTGCCACTGTTCCCATAATGCAAAAAAAAAATGCAATCCTACTTTGGCATTCAATCCAACTTTCAATTGAACAACTACCAAGTTTGCTCACTTTCAAGTTGAGAAAGATCAATTTTGTGGGATGTTTCATTTGAAGTTTCCTATAGTGTCACTTTAATTTCACTTGATTTCATTTTAATTTCACTTTAGTGTCACTTTATGATTGCTAGATGTGGAACAAAAGTCCCACATAGTAAGTGCTGATCCCAAATTTGGGTTGATGGAAACCAAATGTGGTCCAGGGCAACCCAAAAAGTTTGGCACAACCCCCAAACACGGCTCAAAACCGCCGTTTACGGGGTTAAATGGCTCAAATAAGCCGTTTACGGGATGTATACGGCTCAAATAAGCTGTGTACGGGGTGTATACAGCCCCCCGGGGGTTGGGCATGTTTGAGAAAACCCCTTGGGCGCTTCTGGACACCTGTTTTTGCCTGCATGCGCGTCTTGGACGCGTGTTTGGGCCCCACGCGTCCATTGGGCTGTGTAGGGCCCTACACGACTCCCACATGACTGGGAGTTGTGAATTTAACATCACCCTTTTACATATTGAATTCACTGAATTGGTTTCCATCATTGAATTATCCAAAAAATTCAACCCTAGACAGACCCCACAGGCAGTCTGGAGGCCTTGAGTTGCCCCCCAGGGCCTCAATTAACGCTTACAGGCCTTTGGAGGCCCAGCACAAAATCAACTGGCATTTTATCCCACCCCAGGCACTCCTTTAAAAATTAAAAAGGCATCACACCTTCCTGGGGTTTGAAGAAAACAAATTGGCATGATTATAGTAAAACAAATTATTATGATCATGCCAGTGATGCCTTTTGGAATCATTTTAGCATTTATTTGCTTAAATAAAAACTTTTGGCATCATTGGCATGATTCCATTAATTTTTTGGTCTTATGTTGGTCTGTTCCTTTAATCAGAATAAAATCAATAGAAATTTTTCTAAATTCTCTGCTTTTTCTGGTACTTCTTGTTTTTGTATCAGGCTGAGCATCTTATAAAACTTCAAGTAAATTTAATTTTGCAGTCAAAGTTGAGAATTCAACCATTCTAACCATCCACTTAGATATATAGAGCTATTAAGAAGTGATTCAAACATAGACTAAATGTTTCTGAATGCTGGATCACGTTCTTAGGTAACTAAACATGGATTTTGGTGCATTGAAAAAAGAATTGGTGACATAAAAAATTCATTTCAGTTGCATAGAGATTAGAATTTAGTCACATCAAGAGAAAAATAATATTCAAATCAAAAACAAATATTATCAAAACTTAAAGCCCATTTTGGTACAAAAATCCCTCCTCCAAAATGGAACCTATGAAGTCAAAATGCTTGAATTTGGGCACATGGCTCAATATAGCAGGGATACCTGATAATACAAAAAATAAAATAAAAAGGAGTTATATTTGAAGAAAAGAAAAAACATATAAATAAAGAAAGAATAAAACCTGAGTTGGAATAGCCATTGGGCCTGCTTGAATATAATTCAAAACCAGCCTGGTTGACATAAAACACCTTGAAGTTAATATCCCTTCCTCAAGTTCCATCAAAATTTTCCCACTGATCCAGAAGGTCTGGTTGATTCCATGAAGAAGGTATATTTTTCAACTGATTTCAGTTTATATCAATATCCTTGAGTAGATTTCTGATGGATTGATCTGTGACTTGAATTTCATGCCTATTCTTGAGTAATTAGAACATTTTCTTGAGTTTCACAGTGGATTTTTGATCAATAAACATCTTTAATTTGGGTATGGATTCATTGGTAAATTTGGATGGTCTTTTTTTGTTGATCTTGATGTAATTTTTATATTTCTTAATTATTTTGTTTCAACATATAAGCAATAGGGTTTATCAGATTTAGAAAACCTGCCATTTTTTTAATGGCAGGCTTCAGAAAAATACCCTAATTTAAAACATGCCATTAAAATTTCAAAAAACACACTTATTTCACATCAGATGTGTCAGAGTTACTTTAAAATAAATGGGTTTTTTCAAATATGGTATATAAATTTCCTTCTCTTTCCTCTCTCTGTTCTCTCAACTCAATCATCCAAGCTACCCCTCATCAAAGCCCCAAAGATCCATCCCATCCACTGAAACCAAGTAATCCTTCCAAAAAACACTGATTGATCATCAGTCCAACCAACCATGTATGCCATTGGTTTGGTTTACATCTTGTGATGGAAGAAATGGTTGGTGCTAATGGTTCTGTTTTAGTTGCGGAAATATCCTTGTTGTTGTACTGATAATTTATCACAAGTAGCAATTTGGTTGGTAGAGTAAATAATTGAGACTAAATAATATTGATTGGTATGATAACAAAGTGAATGAGTGTGTATGAATGTAGTGAATCCAATACAAATGAGGGGGGGATGAGGGGTCATTTTATATTGAAGGGACCTCTCATTGAAGACATGGGGACACAAAAGATGAACATGAGATGAGAAATATTTACAATAAGAGGAGAGACAGAAAAGACATTTACAACACAAGGAAGAAAGCAAAGTTGCTTTAATCCTCATGTTGTAAATGTCTTTTCCGTCTCTCCTCTTATTTTAAATAGTTCTCATCTTGTGTTTGTCTTGTGTGTGCCCATGTCTTTGATGAGAGGTCCCTTCAATATAAAAGGACCCCTCATCCCCCCCTCATTTGTATTGGATTCACTACATTCATACACACTCATTCACTTTGTTATCATACCAATCAATATTATTTAGTCTCAATTATTTACTCTACCAACTGAATCGCTACTTGCAAGATTATATTTACCAGTAAAAATTTAGAGAAGGAGGACTAGTTACCAATCTTTATTGCTACCTCAAAGCTGACTCATCCAAATTCACAAGCTATTTTTCAGAAGAAAATCTCTCTGTTTGACTCTCAAGATATGGAAAGTTTGTTAAAAGGAATAAATCAGCAGCAGGAGCCTATACCCATGTGTTGTATGAATGAAATGCAAATGTGGGATAATCCACTTTGTTTTTTAGTAAGCTAATGCTCAAGGAGCTTAGAGCTGATGGGGATGCTAGCATGGAAGTTATTGTTGATTATAAGAGTTAGTTTAGGATCACAATTGAAAAGGTTGCCACCATTAACTTTGGAGATTTTTTCAAGCCCTAGTTTGTTGACCTGATCTTGGCTGTTTTTCTTACAAAAATTAGTGGTAGTTTGCTCCTGAATATTAGACAACAAACCAAACCAATCAATGCCAGTTGTTTGATAGTGGTTTCAATCATTGTGGAAAAATTTGGCCAAATTTTTACATTGATGATATCCAAGCTGGTATCTCTTGAGATAATGATACCCATCTTACTCCAGAATCCTTGGTAATTGTTCTCAATGATCCTTGTTTGGATTCAAGGAGTCAGAAAGCTTGTTGTAATATTAGTAATCACACTCCAAGTGATCCTTTTACAAGTATTAGTCCACCCTCTCTTCTCAATCAAACCAATAGAGGGCAGAGTTTAACCAGCAGTTGCAATCAATTGAATCTTTTGAATCTCAAGCCATAAATCCATCACCTAAATCTTCATAGCCTCAATCATCTCAATTTGATGTTAATTTCATTCAATATCATTTTTTTCATGAAGGCCCCTTTCTTTTATGATGCTAAGGAATATGCAAGAGATGAAGAAAAAAAAGAAAACAAAAAAGAAAACAAAAAGAAAAGAAAAGAAAAGAAAACAAAACAAAAGAAAAAAAAAAAGAAAAAAAAAAAAGAAAAAAAAAACATCAAACATATCAAACACATTGAAAACATTGAAAACATTAAAAGCTAATATTGGAGTGCAAATAGGATTAAGTAAGGGACCAATGAGCATGATCAGTGGGAAGAGAAAAAAGGTGAGTTTGGAATTAAAAAAAAAAGGTGAACTGAGAGATCATAATAATTCATTGGTTTGATATTCATATCAATCAAGATCAGGCTCTGAGACCAATCCTAGCCTATTGTTTATTTATTGGCCTTTGTTGCCTTTCTCCTACTACCCTTCCTACCTAGACTCATGGGGTTTTCAGAAGCTTCAATTGTTATAAGGGATTGAGAGGATGGTGGGACAACCAATTTTCCCTTTGGGTTTCCTATTCTTGACTTGGAGGAATCTGAATTGAGGGGAGCTTTAATTAAAAATTGATTTTTTCAAGCAATAAATTGGGGGTGGATCCCAAGATGATTTCTTTATTTTACTAGAGTAGAAGTACTACAAGGTGCCACAGTATGATGTGTGTGTGTGTGGGTGTGTTTTTCCAGCGCATTTGGAGAAAATTAAGAAAGAAAGGAGACCAAATATGGATAGGTTTGAATGAATAAGGGCTCTCTTGGCTAGGATGGAGGATGTACCAGCCTTTTTCTATATTGAGATAATCAAATTGTTTTTTGGGTTGCAAGGTTTAAGGGCCCCTTATGATGGTGCAATCCAATGATTTTTTGGTGGTTATTTGTAGACAAAAACGCAAGTAGGCTCAGCAATGGCTGTTGAAAAGAAGGCTCAGGGGCGGATGCAAGATCTACAGCAAAATAGAAAGTTATGCTGAGCTTTCCTTATTTCCTACTTTTGAGGAAGAAGATGGAGGCTCAGCAGGTGGGCAGAGGCAGGATCCGGAGCAAAATAGTACACTGAACCATATTTTTCGCATTTTTCAGCGGAAAATGGTTACATAGTGGTAGTCAGCCACATCCCACAGCTATGGATTTAGGGAATTATCTCTTAGGATTATATTTGTATAATTATGAAATCAAATGATCAAAGCTAGTAGGTATGTATTCAAGGATTGACTAAGGGTTATGCAGTGGGAGCTTTAGAAGGTTACATAATTGTTGGGACAATGGAACACAAATCTTGAGGATGAAGTATGCGGGTATTGAAGGGAATTGGCTACAGAAGGATTGACAGGGATCTTTCTTTGGAAGGAATATTGGGGCAGATTGACTAGTAGGGCTATTGTAGATTGCAGGTGATACCAAAACTAATGCATGGGGATAAATTTTCCAAGAAGATCATGAATAATGATGAACAGGATCATTGTTTAGTGCATGGGGGGAAGGTGGTGCAGAGGAAGTCATTCTTTTGATTTACCTTTTTTCATAAATATGTTTTGATTGCATTTAGAAGGATTGTTATTTCTAGTTTTTACAGTGAAATGCTATGATATCCCAAGATAGGGTATCTATCTATCTGTCTTTTCATCATTTGATTGCAGGGCATATATTTTTCCAGATTTTTTTGGAGAATCATTGAGCATTTATATCAAATATTAAATTGAAGAATTAATTGGGGAATTCTTATTTATCTGTAATAGTTATTTCATTACAGTAGTAGTCAAAGAAAGGCCTGAAGGGCTCAGAGATGTAGTACAAACAACAGAGAGGGAAGTTGAGGATTGTATTCTAAAAAGGTTCAGGATGTGGTTATCATCTTTGCAGAGGAAGAGTTGTGGGGATAATTGGATAAAATAGGTATTTTAGAAAACAGGATTGATTCAATTCTCAGACTGTAGGTGAATTTTTGCAGATAATTAAAGTAGTACACTTTCTTGCACCAAAAAGCGGAGGGGTGTTTGGTTTTTTTGCATGGTAATGGATGAAGATGCAAAAATGGCAGATTTGATGTTTGAAATCTGCCATTTTTAAATACACCAATTAGGGGATATGTTTACTTCAGAAACCTACAATTGAAATTGCACATTTGGTCAGAAAAAATGCAGGTTTCTAATGGTTTATTTGCTAAATCTGATACACTATAATAAATAAAAAATTTAAAACACTTTGTTCTGTTTAATAATTTTACACATTGCGTTGGTTTGGATCATTTCAAAATCTTCTGGCTTGATGATTTCATTTTTTTATCTTTATGATTAATTTTTTCATTGCACATTGTTTTTTGTTCAATTTTCTGATGTGACTTGAGTATTTTCTTTCTTTGGAATTCACAAAAATATGAATCTTCAAATAGGAATGCAAGATCTTGTGCTTTTGCCTTTATTTATTTTAGTTTGAGAACAACAGCATCAATTTTCCATTCATCAGCCATCTAAATAAAAAAAATCAGATTGATTCAAAAAAAGAGAATCAAAAGTAAATACATTGGAAAAAAGAAAAAATTATTGTAAAAAATGAGGTTTGTGGTGATGAAGTTCAGTGGAAAAGTGGAAGGTGGTTGTCTGAGTAAAAACAGCTTTTATTGGTTTCCAAAGGAGCTTTATTGGTCACCAATATTTTTCCCCTGCAAGCCCATACCAATCAAGCCATCTGGGAAACTATCTAAGTCCTGATTTTCATCCAAAAAGCAGGACCTGGACTGGTCCCCAAATGCCCTTGATCAAACATACATGTATATATTTAATTTTTAATTTTTTTTGTGGGAAATAATTCCAAAAGGTTTGATTTAATTAAATTTAAGGTTATAAATTTAGCCCAAAACTAGGCCCAAATTACTTTCACTACTTGAAATGGCTCTGGTGGACATGAATTTAAAAACTGTTTAAATTGCTAACCCTCTGCATTTTCTGTTTTACTCATGAATCCATACATCCATAATTTTTCTGTTTGTAAATTTTAACACAAAGCTCATTTTTTCTTAGTTGGGTTGTTCACTTAATCAAGATTCCCCTCTATTTTTTTCACATTTTCTCTTGTTCTTTTCAACAACTGTTTACAAATATTTTCTTTCTTTTCCTTATGTTCTTTTTTGTTTCCATTATATTTCATTTCTGTCTCATGCTCTATCATCTTATAGACAGAAAATCAGAATTAAATACAATTTCTCTATAAAGGAAAAACCTTGGAACAGCAAACACTCACCACAAATTTTTTCATCAAGTATCCTAGAACCATTTTTTTGACATACTAAATCTTCAGATCTAACAGCTACATACTAAATCTTCAGAACTAAAAGTTCACATCTAACCTTCAATGTTTTGAGAATGTAATCCCTGTTAGGGGAAATACTTATAGAAATATTTATTATAATATATCTATTTTGTTACCAAATGAAAGAGACAATGATTCTGATCATTATATAAAAAAGAATCATAAAAAAAGGTTGAATAATACAGAAGTTGTCAAACATTGAATTTATGCCTAAATTCATGAAGTATATGGTATTAATTATTATAGTACTTTTGCATGAGTAACAATTACTGTCACATTAAAATATTATATTTTTTTCTATTACCTCTCAATAGTACTATTCATATGAATCATATTTAAATTGCAATAGAAAAATTACTAGATGGCATTTCATAAATACCTTTTGATTTATTATGAAAAGAACAAAATAATTTAACTTTCTTTTCTTTTATCATCACTTGTAAATAGCTTTCATCATGCATTTGGAACTTGATCTTCATCAATATTTAAAGGACCCAGTCCCAGCCATCCAAGTTGTTCTACATGGACTCATTTAGTTTATCAATTCAATCATTCATTACAATAATTTCATTGAATCCATCAAATCAATTGAGGCATTATTATATTTAACTACCAACTATATTTCCAATCACCAATAACATTTTTAACATTCTCTAATATATTTCATTTTTGTCATCATCAAACTTACTTACTATTCACATTTACATCCAATTCAAATCCTACAAAAAATCAACCCTCAAGATTTACATTCTACAAAGAGATTCTCCTTCAGGGGTATAAGTCCTCTTTTTTGGAATCATTCTTCATAAAACAGGTTGGATTTCCTTAAACTCAGCAAATCCAATCTTGCCCCACCTCTATCTACTCCTGTATCCAACAATTGATGGTTCTCCTGCATATACCACAGCTTCCATATTCCCTTCCAAGGCTGACCCTCTCACTATATGGGATATCTCTACTTCCATGGCAATTTACACTCTCCTAATGTGTCATGTGCTTCAACCAACCTTCTCACAGCTTCCATATTAGTTTATCTGAGCTACATTTCAACATCCTGAAAAATCTTCACTTCTACCTGGATCAGCCATCCCTCAAGGCCTCCTCACCAATCCTCACATATACTGGCCTCTCCTCCTCCCTTGGACTAATTCCCACAAATGAATTAGTATACTACTTCTTACTGGTCATTTCTCATCCAGTAGGCGTCATCTCAGCATAAAGAAAAAAAAACCTTTCCTGCTAGACTCATCTCAACTTACCACTTGGTGCTACTTGTGTAGGATTCAACAATCATCCTCTGCAAGCTCCACTCCTGGAATTCTCTTCCTAATCCATCAATCTCATACTTGTATTTACCCTAATCATACTTGAAGTCTGAATCCTCATCCTTGAGTTCTGTGAGCAGTATTGCCTATTCCATCTTTTACTTTCACACCAGTAGCACTTGTGACATAACCATTGGAATTTCTCTTATTTTTATTTTTTATCTTTTACAAATTATTTAAATTTTTGTTTATTGTCTACATATGTTTTTCTGGTTCTGTTTTTTTATGAGGTGATTTCAAGAACCACTTTAGTTTAATTCTATCCTAATATATTGGTATTATTAGATTTCCCTTAAAAGTAATTCCAGAAAGCTATTTTCCAAATCTCACTCAAATCCTTTGGAGTCTCTAAACCTCTGTTTGGGTTCTCAATTAAATTTATTTTTAAGTGAACAGAGGTGGGATGGAGGGAGGGAGGGTGGGGAAGGGAGATGAAGGGGATGGAATCAAGTTTGGGGGTTTGCATATTGAGAGCAGGGAAGGGGCACATGGGTGTTGATAAAGAAGGGTATAAAATATCTTGGTTAAGGGGTATGCATTCAGAGAGATATCATGAGTAGATGTTAGTAAGCTTGCTAGACTTTCATAAATTTACAGAAAATCTGGCAAACTTAAGAAGCTCAAGCCCTTATTTTTGCATTATTGTGAAAATTGCTTGGTTTATTGATGATACAACACATTTTGCAAAATTGGTTTGGATGTTTTTGTGCCTGAGGTAGCCTATGGCTATTGATCAGCCAAAGAAGACAGCATTGGGGTTTTCTCTGGACAAAATCTGTGGAGTTTTCAAACCTACTGACGGAGAGGTGGATTAACCTAGCCCCAGGAGCTCTTTCAACAGATTTGGGAGACAAAAATTTTAATGTATGGCTTTTTCTAATAAGAATGGCTTTCACTGAAAGTTATTTTTGTATTTCCTTTCCCCCTGCTTTCCTTTGGTCACAACTTTAATCCCAAGATACAGATTATCTGATGGCAATTACTATTACTCAAAGCTTGTCTCAAGTTGGTTTGCTTTTCTTCAATGCAGTTAAACCATGAATATGATTCAGGCTTGAATATAAAATAAAAATATGAAACTGAAGATATAACTGATTGGTGAGAAAATCTTAATTGAGGACCAAGACCAGATTGTAGAGTTTCATTAAAATCAGGTATACAAGAGGTGATGAGATGAAACTCAAATGAGATATGGAGAGATGAAATGAGAAAAAAAGATACCAACAGGTTTTGACAGGCTAGATAACTAGAATCAGAAGAGCAGCTTAGAGCATGAAAGATTGATTCTGTGATCTGATAGTTAACAGAGATGATCAGTACAAATAGGCTGGAAGAGCAACCATCTAAATCAATTTACTATAAGCCTGATAGAGTGGTGACAAATCCAGCTGGAGTGAATGTTAACAACTAATTGTGGAAAGCACCTTGAGAGAACTAGAGCAAAAACATTAGGTTGGTCCGCTTATTGAAGACTTGTGATGGAGTGACCTTACTAGTATCTGACTGGCTGTTTTTGTACACTGAGTTCCAATTGGAGTATTGATTTTATTGATGTTTGTTGTTGATGGATTCAGTTGAGTTGAGAGATATGGTCTAAGTAAGATTTTCATTGAGGTTCTTGTCAAGGTAGCGCAAGGGAACTTGATGAGGGGATGAGTTGAAAAGTTGGAAAGCCTGCAGTCCAATGACCCGCAGACAGTATTCCCGCACATAAGAGCATCTCCAATTGTCTTGTTAAACCCACTTATTAGCTAAGTTTACCAAGCAATTTTCACAATCGTGCAAAAATAGGGGCTTGCTAACAAGCAAGCTCCATAAGTCCGTATGATTTTCCATAAAGTTATGGTAATTTAGCAACTTTGCTAAGATCAACCCTCAATATCTCATTCTAAATCCCCCTACCCCTTGCCCACATATCATCTCATATGCCCTATGCCCTCCAACCTTCATATTGCCAATCAATCCAACCATCATATTGCCTAAAAAGGATTTTACAGATATCCAACTCCCAGCCACCATACCTACCTCCCCCTCCCTCCTCTATCCAACATCTTGCTCCAAAACTCCCCTTCTTTTGCACTTCCCTCTATCCATTATCTCTTTATTGGCCATGGAAGGCCACATCTCAACAAACAATCAAGAGGCAATGGAAAACAATCCAACTGCAACCAACCCCAAAGAAAACAAGAAGAAATGTGCCCCAAACTGGACACCTCAAGAAGAAGAGCAGCTTGCTTGCTCCTGGATCCATGTCAGCAAAAACACCAATTTTGCCACCAATCAATCTAGGACCAACTTCTTCAAAAGTTTTGAGGAGGACTTCAACCTCCACAGCAAAGGAACCCATTGCAATTTGGAATGCATCAGGACTTGGTGACCCTTTTTTATTCTCTTTCTAATTCTCCCTAGCTCCACCTTGAATGAAATGTTTTTTGTTTTTTTTTCTTACCTACAGATTGGCCAACCTGAACACCGCAACGTTGAAGTTCTTGGCCATCTATTGAGGCATCAAACAATCACCTCCCAGTATATCAAGTCCAATGGACTGGATTCAACAAGCCAAAGAAATGTATCAGCAACAGACCCAGGGCCAGGCTTTCAAAGTTGAAGGGGCCTGGGAGATCCTTTGATATCATCCCAAAAGGATGGGTGACCAAATGCCAACACACAGCAAGTCGCATACCCCAGCCACCAGTGGATTCCCCTCATTTCCTTTGGTTTCCAACTCAATTTTCCGTCCAGAGGGGGTAAAAGCGGCCAAAAAATATTTTCTAGCCTCTGAAGCCAACTCCAAGTTTGCCAAACATGGAATTTCTCATTGACTAGGGGTCCTCTCCAAAAAAAACAAAATTGGAAAGCAACAGAAAAAATATTTTGAGATTATTTATGACCTCAAATGCAAGAAGGCGGATATGAAGTTTTCAATGGGTCAATTTACCGTTATTTTGCAATCTGAAGAAAGCTGCCCTGAAAAAGATAGTAAGGAAATGCTGCAAATGTTAAAACAAAAGGTGTGAAATCAACTTGAGGCGTGAATGATCAATATCTTTGATCTCCTCTTTTTTTTCTTCTATATGTATTTAAAAAAAGAATGTGGATTGATATATATTTATGAACAAAATAAAATGAATGTGGTTTGATTGAAAATAATAATATGAAGTTTTTTGATTCATATTCTCAGATTGGAATACAAAATGAAAACCAAATAATCAGCCATTGATACCTCTTTTCAACCAGTTATAAATTGTTAAATCATTGATGAGTTAATAATAATTAGTTGAATGATGAAGCCTGGAAGAATTTTGACTGAGAGATTGGAAAAAATGAAATAATTCAGGATCTTGAACATTTGAGAAGATATTAGTGCTTGTATCACTGTGAAAATTATTATTAAGAAAAGGTTCACAGGGAGATCTTTCCTCCACAACCATATTGTGAAGGATTATAAAGCACTTCATAATCATGAACATATCTTCCTTGAACCAAAGTCTACTAGGTTGAGAAATGATTCCAAATCTGCCTTGCAAAACACCAAATGCTCTTTCTATGTCCTTTCTGGCTGCTTCTTGCAAATTATTGAAATTTTTTCTTGCAGGATCTTGAGGGCTTCTGTAAGACTTCACAAAAACAGGCCAGTTAGGATATATTCCATTAGCCAAGTAGTATCCATAAGTGTATTGATGATTGTTGATTTCAAAAGAAACATTTGATGCAGTTCCTTAAAAAATATTACCAAAAAAAATCATGCCTCAATCAGTCAAAAAACCTGAAATAAAGTGAAACAAATTATGAAAAATCATACCTGTGACAAATTCATCAAATATATAGCTATTGTTAAATACATTGATGTCATTGTGAGTTCCAGGGGAGCCAAAAAAACAGTGCCAGATTCTTAAATTTAATGGCGCTACTGCTTCTAAAACCATGGTTGGAGCTCCTTCTTTTTCTTGAAACTGACCATCCCAAGCTTGAGGGTGATTCTTCCAACCCCAATGCATTCCATCAATGCTACCATTACAGCCGGGGAAACCACATTCTTCATATTCTTTCATGATTACTGCAAGCTCTTCATCTGTTGGACCTCTGAGGTATTCCCCCTCAAATAAAAGAACAATGACATTAACAAATCTTTTTTATGTTTCTATTACAGTTGTCTCTCCAATTCAAACATATTCATAAGTGGAATCAGAAGAGCATCCATAGGCCAGCTGACACATTGCAGAAGTAATTTTTTGATGAGGATAAATTCCATCTCCTTTCAAACATCTGATTTTGTATCTAGCATCTGGATTAAAGTAGTCTGCCATGAGATTCTTGTACCCTTCAATGCGGTTACAATTGATTACTGTTTGTTTTGATTTAATCCTTTTGCACATTTCCATTTGATGTATTTCTTCTTCCACTTCAAGGAAAAATTGCTGTTGTGCAAAATGGGAGGGGAAGAAGAAGTATTTCTTGAGGATACGGAAGGGAGACATATCTTCTTGATTGTTGACTTTTGGTTGGAGTTGGCAGGTTTCTTGTTGGATATTTTGATGAGTTTTGATGGTTGGTTGATTTTGATGATGATGGATTTTGGAGATGCAAGAGTTTCCACAATGGGGTGATACTAGCTAGCAACCTGCAACGTGGAACATGATTGGGCCAGTTGGGTTGCTAGCTAGCTGCCGTGGCCTTATGGAGTGGGCAATTGTGAAAACCCCCCAATAACTTGCTTGCTAGCAAGTTGCTAACTAAAAAACCAAGCCCTCCAATGATTGGAGATGCTCTAACAGTGTAAGAGAGAATAAAGACCAGAATAAAAAAAAATTACAAACATCACGCACCATACATATTGTGTTTGTCAAAAAGCTCGGACGGCACAACTTTTTTTTTCAAACAAAAAAACTTTCTGACAGTTCTGCCTAGGTTTTATTTCTATGTTTTGTACCAGATTTATTTTCCACTCTACAGTCCCATTTTTCAAACAACCACATCCAATTTTTTTTTCACCCCCCCCCCAATTGGACCAACTGCCCACATCCCACTGCAAAATTTTTCATTGATTATCAAATTCCAAATCAAGCACCCCCAATCCACTCATCTCATGCTTTATTCTATCTTTTAAGTAATTGATCCCCTTCTCCTTTAATGATACCTCTCACAACACTACTGATTTGATCTTTTTTCATCCCTTTTTTTCATTTTTTGGTGGGGGGGCAATGTGGAAAGAGATTGTGTGTTTGGTAAATTATCTGCAAAAATATAATATTCTCCACAACAATCTTGCTCCAAGTTCTTTAAAGCCCGCTAGCCCTTGAGTTACACTCCTGTACCTCGGCAAATCCCTAATTAAATTCCGCTTCCGCACTTGAGCCAGAAACCACTAAAGCTAACTTGTGATTAAATAATAGTAATAAACAAGGCGGACTCCCCCACAAGCTCCGCACTTGAACTATTTCCCTATATATAACCTCCAAGAATTCTTGCTGGTAACTACACTCCAAAGTAACAGAAGAAAAGAATAACACTAGAATTCTCCGTGATAATCTCTGATAAAGGTCAACTGTGATAATTGGTAAAAATACCCTGATCCACAATGTAAGAAAAGCTTCCTTATATATACAACAAAATAATGCAAGTTTCAAATGAAAGACCCCTCTTGTCTCTGTGCGTTCCGCGCTAACCTGCCTTAGCTACTCCAAAAAATGAATGTGAACTGCTAATGAAAGACCCCTTTTTCCACAGCCTCTGTGCGTTTGCACTGATCCTCCTTTCCAAAATTCTGATCCTTACCAATCCAATGATCTGCAGTAGATTCAATGATCCTGTTGCCAATTCCCCTTAACAGTTGAGTTGCCCCAATGCATAAATAACAACAGATCCCCATCAATCTTCCCTAGCGGATCACTCCCCATCCGGCATGTTGCATAACTACAAATCCCCAAAAATCCACACACCGCCTCCTCAACTTCAGTGTTCATTGCCACACAGCGCTCTGCAATCTCAGTTCTTATCCCATAATCAGCCTAATCTGTACTTCTTAGCTTTGATCACTTGCTTCTGCATTAGTAAACCAACTGCCGCAGAGGGAAAGTTATGTTTGACCGCGCAATGTCTGAAAAAGGCAAAACTCCTGCCCATGCTTGTCATTGTGCCCGCAAAAGGCGCGTGCCAAGCCCTCTGGTATTGTAATCCAGAATAGACAGTCCGCAAATGCACTTTTCTGAGCCTATTGTACTGCAGACTTCCACCCACAGCTGAGCTGCTCTAAGTCAAATGTCCAGTGGTGAGCCCACTTGCCTCCATGTCTATAAATAACCACCACATCCCCCCACAACTTGAATTCTGTCCCCAGGATTCCTGCACTCCACAACACCAGAACATCCACAAAACCCTTTGAACCCCAATTCCTAACATCCTCAAAGTTCCAAAAGAAAGAAAGAAAAAAAAACCTGCCATGGAAATGTTCAAATAATGTGCAAAGATGCGGAGAAAGTGTACCCAAAATAACGGTTGCCCAGCCTGCGGCACCTTTTTTCTAGGCCAACGCAGGTGCTTGTTTGTTGCTCTGACCCCTGGATCCTTGCAGACTTGCCCTCTGCCCCGTCCTTGTTGCAAACGCTGCTGCCGCAAACCAATGGCCAATTTTGTGGTTGATAATGACAAGCCAAACAACACCAAAGATTGGACTCTGGAGCCAGACCACACCACCTCATTGTTGCCTGTTGCGGAGGCCACAGACCATCTTTCCCCCCCTCCTCAACGCACAGACTTCCCTACTGCCACCACCTGGGGAGATGCTACCCAAGCCTGGGGCCAATGCCATAACCTGAATGTTGGACTTGGCCAAGTACCGCGCAGGCCCAACACAGCTCCCATCTTTGTCCAAGTAGCAACACCTCTGATATCCCCGCCAACAACACCCAACGTCCCACTATTCCATCTGCCATAACCCACTCCTCCAGTGTCCACCAATCTGACCATTTCTCCTCTGACCACAACACCTCCTGCAGAGGTTGAGTCCCCATGCTTGGTAATTGCAATTGGCTCCGATTCAACGCCCGTAAACCATGGTTTTTTCATTTTTTCATTTTTTCATTTTTATTTTTTTTTTACTGACCCCTCCTCATCCTCACACAGCTCCTGTGCCTCACGCTGAATCACTTTTGCCTCCATTGCCGGTCCAAAGATCTCTGCATTGCTTGTCTCCAATCCAGACCCCGTCCCCTAGGATCTTCTCACAGACCTCAAACTCCTGCCCTTCCAGGGAAAACCAATTCTGCCTGGTCTCTCCATACCACGCGGCCATCCAAAGCAACAACAAAGAAGGTGGCCAAGGAATTGAGGAAGCCAAAATTGACCAGTGCCTCTGCAAATTGGATGATTGAATACTGGCCATCCTCCAATGTTTGGTTGGGATCCCAGCCGCAGAGCATCTCAAGAATCATTGTTCCGGTGGTGAGCTCCACTGCGTCATCTTCCTTCCTTAGATTTCTCCCTCCTCTTGAATTATTGCCACGCCCCCCCCTAAATCTTGTACATAGCTAAAAAAATATGATGCCAGGCCCGCCCCAGAAAGGAATCCTCTTGATTCCCCGCACCATTGTTCAAAATGAGAAACAAAAACAAAAGAAACTCTGCAACCCCTAGTGAGAGACCCTCCAAATATTAGAATAAGAAAAATAAAGAAAAACTAAGACAAGGAAAAGACTCCAAACTCCGCAAATACATATTACCCAAGGGACCTGGACCACCCCAGACAAAGGCCTCTAAGACTAGACCTTCCATGCTGCTCCGGTGATCTGAGCTTCCCTGCCCCCCCTAAATATTGCATATAAAGGAAAGAATAATGCTAAAAGAATGTATATCTCCTCAGACAGTACCAGTTATTATAACAGAGAAAGGACTTTCCCCACCAGACCCCCCAATTTGTGGAAAGAGATTGTGTGTTTGGTAAATTCTCCGCAAAAATCTTTCTCCAAGTTCCAGAAAGCCCACTAGCCCTTGAGCTACACTCCTGTACCTCCAAAAATCCCTAATTAAATTCCGCTTCCGCACTTGAGCTGGAAACCACTAAAGCTAACCAGCAATGAAATAATAGTAATAAACAAGGTGAAGTCGCCAAAAAGCTCTGCACTTGAACTATTTCCCTATATATAACCTCTGAGAACTCTTGCTCGTAACTAAACTCCAAAGTAACAGGAGAAAAGAATAACACTATAATTTGCCGTGATAATCTCCAAAAAAGGTCAACTCCAATAATTGGTAAAAATCCCCTAATCCACAACGTAAGAAAAGCTTCCTTATATATACAAAAAAATAATGCAAGTTGCAAATGAAAGACCCCTCTTGTCTCTGGGAATTCCGCGCTGACCTGCCTTAGCTACTCCAAAAAATGAATGTGAACTGCTAATGAAAGACCCCTTTTTCCACCGCCTCTGTGCATTTGCACTGATCCTCCTTTCCAAAAGTCTGATCCTTACCATTCCAATGATCTGCAGTAGATTCAATGATACTGTTGCCAATTTCCCCTAACAGTTGAGTTGCGCCAATGCATAACTAACAACAGATTCCCGTAAATATTCCCTAGTGGATCACTCCCAATCCCGCATGCGGCATAACTACAAATCCCCAAAAATCCGCATGCTGCCTCCTCAACTTCAGTGTTCATTGCCACACAGTGCTCTGCAATCTCAGTGCTTATCCCATAATTGGCCTAATCCATACTTCTTAGCTTTGATCACTTGCTTCCACATTAGTAAACCCACCGCCGCGGAGGGAAATTTATGTTTTACCACGCAATGTCCGCAAAAGGCAAAACTCTGGCCCATTCTTGTCATTGCGCCTGCAAAAGGCGCGTGCTGCACCAATGCCAAGCCCTCATCTATTGTACTGCCTAATAGACAGTCCGCCAACACGCTTTTCTGAGCCTATTGTACTGCGGACTTCCACCCACAGCTGAGCCACTGTAAGTCAAATGTCCAGTGGTGAGCCCACTTGCCTCTGTGTCTATAAATAACCACCACAGCAACCAATGCATTCCAATGCCATACCACCAATGCTGTGTCTACAGCACAAGCCTACTCATTGGGAGATGCTTGAGACAAGTTGTTGGGCTTGATTGAATCAAAGCCAAAATTTGTGTTCCAATTGTATTTTCTTGAAAACAGAAATGAAGGGTGTATTCCAATTATGTTTTCTTTCCATTGTTTATCTATAATCAAAACAAATACCTTGTGTAACACTACTATTTTACAACAACCAAGATGAGCCTATTATGATGAAATGGTTACTGCTGTTTGACAATCAACAATGGCCCTTTTCCTCAAAAAACTCCTTTACAAGGATGAAAATTCACAACTCCAATGAACCGGGGTTTGAAAACCTCAAGCATCTTTAAAGATTTCAACTCTTTCAGTTTAAGGAGCAAGGCACAACTGTTTTTTGATTGTTTATGCTTGAACCCCTGATCAGAACAACAAATTGGACTGTTGTTTTATTTACCCCAGTAGTTTCCCTTCCTTCTAAATTGGTGATATTGCTGTTCTTTAATGTGGAAATCTCTACATTTGATTGATAGAAATCAGAATTCCAGGCACTGGATATTTGTCAAAAATTAAGATTCATTACCCACAGGTTGGTATTAATGCAATCATGATAAACAAAAATTTGAAAGTACCAACTAGCCAAAAACATCGGAATACAAAATTAAATAACGTAGCAATAACAACCATCATGCAGATGCTGTGGTGGGATGTAGATGACATTGAAAACATAAGATTTTGATAAACATTAGAAGTCTTGCATTGGAATACATTGGTCACCCCCCCCCCACCAAAAAATGAAAAAAAGGGATGAAAAAAAATCAAATCAGTAGTGTTGTGAGAGGTTTCATTAAAGGAGAAGGGGATCGATGACTCACGAGATAGAATAAAGCATGAGATGAGTGGATTGGGGGTGCTTGATTTGGAATCGGATAATCGATGAAAAATTTTGCAGCGGGATACTTGGTCCGATCAGGGGGGGCGGGGGGTGAAAAAAAACAGATGTGGTCGTTTGAAAAATGGGACGGTAGAGTGGAAAATAAATCTGGTACAAAACCCAGAAATAAAACCTAGGCAGAAATGGCAGAAAGTTTTTTTTGTTCGAAAAAAAAAGTCGCGCCGTCCAAGCTTTTTTACAAACACAATAGGTAGTGCGTAAAGGTCGTGATATAGATGATTGATAATGGGAAGAACAATAGAATCTGGGAACACAAGCAGTACTAGATAAGGTCAGAATTTAACAATCGGTTGATGAGCTGTGACCCGCATGGTTCAAAAGCTATAATGATCAGAGGCGCTGGCTGGAAAAAGCTAAGGCCTACCAAATTGTCCAATGTTCCATCGAGTCGATCGGGTCGCCTTGCTGATGTAGGTGCCCTTCCTTCTCGGGTCCCTCCGCGAAGACTACTAAGGAACCTTTCAGCCGTTAGAGCCATAATGTGGTTCAAGCGTTGGTAGCTCATCTATGAATATTCAGGTATACATCTCCTTGCCTAGCGGACCATGGGGGGAGTGCGGGAATGCATTAAGATGGGACCCGGTTAAGATCGACGTTGAGTATTCAACAGTGACTTTACGACATGTTCAATACGCAGCTTGGGATTCAACGGTTGAAGGCCCTGTCGTGGGCGGACGTCAAGCCGATGTGCCTTTGCCCCGCCATCTCACACCCTCAAGGTATCAGAATGGCTTGACATGAAGTTGCTTGTCATAAGAGATGAAGGAACCTTGCAGGAGAGAGAAGGCTGCTAGTTCGAAAGGCAACGGTAGAATTGCAAATATTAGTGGCCCATCAAGCACGGCGCTGCCTTCGATGTTGGCTGCCTATCTTGCAGCTGGCGCTCGAGCAGTTGATACTGATATGAATTGCTTTCAGCCAGTCTTGATTGACCGAGACTTTTGTACATCAGCCATCTGAGGTCAAGTAAAACGAAGGTCTCTAGCGATGGATTGTCAGGCCCTCACCGCTATAACTAGCAAAGCACTCTTGTACTTCGATGGCCCTTGGACTACTTTGAAAACTCGGATGCCACTTTCTTTCTTCGCCAGCCTTTCTTCGCTAGTAGCCCTATCTTCATTCAAATCTGACTTCTGCAATTGCATCCCTTACCAAGCTTACGTACTTATCGATATCTCTGGCGCCATGGATGGGTTGCTCTCCTCTCAAGATTACATTGAAGGTACAGGTTTGATGGACTTCGAGTTTCCAGATTCAATCCACAGTCGAGCGGCATCAATCGAATCCCAGTTTCGACCGTGCCACTTGCACCGTCAGGGATCCACCGCTTCCATCCCGATTTTCTTTGAAAGTATGCCCCAGCTCCCTGTCGCGATAGATGACGCTCCACATGGTCTCATGGGCACCGAGGATTGTGGGCTTGATAGTTTGCCTCTGCCAGCCTCTCCTGATCGTTAGTCCATCTTTACTGTTCTCACCATCCTGCTTGCAGCTTTTGCTCTTGTGTATGATCTGAAATGAATCCGGGACCGAGACTGGCTCGTGAACATATACACCACAACTATTAATACATTTCCAAACAGATATATTGGTTGACGGTTTCGAATCACGAGACTGTTTTCTTTGTCCAATGAACATGCCTGTATGCCATACTAATATGTTTCTGTATGTCGATACCTTCTGCGGTGCGAAAAAAAATAGTCTCGATCGCATACAGTGAAGATCGCTTTACCGGGTCGTCGCTACCCCAGGAGCTATGCGCCTCGGCCACCTCCCTGGAGTTCAGACCTATCGCTTCCATGCGACGGCTCTCTACGGCGTCTGGTCTCACAATGGGGTCTCTTTCAACCGCTTCTTCGCTAGAACCGCCAACGCCATCCGATAATCAATTCTTGATAGGCCCAACGGTCTCTGGTAATTTGTCGGAGGGCGGCTTCCACTGCGATCCTTACAACAAGCATGTTTTGCATGCTAAGATTATTGCCACTGACACTGAGAACGCCACCATCCACCAAAGGACAGGCAGTGAGGCTAGTACCGAAAGCGCTTTCACCATAAGTGAGTATTATGGAAGCCCTGATTGTTCCGATGAGGCCCCTCGAGTGGCGTTGGAAGCATTGGCTTTGCAACTCGACGCAAAACAACCCGAATTGCCTGTCCGTCTTGTCCCGTCGAGCTGCATTCAAACGCCAGCGACGAGTAAACGCCTCAGAACGCCATCGTCGGATGTTGCAACGAGTCCAGGCACCACGCCAAGACAAACTACATTGCCCCGCCAGATAACCTTCCTAGAGGCCAAAAGGTCTGTTGAAAAGAACTTGGACTCCCCTTCCAACAGAATCTGTGGCGCTCAGATCCATTCAAATGACAAGCCGGTTGCATCTCATTATCTGGCGATTCAACAGCAGTGTAATACAGGCCTCCTTGCCCCTGTTTCTCGGACTTCTGAAGACCACATCAAGCAGGTTGAATCGCAGCCGTCATTGCAATCTCGCCGTCGCGTAATTATTTCTCACACTCCTTTAGTCATTGTTCCGCCAGCTCAATCCAAGAGTCTTATGAGCCCCGAGTCCGACGTTCCGGACTCAAGCTCCGAACTACGGAATAGACCTTTGACTGAGACCAATTCTCTTTCAAATTCTCCAACCATGTATCAAATTATCCAACCCAATCAATTCTTTCCTTCAAGTACCATACATCGCCTTGATTCCAGCATGGTCGATTCGTATCAGTTTGATTTGGCGGCACCACCGAATACCAATTCAATTCCCTCCAACAATCTTGATAAGAGTGTCATTCATAGTCATGATAGCTCCGATTTGCCCGTTGGGGAGCTCTTCCGCACCCTTCAAATATGGTTTGATCAAGAGGGCTTTCGAGAAATTGCGCCGGTCTTCACATTTGATTTTTACAGCCGAGACGATGATTTGCTTTACTTTTCTACGGAGCGGGTTGGTTATCCCTTCCACTACGATTCGATGCAGCAAGTCCCGGTGCTCCGGAAGGTCGTAGCGCCAGATTACGAGGAAGCTTATGCCCTCTTGGAAGGCAAAACTCAACGTAATGCGGCCGGAAGAAGAGACTTCATCAGTCGGCAAGCTTATTTGAACATGAAGACAGCTGGTAAATATGTTGTGGAGGACAAAGAAGGAAAAGGGGGGAAGTGGATATGGCGCTTGGTTTACGAAGTTGAGGAACGCAAAAGCTTGATGGGTAAGCCCATGCTTGGGGAAAGGGTACGTTGCTCTTATTGTCTCGATGTGGCACAGGCACTCATCCTCGCTTTCCTGATTGCTTGTCTTGAATCATGAACAGGCTTTTATTCCAATTACATTCGCTTGTTCCCCTGAAATACTCGATCCTAGCCACGCCCGAAAGCCCTCTCTTCTAAATTCAATCATTAAAAACATTGGTTCAAAAAAGACTGCTATAGCTCTGGACGCGCAGGGCCGTCCGATGAGCCGTCCACGAGGCAAATCTTTAATCAGCTATCACTCCCGTAAACGTTCAGATTCTACTGCCAGGCTGTTGGGCACACCCCCTCGTCAACCATACCAGCCTAATCAACTCGTACGCGACTCTATCCCATCCGCCGACACCGTCCCTTCATCCAGGACAAGCGCTCGGTCATGTCACGACGATGAGCTCTCACGCGCCCAGGCTCACTTTTTCAAAACTATTGCACCTGCTTCGGCTAGTCGCTTGCGACCAGTTACCGCTTTCGACGAGCCTAACGCGACAAAGCAAACCTTACGGAAAGCCAAAACTAACGAGCAACTCCGACGCCCCTTCACAGCCGATGCAGCGCGCTATGCTCCGCCCAGTCGCCCACTTGGACCACTACCCATTGTCCCTGTTTTTGGCATGGCTCCTCAACCCACCCGTGCTACTCCTACAACAGCGGGAAATAGATTTCACAGTAGGCCCAAAACCGCAGATGATCGTCGACCCAGGACAGCCAAATCACAACTTGACGTCCGACGAATTGCGGCTGCCAGTTTTTATACCCCTTCCAGTGTGTCGCCTTAGCCTTGATCATTACTGGCTCTCGTCGAATCAATTTTTTTCGCCAAACGCTCAGAGCCGACTATGGTTGGCTTAGATTCCGAAGCTCTACGTGTCGCTCCGAACACACTTCGCAAATGATCAAAAACCATACAACGGGCAACGGACCATTGCAATTCTTCTTTTCACCAGCAGTATGTCAAAGCGTCGCGTCGCTTTGCTTGTCAAGTCTCCAAAAACTCCTGTTAATTAAGTTCGAGCATCATTCGCACATTCGCTGGGAGTAAAGAAACTTGACCATTACTTCAACTTCGTCTTAGGTCTTGTAACATAGTGCTTACCGACCCTGCCACCAATCAGGATGCATATTGAAATTTCGCTGTAGCTATTGCCCACTACAGTTGTCAAAGATAGAATATCATCTGGATTGCGTTACTTTGTAAATACAGCGGATCGCTGAGAACTCGTCGGAGCGACAATCCAGTTAGCTGGTGAATACTGTATGCTATTTTTTGATGTCACACTATCTCATTTCTTGTCACTATAGTTCAAGTTATGTCCGTGTCTTTTTGTGAATTTTAGTAGTACCTGATTCGCATGTCTTCTTGCGATTTACCACCTTTCGTTCTTCGATCTCCAGAGTTTTGCTTCTTTTATCCATTATCTTCTTGTCATACCAAAGTGTTGTGCGTGTGATGTGTCTTAGTGTTTTGTAAAGCTCACTTGTTCCTTTGGAGTTAGTACAAAGCACTCCCTGAAGTATTGATGCAAATCGGTAACAATCTGACTGCCAATTTAATCTATCCCGGTAAAACCTTCTCGGAGCTAGTCTTGACCAGCGATTTCTCGGGCAATGGAAAAAAGACGGAAAACAAATATGATATATGTGTATGTCTATTGTTTTATCTTTGGGCAGGATGGATGGGGGCTCAGAAAAAGAGATCTGCCCCTTCTCTACAAATTTTTCCCACAAAGTAAGAAAGAAAAAACCGCTGCAAGAAAAAAAAGGGAGTATTTGTGTTTTTGATTTTTCTTTATCCTTGCAAGGTCCACATACAAACCAGCAGAATTTGCTATATTACCAATCCAACCTCCTCCTGGTCTAAATTACCAAAAGGCTTGCTGTCCTGCCTGATACAACCTCCCACTGACCCACCTCACCTTCAAATGATTTTAAACTCACCCCCTTCCCCACCCCAAGCCACCTTCTGCCAACCAAGAAATACCCACCAATGCCTACAACTCAGCTTCCTTCCACCTCAAAATGATTATTCCACTCTCAGGTTCACAGCCAGCTCAACTGTGACAGATAACCCTTAAGTTAACCAAAAATAATGAAAACAAAAATCAAAAAGACCTCTTGGCATTTCATCTGGAATCCAAAGACTGTCACCAAAACCCTTGCATTTAAGCTGTAAGAATTTTGATCTACTACTAGTGTTGCCTGAATCTTGAGTGCAACCAGTCCTGTAGTCCTCCAAATTGTGTGGTCTCTGATGACCTTGTATTGAATATTTCTTATTCATTTCTATCACTTTTTTCAACCACTTTTCAGCCTCCTTTGTACTTAGCTTATTTAAGTCAGCTGAACCTCAAGTGAATGAACAATCATCCATTCTCCCTAACTTTGAACTGGAGTGCTCCACCCCCTGACTCCTTGGATCTGCCCTCCTCTTGGCAATATAAGACACCTCCTCATTGTCTCCTAATCTTTTAACCAGAGCATCAACCTTAATCACTAACATAAGCCACCTGACATTTCCAAAAAAAACCAACATTCAACCTTTCCTACCCACATATTTTTGACTATTCCAATATTTTGCATTTTGCTGTGGTATTGAATGTGGATACTCAAAAAACATTTATTATAGATATTCCATTCATTTGATGACATCTGCTTTACTTAATCATCCCAAGTAAATTATACATTCTTGGAAAATGAAGATCAAAGTATCAAGATACTATCATTCTTATTTGTGTTCAGATACTTATCCAAAAGAAAAACTGCAAGGAATGAGTGAAATCTTTCCTTGTTAAATTATTCTTGGTTTGTCAATAATTTTAGGTTTGGAACTTATATTGCCACTGTTCAAATCAAATTTGACAGTCTTTTATTTTCCTTCTACCTCTTTTGATCAAACCAAGTTTTTTAACATGACTTTACAAGGAAACTTGGGTGTTTAATGAGGGTTTAAAATACCTTTTATTTCTAGCAAAGGTCCCCCTTTACCTGAAATTCTCTTTCCACAGATTGATTCTATAGATTAAGCTCAAGAAATGCACTCTAATGATCCTTATTCTTACCAGTAAACCTATATCCTTTTTTGAAACTCTGATAAGCTATAAGATTGTTTGTATATAGCTGCAAATATTGCAATGGTACCCAATCAAAGCAAAAGAACCAATATTTAATACAAAAGTATCTGAAGAAATGACAAATGATTATAACTGAGACAGCTGGTTATATATGCATGATTTTAAACCTTAGGAATAAAAATTAAATTTCAAAATGTTTTGGAAATCCCTTGATCATTCCACAAAAATACTGCTTAATTATTCCTTATTTAAAAACCATCTGTGGAACTCCATGCATGATGTTGAACTGGCTAGGAACTATTTGAGATTGCATCTAATACAAATGAACTCCAAACCCTTCAAGCATCAGAGATAAATGGACAAAATTTATGATTCAATGTCTTTGGCTATCTACATTAAAATAAAAAAATAGAAATGTATTGGAAAAAAATGAACCTCAAACATTGGGGTTGTCATTAGAAGTACAAATAAATTGATTTAAATTTTCCAAAATTCATTACCATCCAAATTCAAAAAATAAACTCTAGAAGAACAAAATAGCAGAAAATGACCAAACCTCTCTGTTTTCAGGGATAAATCCTCTATTTCTACAATTTTCATACAGTTAAAACTGAAAAAGTAATAGAAAAAGCCAACAAATAAATAATTTTCTAAAATATTATAACATTATTTCTTCTACTATACAATAAAGCTAAATAATATTGGAGTTTTATGAGTAATAAAAATACACCTTATGTCTCTTCAAATAGGAACAGGGCCTGGAATTTTGGTGCAGAAAGCCTGGCTAAGTTTAGAAAAAAGGTCTTTTCCAATTTTTTGGGTAACCCTTCCACCATCTGCTCTTTACTTTTTGTGCCTGTTTTATTGTTCTGGAAAGAAAGAAAGAGAATAGTAAGTCTCCACAGTAAAAATAATTGGTTCCACAAAAAACTCTTTGAACACTTTTCCCACAAATTCTTAGGTTAGATTTCAATCCTTATGATTCTTTTATATTAAAAACTTGCTTTAAATCCCTGTGTTTGGTACCACTCATCCCCTCAATCACACACCCGTTTATATATTAAATTCAATGGTAAATGAAGTATATTCCCTAAATCTTTTCCCTCCTTCAATCTCCACCACCTGTCTGCAGTTTCATGACATGCACCTGGAAAACCACCCATCAATCAGAACTTTTGAAAAGAACTTTTTATTAATTTCCTGCACTAGGGCAGACCCACCTCAAACTTAAATCTCCAGTGGCTTTTGGATTTCACTCTGGGGTAACCTCTTGCAGGAATTTCCATAATCCCATGTTTTCACCTCCAATCCTTTGAATCTGTTTCTTCTTTTGTGGTGCCATTATATAGCCTTGGGATTGGGAACTGTGTTTCAGGCTGCGCACTCAGCTTCAGGTGCAAAGTGGGCTCAGAATTGGGTGTGCAGTTGGATCAGCATTGGCTGCAGCAGATCCGCAATCTTCTCCAAGGAAACAGATCAAGAAAAAAAGCATACCCAGTCAAGTTTGCGGGTGTTGCTATTTAGGGGAATTAGGAGTGGGAAGATTTCACAGGGATATTTGGGGGAGGCAAGGAATGCGTGGGCACAGGCGTGGACCAATCCGCAGGACATCTGGAGAATCAAAGGTGGGTGCATGGGGCGGGTACAGAGAGGCGCAGGAGGGGCTCTGAGTAGGACAAAAAGCAAGGTTGAGTCATCAGAAGGAAAAAACCGGATGGACGTAATGGAAGGCAGATTTCAAGAATTGGATGGGGTAGATGGGAAGGGAGCTTACGGATTTTTTATATTGCAGTTGTTTTTCTTAGGGCTGCCTGTTTGGAGTTGTTCTTGTACCTAGGTTAGGGTTGAGGGGGAGGGCTAATACCTCACCCTAAAATATGGGTTGTAGGAAGGATCATAACATCATCTCACCAGGCTGGGAAGGAAGGGAGGATCTAATTTTGATTCTCACTCTCTATCTATACTTGGTTGGTGGTTGAATGGCACACTCAAATCCTTAAAGACGCAAGTGATCCATAACTTCCAAATCTTGGGGACAAATTCAGGGTTATTTACCTCATTTTTCCACACTGCTGTCCCAAAAAATTTGTGTTCAACCTGGTCCTTTGGCCATTACTTACTTCTCAATACTCTCTTGGTCCATTAGTTTTTTTTCTGCATTTTGTAGAAGATTAGATGGATTCTGGAAACTTGTACCAGGCTTTAATTTCAATGGTAAAAGAAATGGCAGGTAAGAGAAACAGTGGACAAACATTAAAAATTAATGAAGAGAGGGAGAAAAGGAAGGAACCAGTAACCAAAAATAATGATCTATTCTACAAGCTGGATTATGGCCTCTGGAGAGACTTTGTAGAATACCTGCAATTGAGGACTTAGCTTGAAGTTTTCTTGGGATGGTTGATTTGGTCCTGAAGTTGTCAAGTTGGTTTTTGGGTTGGAGTCTGAGGCTGAGTTGGGAGAGGATAGAAGGCTCACCCTTCTAGGAGGGAGACATAGAATGAGTGTGGGGGAGTGAGTGTTACATGGTTTTGACATGAGAGCTCTTTCACATCTGACCCCGTAAGTTGGAATATTGAGTGAGTCATTTAAGACTTATAATCTCAACACGCCAGCTCAACTCAGAGTTAGATGCCAATGAATTTTACCAAACTGCAGAAAGAGGTTGTAGAGGCAGCCTTGTTTAGGGCATCTTCCAGCATGTCTTCTGAAGAAAAAATTTTGAGTTGAATAGTTTTACTGTCAAAGTTGTTTTGGAGACTTTTGAGCTTTATGTTGATGTGCTTTGCATGCAACTTTGACCCAAATTTCTTAATTTTGTTGTCTAGGCCTTTGTTATTGATTAGGTGCATAGGTGGTTTGACCTTAGTCCTCCAGATTTTGTTCACAATACAGTTGATCAATCATCCTTCAAGGTGACTAGTCAAGAGAGCATTGCACTCAGATTCTGTGGAAGAGCGGGAAATTGATTGTTGAGGCTGGCTTTTCCAGTAGATCTAGCTTCCTTTGAAGAAGAAAATTAAGCCTGTCTGTGATAGCCTGGTGTCAGGGTCATCCCGCCTGGTGGCATTGCTGTAGGCAACAAGGTTGTTTTCTGCCAACTTTGAGCAAATTTTTAGTTTGAAATCAATGGTCTTTAAGAGGTATCTCCAGACATGAGTGACTTCCTTCCAGTGGGAGATTCCAGTTCTTTTGTTGTGTCTGGCTAGACTGGACAAAGAATAAAAGATATCAGGCCTTTCAAGGGTTTCTATTAAATTGAGTTGGCCAATCCACAAGCAGTAGTTCACATTGAGAGATTTGAATTGGTTGACCTCTTCATCAGTAGCTGGAATTCAGCAAATGCCGCTGGTGCAAGGGTTGTTGACAGGTTTTGAATTGCTGAGGTTAAGTGCTTTGAGGAATTTCTTCATGTGGAGAGGCAGAGAGAGATTGATGTAACCCACACCTTTCTCTACCTTCATGCCAAGTAGAGTGTTGATCTCATGGGTGGAGGAGTCCTTTAAGATTTTGAGGAAGGTAGTTTTGAAGCTCTTGACATTCCAAACTACAACAAGATTTTCAAAATGAAAGAAGAGAGCTGTGACGCCATCCTTTTCAAGGTAAAGAAATGGATTGCAATCAATTTTGTGGAATTGTTGGCTTTTTATCCAACTGAAAAGCGTCTTGTACCAATTGAGCAATGCTTTTTTGATTCCGTACAGAGACTTTCTTAGTTTTAGGAATTTTGATGTTTGTTTGGATCTGGTAGGGGTCTTGATGTAGACATTTTCACTAAATGGAGCATGGAGAAAAGCACCTTTAACATTGAATTGAAGGATGGGTAGTTTTTTTTGACTCAGTAGGTAAGGAGGGATCTGAGAGATGCAATTTTGCCAGTTGGTGCAAAGGTGTTGAGATAATCAATTCTGTAGCGCTGGTTGAATCCCTGGATGCATACTTGAGCTTTCAGGGTTTTCTCTCCAGAGTGCAGGTCTTCTTTGCACCAGAAGGTCCAAGTGGTGTCCAAGGGGTTAACAACTTCCAAGTTGTTGGCATCCTCCCAGATGCCCAGGTTCTCTGCGGTGTTTAGTTCCTTGTTCACCAGTCCTATCCAAGCAGGCAATTTCAAGGCCTCATGAATGTTTTTTGGCATATTGAAATGGAAGAAACCATATCTCTTGGTAGGTTTGATTTGGCTACGGTTTCAAAGGCTGGGTCTCAAGCTGGTGTCAATCTCTTGATTGGCTCCAGGGTAGTCACCAATGTCAGAGTTGCTTGGGGCACTGATGGTTGGTTTAATTTCTTTGGCTGCTAGGCTAGGTGAATTTGTAGATAGATCAATGATCAGTGTTTCCTCCTCTACAGGAGAAGGGTCTGAGTGCTGAGGATTGGGCAAGCCAGTGTTGGGATTAATGGAAGTCACGTCATCAGAGATCTTAACTATAGATTTGGTGGGCTTATTTTTGAGGAATGAGACCTGTTCAGTTTCAATCATATTACCTGATTAAGATAAGATTTTGTATGACAGCAGTCTGGGATTGAACCCAATAAGTAGGCTGTTTCCCCCCTTTTTGCTCAGCTTGGAGGAAATTTTGGACTGGTTCAAGAGGTGAATGGCTGGGCTGCCAAGAGGTTTGAGGTAGTTTTTAGGAATTTCTGTTTTGTGCAGAAGCTTTTAATGAGATTTTTCTCCCTTTTTAGCAGGAATCTGATTAAGGGCTAGAAAAAAGCTTTGGATGAGGATATTCCACTGATTTTTTGGTATGGTTGTGCTTCTGAAGGTGGTTTGCCATGATTCAATGATGGTTTGATTTTCTTGCTCAGATTTCCTGTTATGTTGTGGATGGTAGGGCTTTCTGATTATATGGTTGATTGATTTGGATTTGTAAAAATTTGAGAGCTTTTCATTTACAAATTCACCGCCTCCATTGCTGACTACTTCAATTCAATATGGAAGTTGATTTTTTGACTTGTTTTTAATGGAAAATATGATTGCATTGGCGGCAAATTCCTTGCTGGCTAAAGTGGACAATGCTATATAACCAGACTTGTTGTCCACAATGGTGAGTGAGTGGTGATTCCCTTTTTTTCTGGTGGGGTTTAGAGGAGCAATTAGCTCTAGGTGGATTATATCAAATACTTGGTGAGCAGGGTTCTGTTCTTCTTTGAAACTGGAATGGGTGATTTTGCTGATTTTGCAGGCAGTGCATTCAAAAGTTGATCATAGCTCAGTGTTAATGGTGCTTCCTAGGTAATTTTCCATTTTGAAAAGTCCAGCATGGCCAAGAATTTGATTGAGAGTATGCAGGTTGAGGGATGACAGATGGCAAACCAGATGAGGGATGGGAGTCATGTTAATGATCAGTAGGTTGTTCATGATTTTTCCTTTGAGTACTTTCTCTCCCTTGAGTTTCAGTTTAAGCTGAGCAGGTTTGGATTGGGTGTTGAATCAAAGGTGAAAACCTTTTATCAATAAGGATACCATGAATATGAGGTTGAAAGTTGCTTCAGAAAAAAAGGCTGCATTTTCAAGTTTAATGGAACTAATGCCACATTTGATTATAGCTGTACCCAAGCCTCTGATAGGAATTCCAGCTCCAAGTTTCCCAGTCTTGACGGTTTCTTCACCAGACTGTTCTTGGAGGTCCAGGAAGTCTTTGCAGTTTCTGATCATGTGGATGGAGAATCCACTGTTGAGAATATAAAAGTTCTTGTCATTTGTTTCCAGTTGATTGAACCCAAAGAAGAAGGAGTAATGATGAGATTCTGGAGACTTCTTGAATGCTGGTTTCTTTCCTTTCTTTGGAGGTTGGTCAGGTCTTAGTTCAGGGAATTAAACCCAGAATGAGGAAGGAGAATGATTGGTTACTGCGGGATTTTGTTTCCCGTTCTTGCATCTTGGTGCACTTTGATCCAATCAACCATAGTTGTTGTGATGGTAGAGGGCTGAGTTGGCATCAAATTGGTCCTGCTCCTTGGATTGGACTTTGTTTTTTTGCTGTACCAAGTGGTTCAGTAACATTGAAAAGGTTAGGTCAACACCAAAGTACATTATTTGAGAGCATATGGCTTTCATTGACTCAGTTAACTTGAAGGGAATCAGGTAACTGAGTATATCACCTGGGAGATCAATCCCAACCTCATCCAATTTGCCAAGATGGAGCTTCACACTTGTGATAAATGTTTCAATATTATTCAGATCAAAGGAAAGTTCCAGGGAGTTAAATAACATCCTTGTCCTGTTGGCGGCTTGGTTTGAGGCAAAGGGATTCTTGGCTGCTATCCAGATGATTTTAGAGGAGTCCTCTGTGTTGGCGTTGATGATGTTGGTGTGAGTGGCTGGGTCCAGTTTGGAAATCAGATAAAAATTCATCTTGCTGTCATCAGTTATTTTTTCAAGAGGGTTTGGGGAGTTGAAAATGTGGAGGATGCCTTGCATCTTGAATAATTTCTCCATCTTCTTCTTCTAGATTGAAAAGTTGGACTCTGTTAGTAGAGGGGTTGATTCCATGAGCGACTTCAGCGCGAGTGCTTTGAAATTATATTCAATTCCTGGTTCAGGCCTTTCACAGGTTGCTGATTGTCTGGTTGATTTTGAAGGATCCATTTTGGCTTTTAATTGTGTAAAAGATGAGATAGTGTCTAGAAACCTGAAGCAGGCTCTTATTTCAATGGTAACAGAAATGACAGGTAAGAAACATGGCGGATGGATGTTAAAAATGAATGAAGAGAGGGAGAAAAGAAAGGAACCAGTAATCAACAATAATTCTTTATTCTACAAGCCGGATTATGACCTCTAGAGAGACTTTGTAGAATACCTGCAATTGAGCACTTAGCTTGAAGTTTTCTTGGGCTGGTTGATTTGGTCCTGAAGTTTCCAAGTTGGTTGTTGGGTTGGATTCTGAGGCTGAGTTGGGAGAGGATAGAAGGCTCACCCTTCTAGGGGGGAGAAATAGCATGAGTGATGTAAGACTCCAAATGGTGATGGCTGAAAACTTCTTATCTGTATTTCAAAGTAAGACCAACGGATTCTTAAAGGAAAATGAATAAGAATGGATGGAAAACATAAAAGGTGACAAAGAGTGTGAGATGGGAAGAGTTTGGGATCATACAGTGGAAGGTTATTTGAGAGTTGAGAAGAAATGAGAACAAGGATTTGACGGAGAAGAGGTGAATCAAGAACAATAGGTGGATAAAGGAGACATAAGAAGGAAACAGGAGACTGAAGGAGATGTTAGGACGTTCCCAACGCAAGACAATGAGTTAATGATGAGCCTCACAGCTAAACAGAAGATCAGAGTTGAAGAGCCGGTGATTGTATGGACGTGGTGCCGGGATCGAGGATTGAGGCGGAGGAGATTGGATACGAGATCAGAGGAGTCGGAAGTGGAGGTAGTCGAGTGGGCAAAGAGAATGAGAGGGTTGAGAGGATGAAATGGAAGGTTATAGTGAGCGAGGATAGTGGGGAAAGATGGAGCGTGGAGAGAATGGGAGAAGGGATGGTTGAGATGGAGATCAAGAGGTTGAGGTTCAGTGAGCCGGGCTGAGAGTGGAGCGGGGCTGAGAGTGGAGGGCCACGGGTTGGCATGGATTTGGAGTATCAACACCAGGGTATGTTAATTTATTTGAGGGAGCCAGCTGTCAACTCAACACGCCGCTGTGTTTAGTTGTGGGGCGTAAGAATGGCCATCGTTAAGTTGAGAACTGACGCCTTGATAGCTGGTTTTGTTAGGGGATCGGCGAGCATTTGGTGTGATGGAATTTGGTTTGTGATCAATTTCTTGGCTGCCTGTTGTTCCCAGAGCCACTTGATCTGAGTGTCCAAGTGCTTGAGCGCGCCATGGTGTGAGCAAAAGTTGACCAGATCATTTACCGCCTTGTTGTCTATATTGAAGCAATGAGAGAGAGTGAGAGAAGGATGCAATTCGTGGAGGAGATTATTGAGCCAAAGCTTTTCTTGGGCAACCAATACTAGTGCCTTCAGTTTGCCTTTGGTGGAAGATAAAGAAACTGAGGGCTGGAGTTTTCTGTTCCATGAGACCAAACAACCGTACAAGAGTATGAGGTAGCCAGTGTGGCTCCGTTGCGTTTCTGTGTCATTGCCGCCATCAGAGTTTCTGAAGCACTCGATATCATATTTGAAGTCGGAGGACTTTAGCCATAGAGAAAGATTTTTGGTGTGGTTGAGATACCGCCAGGCGTGCTTTGCTTCCATCAAATGTTGGAGACCGGGCTTGGTATTGAATTGAGATAGGGAGGATACTGCATGAGATAAGTCGGGACAAGTTCTGCTGGCTATGAAGTTGAGAAAACCGGACGACAATCAGAAATTTATATTGAGTTTGAGGAATTCACTATGTTCCTCATCGGAGGCAGGGGATAGATGGACATTTGGCGTCATTGGAGTGGTGATAGGTTTAGATTCAAGCAACCCCAGTTCCTCCAGGGCATGCTTGATGTGAGCCGGTTGTAATAGGGCAGGACCGTGGGCAGTTTCAACCAAGTGGTTTCCAAGGATTTTTTGAAGCAGGCCTTTGTGAGAGATGGAGAACTGGGATTTTAAACAAGAGCCGAACTTGGAAGAGTTCCCAATGACTATCAGGTCGTCCACGTAGACAAACACAAAAATGGATGAGTCTTGATTTATGTAGAGACAGGAATCGGCGCTTGAGACGATGAAGCCTTTGGATATCATCCAAGATCGTAACGTATTGAACCAACTTTTAGGCGCCTGTTTCAGCCCATAAAGAGCCTTATTAAGTTTGAAGAAGGGAAAAGGAGAGCGGTAGCCATCGGGACGTTTGATGTATACGTCTTTGTCAAGGGGAGCATGTAGGAAGGCCAACTTGATGTCCATTTGGACAATTTGAAGGGAATGGTGAAAGGAATAAACAAGAAGGACGCGGAGAGTGGTGATCAAACCAGTAGGGGCATAAGTCTCCCCGTAATCGCAGAATTCCAGCTTCTTGAATCCCTGTACGCAAAGTCAAGATTTAAATAGGGACCCCAACCTGTCTGGTTGTTCTTTTAGCCAATAGACCCAGACAGTGGAAAGAGCTTGCCTTCCGTTGGGGAGAGAATGGCATCCCTCCCACACCTTGAGCAAGTCTATTCCGTCTAGCTCAACCTGCATGGATTCCAACCATCTGGTTTGGTCTGAGCTTTTCTTGACTTCCTTGTAGGATCTTGGGACGGAGCGCATTAGGAATCCGTATCTTTGAGGACGTTGTACGCTGGAACGATTGCAAAGATTGTAGGTATTGTGGGGGGTGAGAGAACTTGAGATTTGTTCATTGTATGAGGTGTCAGAGTCTGAACCGGATGGTGATTTGTCTTCAGATACCTGAGACAAGGATGGTGAAGTAGGGGAATCACAGGAGGTTGCGGAGGAAATGGATTGAGGGGGTTGAGACGGGTTTGAGTTAGGATTTTTGGTGGTTTTTGGAGTAGGGGAGATGAGAATATCAGTAAGGAGATCACTATTGAGAAGGGAGTCAAAAGGAGAGTCGGAGGAGGAAGGAGAGATGTCATTGAATTTAATGTTTTCAAATATCTTAACATGTTTGCTACGAACTATAGATTCAGTCTTGGGGCAGAAAATTTTGTAGGAATTTAGGTTGAGATTGAATCCCACCAAAATGCCCTCAGTACCCTTTTTGCCAAGCTTGGAGAAGCCTGAGTGATTGTTCAACACTACGGTCTTGGAGTCCAAAGTGCGGAATAGCTTCAATTTTGGACGTTGATTATTCCAGAGTTCAAAAGGGGAGGTTTTAAGCTTTACTGAGGGGATTGAGTTTAGGATTTGACAAGTACTGACCATGATCTCATCCCACAGGTTCAGTGGGATGGACATGTCAATCATGGAGGTCCTTGTGGCCTTGACTAATGTTCTGTTTCCTCGCTTGGCAACCGGGTTATGTTGTGGTGTGTAGGGTTCTGAGGTGGTGTGTAAGATGCCGTTGTCTTTCAGGAAGGAGGTCAGTTGATTGTTGACAAATTCACCACCGTTATTGGAATGGAAAATCCTTAGCATTCTGTTGAAATGGTTTGAATGCAGTTTGATGAAATTGATAACTTCCTTGGCCACATTGGATTTGAGCTTGATTGGGATACAAGTCTTGAATTTGGAGTAATTATCAGTTAAGAGGAGGAAATAGCAGTGACCCGACTGGGATATGGGGCTGATTGGTCCGCAAACATTGGCATGGATAAATTCAAATGGATGAGAGCTGGAGGGAATGTGATCTTTGAAGGGTGATTGGTGAATTTTTCCTTTAGCGCATGCAATGCAGGGTTTGTGGTCCCATTTGAGGTTTGGGAACGAGGTAGAAAGCAGTTTAACTTGATCATGATGAACGTGTCCAAACCGCTTGTGAATGGTTGACATGGTTAGGAAAAGATGACAATTGGAAAGAGTTGAATTTGATTCTTCAATGTATAGGAGATTGTTTCAAATGTATCCAGACATTATCATTTTTTCTTCAAAGAAAACGCCAAAGCTTTTGGAATTGAGTCGGGATAGAACGCACCCCTTCTGAATTAATTGTCCGAGGGAGATCAAATTTATGGCCAGATCGGGTATAAATAGAGAGTTGGTTAAGGTGAGAGATGTGGTTTTGGTATGAATCGTTGCATTTCCGGTTCCCCAAGACATTATTGAGGCACTCGGTTTTCCCGTGTTCACCTCAGTGTTGTCGTCCTTGAGCCAATGAAAGTAACTGGAATCGTTGAACATGTTGTTTGACGCGCTGGAGTCAAGTAGCAGGGAGCGGCGGTCAATGTGATGAAAGTTGGCCACGGCAAAGGTGTAGGCCAGGTTCGCAGAGGCCTTAGGATTAGGGGCGACTTGTGAGGATGGGGCTGGATTTTTGGAGGTGGAGTTACTGTTCGGGATAAGATGGGGATAGAGCGCAAAACACCTGTTCTTTGGATGAAAGGCTTGAGGATTATGCCAATTGGGTTTGCATTGCAATGGTTCCTGATTGGCGAGCAGAGCCGAGGCGTATGTTCCAGCGGCTATTTTGTTCTTGATTTGATTCAAGTGCCTGAGGACCATGTCACCGTTTATCTTGGCGTCTCCAAGCAAATGAGTTATTGTTGTCTTCAGATGTTCGAGCTGAGGAGGGAATTTGTATAGGATCAAATAGGCCACTATATCTTTGTCCATTTTTATACCGATTTCCGCAATTTGAAGCAGGCATGACCGTACGTCGGCAATGAAATTTTCAATGTTTTTGGGGTCAAAGGCAAGGTTCAGGAAGTTAAAGAAGATTCGGGATTGATTTGCGGTTTGTGATGAGGCATAGAACTTGTTAATCGATCTCCACAATGTGATCCCATCCAGCGCATTGTTTTCCTTGACGCAATTGATGTATGTTTGATCATCAAGTTTGGCCAGAATGTAGCCAGCAATTTCGAGATTAGTCTCCGAGGGAAAGTTCTTAGCCTTGTCGTCTTTCAGCCAGTGGGCTATGCCTTTAAGGGAGAATATGGTCGTTAGCTTTGATTGCCATAACGAGAAATTTGATTTGTTGAGGTTAGGGATGGAGTTGGTTAGGGTTTTGAGAAGGGAGGAGTTGACGTCCGTTGGTCCGGTTGAATCCATGCTGCCGGTAGCTTGATTGTTGCAGCCCTTTTGGCTTTTAACCGTGAAAACTTCTTATCTGTATTTCAAATTAAGACCAACGGAGTCTTAAAAGGAAAATGAATAAGAATGGATGGAAAACATAAAAGGTGACAAAGAGTGTGAGATGGGAAGAGTTTGGGATCTTACCGTGGAAGGTTATTTGAGAGTTGAGAAGAAATGAGAACAAGGATTTGACGGAGAAGAGGTGAATCAAGAACAATAGGTGGATAAAGGAGACAGAAGAAGGAAACAGGAGACTGAAGGAGATGTTAGGACGTTCCCAACGCAAGACAATGAGTTAATGATGAGCCTCACAGCTAAACCAAAGATCAGAGTTGAAGAGCCGGTGATTGTATGGACATGGTTCCGGGATCAAGGATTGAGGCGGAGGAGATTGGATACAAGATCAGAGGAGTCGGGAGTGAGAAGAGTCGAGTCGGAAGAGGAGGTAGTTGAGTGGGCGAAGAGAATGAGAGGGTTGAGAGGATGAAATGGAAGGTTATAGTGAGCAAGGATAGTGGGGAAAGATGGAGCGTGGAGAGAATGGGAGAAGGGATGGTTGAGATGGAGATTGAGAGGTTCAGGTTCAGTGAGCCGGGCTGAGAGTGGAGCAGGGCTGAGAGTGGAGGGCCACGGGTTGGCATGGATTTGGAGTATCAACACCAGGGTACGTTAATTTATTTGAGGGAGCTGGCTGTCAACTCAAAAATGGCTACAGGAGGTTTTGTGGAGGGAAAAGGTGCTTTTTAGGCTGCCCTCCTGAGTGTTACAAAAAAATTTAAATGTAACCAAAATCAAGGTCCAGAACCTTGGGAATAAGGAATCAATGGGAAGGGATGATTTTGATAGTAATTGGTAGCTTTGAAAAACACTATCTCAGGAAAGATGGTGTGGGAAAAGACTTGAACAAAATAATTTAAAGTTTGTTCAGAGTTCAATAGAAAAAGGCAGTTGTAAGTAAAAAAAACCACAAGCTGATAACTCTGGTTGTCAGCAGAAGATTAGGAAAGATCAAATCAATCCCAACCAACCTGCCCAACTCTCTGCAATCAAGTGCTTGAAGGGTACCAGATAACTGTGGGTGGCTGTAAAAAACAATGAAATTTGTCTTATGAAGCTCTAGAAGCAAAGCAATGACAGATTTGAAAAAGAATAACCCAAGACTTCTCAAGGGACTGAAGAGTAGCTTGGAAAAATTCAGCTTCAAAGTAATAAGGTTGTTTTAACACTCCAAGTTTCACACTTAAAGAAACCTCTCAGTCAAAATTGACTGGTTCCAGAAGGGCAATCAAAGAATGATCAAGACCAGTATGGTAAAAAAAAGGGATAAAAGAGTGGTATAACACACTCAAGAATCCAATCAAATGAATTCTTCTTCAACCAGCAAGGCTATTGGTTGGTGATAATGGATAAGATAACAGAGGAAAGATCAGAAGATTTGAGTATGTAGGCTCAAGGATCAAGGGGCAATCAAAGATAAACCCGGAATAAGGATGGAGGATTACTTGGATAAAGGGGAAGAGCCCCACAGATTTATTGATTGACAATATGATGATGATGAATCAATGGATGATGATGGAAAAAGCAGGGGAGAGCCCCTAATTTTATGGGCAAGAAACCCTGTGAAATATTTACAAGAGGATGACACATATGAGAGCAGGAAAAAGTTTTTTTTTTTTCAAAAAAAAAAGAAAGGATCAGGGAAAAAAAATGTTGAAAACAACAAAAAACAGGACAGGATGAATGTGACATGCAAAAAAAAAAAATGAGAAAAGGAAACCAGCCCAGGTGAAGGATGAGAGCAGGCAGCGGATGAGTGTCCACAGGATGGCAAATGAGAGGTTACAACCTCTAATGGCAGATGTCTGACAGTGCCCAATGGTTTCCAGGCCCAAGCCGCAGATCCAACAGCAAGGCTGCAACTGACCGCAATGGCAAGTGGATGAAACATAGATGGATGGGCAACAGCAAGCAGTCCAACCAGTGGATGAGGAAAGGGGGGGAGGATTGGTTGTTCTTGATAGAGGAGACGGCTGATCCTTGGCGGTTGGAGGAGGAAATCAATTTGAGGAGGATGAGAGGATGATGAGGATGATGTGGATGACAATGGCAATGATGAGGAAGGGGATGATTTTTTGCCCGCAGTTGGCAAAAAAGATTGGGTTCCAAGCGCAAAGTGAAGGATTTGAATGAGAGAAAGATTGTTGAAAACCAGGACCTCTGGATTGATTTCAATAAAGAAATGATTGAGAAATGAAATGAAATGACCACATGAACAACCATAAACAACAGCAGTGATACAATTGTTATTAAGATAAGAAGTCAAACCAACAGGAGCAAGTGATTCAGAGTGGTTGTTGAATCAGCAAGTGCCAAGTATTCCCATAGCCTGAATGATAAGAGCGGACACTGCTGATAGTTGATCAGAACAACAGAATCTTGATAGAATGAAATGAAACAATGAAAACAATCATACTTAGGCTGAAAGGTGTTCAGGTAAATAGGAAGTCGTCTTGCGGTCTTATGAGTTACAGCCAGGGATCTGTGGATTGGGCATAATCAGTGTACTGTCTTGATTACTCAAAACACTTTGAATCAGTCTTTACATGCTTGAGACGCTTCCAGGCTTGATTGAGTCGTTGAGGAGATGTTTGACTGGTGAGAGTGAGGAATGAATAACAGAATGAGAAAAGGAATAGAATGTGGAGATTGTGTTTAATCTTGATTGTTGATGTGGTCCGAACTGAGTTGAAGGATCATCACAGATTGAAGAAGAAAAAAAGAACGGTGCGCTTTGATCTGTTGGAGTCTAGCCAGGAATAGAGTCCCTATACCGGGACGCCATGAAGATGCGCTTCAGTCTCAAGTGGGAGTTCAAGGAGACAGTTTTTACAACAGCCCTCTTTGATTCAAAGCATGAGAGATCTAAGTACTGACATGGTGAATGAGTCGCAGCATTGAAGTTTTCGTGGCTGCTTTGGTAAGACCGTCTGCTACCATTTGATCTGTCTTGATGAGTTGAATTTTTATCGCTTTGCTGGATACATCTTCTTGAAGTCCTTTTGTCTTCAAGTTGATAAACTTAGTTTTGGAGTTGCTTCCAAAATTTTTAATTTTGTCATCCAAACCTTTGTTGTTGATCAAGTGAATGCTTGCAGTGATAGGTTTTCTCCAGAGTTCATGGATGAGATGATTAATCCACCGACACTCCAGTTGACCGTTGTTGAGAGCGTTGCATTCAGCTTTGGTCAATGAATATGTAATGTTTCTCTGGCGTCGGCTGGTCCAGTAGAGAGGTGATCCTCTGTAAGAGCAGATAAAGCAGGTCTGTGATGTTCTTGTGACAGGATTGTTGGCCCAGGTAGAATCGCTATAACATATGAGATTGTCCGAATTGTTCTTTTTGGCAATCAGAAGTTGTTGGTTTCTTGTACAACTGAGGTATTTCCATACCCTAAGGACCTCATTCCAGTGAGCAATTCCAGGCTTTTCAGAAAATCTTGCCAGGGATGATACAGCATAGCTAATATTGGGTTGGGCAAGTCCGGCGATGAAGTTAAGTCGTCCTATAGGTGATCTATAGGACACATCCAGTTTTTTGAATTCTTCCTTCTCTTCGTCGCTGGCAGGAACAAGATGGATTCCTGGTGTACAGGGAGTACTCATCGGCTTGCAGTTCAAGAGCTTCAGCTCAGCTATGCCCCTTTCTATATGCATAGGAAGTGATAGCCGTATGCCGTCCAATGATTGCTCGACCTTCATTCCTAGCAAGGTGTTGGGTGAGTGTGCCAACAAGTCTTTGAATTTGTTCAGAAATTCATTTTTAAACTTTTGAATGTTTCCAACCACAAGTAAATCATCGACATGGACAAATATTGCTGACTTCTGGTCGGTTCCTAGGTAGAGACATGGGTCAGCTTCCGAGGGAGTGAAACCTTGATCCTGGATCCAACCGCTCAACATCTTGTACCAGTTTTTTGGTGCTTGTTTGAGTCCGTACAAGGATTTCTTGAGCTTGAGGATTGGAGTTTTTCTAGCTGAACCAATTGGTCGTCGGATGAATAATTCTTCATCAAGGGGTGCGTGTAAGAACGCTCCTTTGACGTCGAACTGTAGCATTTCTAGATTATGCTCGACCGCCAACAGCAAGACTGCCCTTAGTGAGGCAACCTTGCCCGTGGGTGCATAGGTTTTGAAGTAATCTATGCCATATCTTTGGTTAAATCCTTTCACGCAAACTCTTGACTTGTACATAGGTGCCTTGTTATGAGTGTTCTCTTTTATTTGGAATGCATAGGTTACATTGAGTAAGTTACTTGGTTCGGACCCTTCATAATCTTCCCACACTTCAAAGTCTTCACAGGTGTTCAATTCCTTGTGCAGTGACTTGGACCAAACGGGAGATAGAAGAGCTTCTTCAGGTGATTTGGGAACGCATTCGGAGAAATAGCCATATTGTTCTGGAGGTCTTAGTTCCATGCAATTCCGAAGATTGCACAATTTTGGAACCAATTCTTCTGCCACTTCGTCATCGACGTTGTCGTCTACTTCAGAATTTGAATCGTCGCATTCTTCTTTGATTGAAGGAATTCCTTCGATTGGGGATTTGGATGTGCCTTGAGGCATGATTGAAGGACGAGTTTGACTCACGGTAGGTTTGGTTTGATCCATTGGGTACTCGTCCAGCGTTGTTGTGGGGGATTTGGTGAATTTCATGTTTTTTGTTTCTATGATACTGCCGGTATTAGTTAGAACTCGGTAGGACAGAAGTTTAGGTGCATAACCAATGAGCCTTCCGGGTAATCCTTTTTCATCGAACTTTCTAGGTGATTGATTCCCAAGGTCCAGAAAGTAAAGATTACTTCCGATGGGTTGAAGATAATCAATTGGTAGGGATTTTCCATGCATCAATTCCCATGGCGTAAAGCCTTCAGCATTGGGGATTTGATTCAGAGCAAGAGTGCAGCTTTGAATCACTTCATGCCAGTAGTGTTTTGGAAGCTTGGACGACACGAATGTTGCTCTAAAAGATTCGGCTACGGTTCGATTTGCTCTTTCAGCCCTTCTGTTGTGTTGTGGATGATATGGTTCGGATATTACTCTGCGTATTCCCTTTTCTTCAAAGAATTTGGTGAGATCATTGTTTATGAATTCACCGCCACCGTAGCAACAGAATTCTGAGGGAAAATAGTTGAGTCGGTTGAATTCGTTGGAGAGTATAAATTTTATTGTCTCGGCAGAATCACTCTTGTTTCTTAGAGGGATTGAGATGATATACCCACTGAAGTTATCCACCATTGTTAACAAATATCAAAATCCACCCTTTGATATCGGAGTGATTGGGCCAATGAGGTCCGCGTGGAGACGTTGGAATACTTTCTCAGCCTTGGATGAGGACCCTTTGAAGCTAGCTCAAGTGATCTTGCTTGAATCACAGCTGGAACACGAAAAATTGTTTTTTATGTTCCCAGGGATGGATTTCCCAAGGAACCATTCCATCCTAGCGATTCCGGCGTGCCCAAGCTTAAGGTGGAGTTTGTTGATATTCTCCAGCTCAGTATTAATTGAGCCATGAAAGCTTTGATTTGAGGTTACCTCGACGTGCAGAAGGTTGTTGACAATCTTCCCTTGTAGAATCGTTGACTGATTGGTAACAAGTTTGAAGGTAGGTGGATTTTCTTGAACGTTTACAACTAGCTTAGCTCCCTTTTTGAGAAATGCTCCCATTGAGAGCAAATTCACACCGGCGTCCGGTGTCCAGGCGGCATTTAGAAGCTCAATAGTTCCGGTGGGGTTTTGGACAGTTCCCGTTCCTCTTCCTTTGATTTCGAGCGATGCGCCGGGTTTTCCGGTCTTTATCACATTAGATCCGTCCTCAATACTCATTCCCTTGAAACACTCTTTATTTGTCAGCATGTGAACTGAGCATCCTGAGTCCAAAATGAAGGGCTTCGAATCCATCAAAAAGATGTTGGAGAAGCAGAAGTAGAAAGAAAAGAAATTCAAGACTTCATCCTTTTTCTTCTTTTCCGGTTTACAAGACTTGAATCCTTTCGGTCAAAGATCAGGGAATTCAATCCAGCATTTTTCGCGTGGGTGATTCTGAACTTCTGGATTGTGAACCCCATTCTTGCATCTTGGATAGCTTGAATAAAGATTCATGTCTACTTTGGAAGTTGAAGCGCCTTCTTTGACTTTTGCGTCTATCTCGTTCTTGTGCTGTACTAAGTGATCCAAGACTCTTTTGACGGTGATCTCTTTTTCGCCGTGCATAATTTGAGAGGCAATGCTTTTGAGGGTAGATGGGAATTTGAAGAGTATAAGGTAAGCGAGAATGTCTGAGGGCAGTTCGATACCTACTTCTGAAAGTTTGTTGAGGTGAAGCCGTACATTTGTGACAAATTTGTCAATATTGTCTTCGCTGAAGGGAAGATAAAGGAATGAGTTGAAGATTCTTGCTCAATTTGCTGATTGGGACGAGGCAAAATAACTCTTTGTTGCAATCCATATTTCTTTGGCGTTACAAAAATTTCCGGCATTTATGATATTGGTGTGAGTGGCTGGTTCTAGCTTGGCTAACAGAAAAGGGGCCATGTCCTTGTTGATTTCGGGATCTACCTGCATGTCGTTGCTTTTGCTTTCCATTATGTGAAGGATACCTCTGAGATCGAATAGGCTTTCCATTTTAACCTTCCATATTGAGTAGTTATCCTCGTTTAGGAGCGGTGTTGATTCAACGAGTGTTTTCAGCGTAATAGTTTGCATTGTGCTATTGCCCCCAGGTCCAGGTGTTGATTGGTGATCGGTCATCTTGTAGAGCTTTCGGCTTTTAACCGTGAGAGAAAGATTGTTGAAAACCAGGACCTCTGGATTGATTTCAATAAAGAAATGATTGAGAAATGAAATGAAATTACCACATGAACAACCATAAACAACAGCAGTGATAGAATTGTTATTAAGATAAGAAGTCAAACCAACAGGAGCAAGTGATTCAGAGTGGTTGTTGAATCAGCACGTGCCAAGTATTCCCATAGCCTGAATGATAAGAGCGGACACTGCTGATAGTTGATCAGAACAACAGAATCTTGATAGAATGAAATGAAACAATGAAAACAATCATACTTAGACTGAAAGGTGTTCAGGTAAATAGGAAGTCGTCTTGCGGTCTTATGAGTTACAGCAGGGGGTCTGTGGATTGGGCATAATCAGTGTACTGTCTTGATTACTCGAAACACTTTGAATCAGTCTTTACACGCTTGAGACGCTTCCAGGCTTGATTGAGTCGTTGAGGAGATGTTTGACTGGTGAGAGTGAGGAATGAATAACAGAATGAGAAAAGGAATAGAATGTGGAGATTGTGTTTAATCTTGATCGTTGATGTGGTCCGAACTGATTTGAAGGATCATCACAGATTGAAGAAGAAAGAAAGAACGGTGCGCTTTGATCTGTTGGAGTCTAGCCAGGAATAGAGTCCCTATACCGGGACGCCATGAAGATGCGCTTCAGTCTCAAGTGGGAGTTTGAGGAGACAGTTTTTACAACATTGAACTCAAGACCTGGGGACCTGAGCACCCAAGGGGGCCCTACTAGACCACTAGGACAGGGAGAAGTTGAGTAAAGGGGAAAGGGAAGGATTGAAATACCGGAACAAGAATTTTCATTTTTTTCATTGATAGACAGATGAAAGGTTATATATATATATATATTTTAAATTTTCCTTTTTATGAGGTTTCCAAAATTGGTCACCACAGCATGCAGGAGTGAGTTTGACATTGTTTTGGCTTGAGAGATCTTTCAAATCAGGCCCCGTAAGTTGGAATAGTGAGTGAGTCAGTTAAGACTTATAATCTCAACACATTTGGGTAACCAAATCCAACAGTTGTGCCAATGGCCCAGCTTCCATGTTTGGTAGTGGATGTGTTTTTTTTGTATTCAAACCTATCAGCTCCTGCATTTAGTAAGTAAAACAACACACTTTTCTAGTATTATTCTGAGCTTGCCTATTGTTGAAAAAAGTTCCACTGCTCTGTTTTTGTATTTTGTGGTTCACTTCCTAGGTTGTGTCTGAAAGAAAAACTCAACATAAATTGAAAAATTATGAATGGATATTGTTTTACAAGAGTAAACTCACCCCCTATATATTATCAATAAATGTTACTACTTCCAATGATTTCCCACATGAACTTTGATTTTATGAGATGATTATTTTCTGATCTTGATGTAAAATTCTAAGACCCCATCAATCATCTTTTTTTATATTATTTCTGGTGGTATTTTTCACTCTTGATATATCCTTGGATAAATAATAAATGGTAAATAACTGAGGAAGGGAATATGGTCTAAAGAATGTCTTTTATATGAACAGTATCCCTCAGGGAAGTACAAGACTCTCCTGAGTTTTTTCCCCAAGATCTCAGAACCCATTGAATCATACCCAATAAGACCTGAGGGATAAAATAATTGTTGGGACAGATTTTCAATGCAAAGTTTTAATTGAAATATAAAACGTGTGATCAATTAGTCCTAGGACTTAAAAATTAGTCAGAGAATTGTTCAGGTGCTTCATAAAGGTTTTAAACTAATATATATTATATCCTACACATATCTTGGCATTTACCTATCCACTAAGACTATGTATTTTGGCTTGAATTATACATAAAAAGTATTTATAACTCTTGTAAAATTTCCTACAAGGTTGATTCCATACCTTTAAGTTTAATTTTCTCTGTATGGATGCATTTTGCAGAATTTTTTAACTTTCAAATTTTCAATCAATCTCAAGGAAAAACAAGCTTAAGTTTACAAAATTTATTTATAATATGTAATATTGATCATAATCAATCTCAAAGAAGAATAAACTTATTTATGATGAAATAATTTATTGCCAAAGAATTGAATCATTCTTTGAATTTGTATTTGATTGATTTGGATTCATATGGGTCTTCATAATTTAATTGGAATTTATATTGGATGCTATTATTGATAACATGAATCATAAAGGTTTCTATTGCATAATTGACACTTAGAAAGAAATACTCTCAAAATATAATAATCCTTATCAAAAATAATTAATTTAATAAAAAAACCAGTTCTTATAATTTATTCTGTGAAATGTGGTGGCTTGAGGTAGTGAACTTGATTTCAGACAGTGTAGAACTAAGTCCTGTACTAAACCAATTTATTAACTAGACATATGAGATGTTCATATATTTTTGCCATCAAATTTTTACTGTGTTTACACCTGTTTCAAATTGGAATAAAGATCTTGATTGAAAAAAAAAATCTTCCCAGTCTTTTCAAAACAAGAAAAGAATAAAAACCAGCCCACAAAAGGCATCTCTAAATCACCAGAAAGATAGAATTTTCATAAAGAACAGAAAAAAAATTCAAAAAATCTAAATTAGACCCCACTCAATTCCAAAAATTCAATTACCTGCATTGAAAATGCTTCAATTCAAAACCAAAAAAAAAAAAAAGAAACGGAAAAATGTGAATTTAGAATTTCTTTTTTTTTCTAAATTTTAACTAATAAATTTTGACTAATAAATTTGGAATTCATATATTTCAAATGATCCAAAACTCATCAATGACACAAGAAATTTGATCAAGTGGGATTTTATTTTTCAAAATTCACCCCAATGTGAATAAACTTTTTACACCATTAAAGTTTTAGTAAAGGATGACCTCCCTTTGCCAAATTTCAGGGGATAAGTGGGAAGAAAATTTCACATAAGCAGCACACTCTTTAATGTATTTATTGCTTTTTGAATTTTTTACCTCCAAAGAAAGGCCTCAAAACCTTGATTCAATTGAAACAAAGACCTTAAAACCTCCTTTTAATGAAATTAGAGATTTGGAAAATTGAAACACAGACAAATTTTTACAATTTTTCCTTTGACAAATTAAAGATGAGCAATAAAATTTAAACTCATTTCTAAAGGTGAAAAATTCATTGGAACCCTTCTTTTGAACATTAAGGGTGGGATTTTTTGAAAATAATCCTTTTCTAAATTTTTGGGGAGATGAGGATTACTGGAATAATAAAGTCATAACTAAAAAAATCAATAAAAACAGGGGATTGTGTCTCTCCCAAACCTAAAATTTGAATGAAAATGGTTTTGCCTTGTTTCAATTTCCCTTGTGCACAATGTTGTTGTAAAAATTCATCCATTTCCCATTAAATTTGAGCATCTTTCATTATCCAGTAATGTAGATCAATGTTCCACCCCCCCACAAAATTAATGAAATCATTTTTTCTTTATGTATTGTTTATTTTTGAAAAAGGGGAAGGGCTAAAAAATGCAGAATGGTTTTTCCAAAAGGTGATGATAAATTCATGGCCCAAATTAGCTGTGTACACAACTCATTTGGGCTGTGTAGCACGCTACATGGCTCAAACATAGTTGTGAAGCCCCCACACAACAGCCCAGGTTGTGTGGCGCGATACCCAACTACATATGAGATTTGTGGGCTTGTACATGGTGTAGAGACTCCAGTGGGATTATATAAATAAAGTACCAAATAGCTTGCTAGAAGTCTTTGAAGGGGAATTTAGTATTACTTCTAATCCTTTGGAGTATTAGTATATACTAAGAGTGGTTTCAAATTTCCTGCCTTTCAAGTACTATAGTAAGTCTGCAAAATAATTTATTTAAATTAATGGCTGGTTTCTTTGAGACTTAATATAGGTCTCAGATCAGACCTAGATTAGTTATTAATTGTTATTGGTAGGCTCTTGTTGAAGAATATGCCAGATGTATTGGGTTATTGGTTGGTTATTGATCAGATATGTTTGATCTTAACCAATATCCCAATATTAAAGGGTTCAAGGGTTTTATCAAAGGGATGGTTCAGGAGAGGACCCAAGGATGGGTTTACCCACAGGGGGCTGGGTAGAGGAAAGTTTGGTGGTTTCTTTTTTTTTGCACTCTCTTTCTTTGTAGGGGTTATTCATTGATTAAGGGGTGGTTTTTCTTTAATCTGGTGCTGAATATTTAGGTCACAGAAGAACCCTTATTCAAGCAACTTGTGGGTGGTTTAATTTGGTTAAATTTGATTAATAACTTTGTTTCTGATTTCTTGTTTCCTTTATAACTGATTTAATAATAATATTTATCTGGGTAGATACCACAGATGGATGGGTTGATGGTCCATAGGGCCTGATATTTGAGGAGAGGTGGGTGGCCAGATGGCATGTGAGGGCATGCTAGGCCAGATGGCATGCTGATACAACCTGGATAGGGCAGAGAGGCCCTCCTTAAATAGAAAATCTGGTCATCAGGGGATGCTCAGGGCTGCCCCTGAGGGTGCCCTGGGGCTTCCCCTGTTACAGTGCAATACAGGTACATCCAACATTTTATCTGGTTGGAGCAAGAAAATTCATGAAACTGAGGAAATTCTGCTGGTTGGAAAAAAGACACTGCATGAAACTGATGCAATTCTGCTGGTTGGGAAAGATTTTACAGGGTTTTCATGCCTGCACAAACTTTCATAAATTGCTGTGAGGTGCTGATAAGGTTGGTCTGGTGCTGGTTGCTCATTTGGTACTGACTGTTCTTCCTGCATGTATTGCTGCGCATTCACTGGTGTTTTTTTTGGTTCTGCACGGTATTGACTGCCTGCATATATTTCTGGGTCGTACTGGGGGTGGTTGTTGCTGGTGGTTTGTTTGGTATCACATGCTTCTGACTACATAAATTTCTGTGTGGTGCTGGGGGTTGTTGTTACTGGTAGTTTGTTTGACATCACATGCTTCTGACTACATAAATTGCTTTGTGCTGCTGGGGGTTGTTGGTACTGGTAGTTTGTTTGGCATCACATGCTACTGGCTTCATGAATTGCTGTGTGGTTCTGGGGTAGGTTGGTACTGGTAGTTTGTTTGGCATCACATGCTTCTGACTACATAAATTGCTTTTTGCTGCTGGCGGTTGTTGGTACTGGTAGATTTTTTGGCATCACATGCTACTGGCTGCATAAATTACTGTTTTGTGCTGGTTTTTGGTACTGGTAGTTTGTTTGGTTCTGGTTGAGACTGGTCCCACTTTCTCCTGCCTATACTGCTCCTTTATAATTCTGAACAGCTTTCTGCATGTATAATTGCTTGCTTTTTTGGTTCTGGTTGAGGCTGGTGTAACTTCCTCCTGCCTGAACTGTTTCCTGTATACATCTGCACAGCCTTCTGTATTTATATTTGCTTGTTTTTTTTGGTGAGGTGACAGGAGCTGAACTAGCTGCACTGCCTCCTGTATCTGTATTGCTGTATTCTGGCTGAGGTGATAGGGTTTTATGGTACTGGTGTTGAGGTTAAGCTTTTACTGGTATGTACTTGAGGGTTTCCAAGGTTTGTCTTCCTGCCTTCCACAGAGCTGTGACACCTGGTTGGGTATAAGTTTGCCACAGTTGGAGGTTGATTGGGCTGTATCTTCTAATCCATGAGAGATAGGGGGGGTACTTTGGCTGAGTGACCATGGGTTATTTCTGATGTAGAATCCATTTCTGAGGTTATTCTGAGGTTTTGAGCTGTTATTACACTGAAAAAGTAAGTCTGATGGCTATAGGACAGGTTTGGGCTACCACAATGGCTTGAATGTAGTTGTGTTCCGTGCCACACAACTTCAAGTGTTGTGGGCCAAAAATAAAAAAACCAAAAATAAAATAAAATAAAATAAAATCCTAAAAAAAAACTAAAAAAAAAATAAAAAAAACAGAAATCAATCAAAAGATCAAAAAATGTTGATTTTTTGGCTAAAAAAACAAAAAAGTAAAAAAATAAAATAAAAATAAGTAGAAATAAGTAAAAATAAAATAAAAAACCAAAAAAACTCAAGAAAACCAAAACACCAAAAATTAAATAAACAATGAAACAGTCTATGGAGCAGCCCTAAAGTATAAGTGCCAAAAGATAGAAGTTCAACTTGAATATCCCTAAAGTAAAAGTTCCAAAAAATAAAAGTTCAACTTGACAATGCCTGAAGTAAAAACAACAAAAAAAAGACAAGTGGCTTGAAAATCCCTAAAGTAAAACTACAAAACAAAAGACAACTCACTTGACAAACCCTAAAGTAAAAACACCAAAAAAAAGACAGGGTGATGATAAATTCACAACTCCCCGCCATGTGGGAGTTGTGTTGGGCCCTACACGGCCCCATGGACTCTGTGGAAAATAAGAGAGTGTAACTCCCCTAGTTGTCCCTAAGTTCTGGAATCCATGGTTCTAGCATCTGTCAGGATAAGGATGCACCCGTATAGAGGGAGAGAGAGAGAGAGAGAGAGATAGAGATAGATGAATTTACTTCCTTTCCTTTCCTTTCTGTATCCTAAGCTGTTATTCTAAGCCAACCTCCTTGCTGGGATTGAGAGCGCGGAATTCATACCCACACTCTCAACCCTAACCTAAGTACAAGAGCAATGACAGCCCATGTCAGCTTGCTACTATTGCAGAGCAAGCTGCAAAAGTAAAAAAAATAACATAAAAATAATAAAAATACAATTAACCTAAGAAGGAGTAGAAAAACCATGAATATTATTACAGAAATGGATTCTCCACCCAAAATTTAGTAGGGTCACTCACTGACCCCACCCTTGAAATCCAACTCCTTATATTTTTAAATAATTAAGGAAAGAAAAATCAAAATACTACGGCTCCAGTATTGAGCTTTTTGGCCAATTAAATATTTCACACACATTGTCACGTATAGGTTTCACACCTAAAATTCAGTCAGAATTGAGGTGTTGTGTATATTTTAGGAGTTATGGGCGGAAATGTGTTTTGTCACAATTCCCGCACGCAGCCACGGCAGCCAAAGCACCCGCGCGTGGCTGAGATACAGCCTTGTCACCCAGTCGAGGTCGTGTACGCAGCCCCGGGCCTCTGACAAGTACGCAGCCGCGGGACTACAGGCTGACAGAGTGACAGGCGGCCTGAGAGGCTCAGGTACCGCATAAACAGGCTACAACATACATGGGAACTTTCTACATATGTAATAAATGTTCCTGTGGATAGTAGACTGTCTAAAAATACATAATATTATATAAAAATACATAAATAATCCTTACACGTATTTTTTACTTAATATAATGCAAAGTACCAAGAATGTCGAAAATAAGACAATGACAACTTCTAAAAATATATTAAAATACTTTAATATACTTTTATGAGAATTGCTATACATCAATATATTCTTAACATACTAAGGAAAATAATGATGTAAAAATATTACATGAATTCTCATGACTTATATTTTTAAGTAATTATCTTAACAAATCAACTGGAACTCGAAAATAAAGAGTAAAATCAATATTATGACTTTTACTCCAGTTATATAATACATAATAAGAACTTACCTGACATCAAAATGTCCGTAGAAATTTCTATTAATATAATTATTAAATTACCGGGAACATTTACTAAGGATAATTAATTAAACAATACATAAATAGGACAGATTAGTGTTATTCACATGTCCTAATGTCCATTATAAGGTAGAATAATTTCCATACCCTGAGGAATTAGATGCTACCCGTGCTATAGCACCAAGAACACATGACAGACTACTCCTTGTCACCCTGCTAGCCTTAGTGTCCGTCCCTTTGAGCACCTACAACCCTCAGAAGGACCATATTGGGACTCCAAAAGCTATAAATAAAGAGCTCTTTTGAGGATATTGATGGGCAGAGACCCAGTAATATTCATATCCAGATGCCATGCCAAGGTAATCAAGTACTTATAAGAGATAAGTAAGTGATTTATGGCAATGTCTGATCAGTAATAACCATCCTAAAAACTCTTTTTATCAATTAAAACTGCTGAACAACCTTATAGCCCCAGTATACAGGTTTAACCCATCAGTACACTTCTCAAACAGATACCCAAAGGATTTAATAATATACAAGTGAGTATTATTATCCTTTCTCTGTTGTGATAGCTTGGCTACAAGGCCCTGCCACTCCACCGTATATTTAAATATACATATTATCTTTGGGTAAAATATTCTTTAAACTAAAGAACCCAAAGTAACCAGGACTACGTGTTTTCATACTGAAATCCCTGAAGAGAGGTGTTAAAGATCCCCAATATAATTGTGGCCCCTCTATAAATATTTAATAATCAATTCTGATTCAAAACAATAAACAATAAGCAAACCATTTAACCTTGCAATAAGCTTAATCCAAGTATTCTACAGATTTTTGCTGCATTTATTAAATAATATATTTATTATTTACTCTATCACCTCTGGTAGCTAAAGGATAGCAAGGGTCTTGGCATCCAGGAGGCTGACAGCCCAACAAAAAATAGAAAAGAAACCTTAAAAACCAGAACCCTAGCCTAACCCTAACCCTTTCCCATGCCACAGCCACCCTCAACCCTGCCTGCCCTTACACACACCCGGTTTGTCCTTCTCATGATGCAACCCTCCACCACACCCTACTTGGAGCCCCCCACTTTTTCCGTATCTGCCCGGCGCACTGTGTGATTTCCTGCCTCACGGGTTGGCTCACGCAAACCCTTTCCCATAACACAACAACCCTCAAGCCCGCCTACTGTTAAACACACCTGGGTTTTCCTTCTCATGATGCAACCCTCTGTGGCACCCTACTTAGAGCCCCCTGCGTTTTCCCTATCCCCCCAGCATGCCACGTGGTTTCCTGCCCCACGGGTTGGCCCGTGTGCGCCCGCCCCAATCACCCTGCTCTATCTTCCCAAACTAGCTGCCTGCAAATCTGGTTGGGCCGGCTCCATTCTTGGGTCTCCAATGTCCAAGCAGGCTGCAACCCGCCACACCCAGTTAAGCCCAAACCGCACCTGGTATGCTGAGCCTGACCTACCAAATGCTGATGCGCCAACCGCAGCACGGTTCCCAATACAAGGCTATATAACAACACCACAATGCATTGGGGCCCATACCTGCGTCCAAAACGCGCGTGCCGGTGTTTTGGACGCGTCTAAATGTTAATATTTGTTAGGGCTTATCCCCCTACTGGGCACACTGGCGCGGGCACTCAACACTCTGACAGACAGACGGGGAGAGGGGACACTCCAACTTCCTCACACTCCAAATCAAGCTCATACCCTATCTTCCGGACCTCTCATTTTCCAAACCTCTCATCAACCACCTGGTCTCTTCAACGCCTTGATCACACCTGATCCTCAATCCCAAACCTTGACTCGACTCCTTGTGCCAACTCTCAATCCCCATTCCAACACTCCCTTCCTTGTCTGTTTGTCTGTCTGTCTCAAGCCCTGTCTGTGTGCCCGGTAAGATATTTCTGCATTTCTATTTCTTCTTCTTCCTCAATCTTTCCCCAATCTTGTATTGAATTCACCTCTGGTTGTTCAGTCCTTGTCGCCTCTCGTCTTGTTGCTCCTCATTCAACTCTAGCACCTCAACCTCATCAATTCCAGATTTCCCAGTTTTTCAGTATAATCGATTCTCAGTTTAACACGGTTAAAAGCCCAAGTCGGCTCTCCACTTTCAACCTCCTCAAACATCACCTAATAACTGGGAAATCATGGCCGGCTCATCTTTGGAGGGATTCAGGCAGGCCATGCTGAAATCCGCCCTTGATACAATCCCTAGACTCAGTGAGGACAACTACAGCGTGTGTAAAGATAAAATGGACACCATTCTCAACTATCCTGGATGCTCCATACCCATTAACAACGACTACTTGGTTCTCAATCCCAATGTGAACAACAAAATCAAGCTTCTCATTATCTCTAGAATGGAAGCTGCTACGCACAACAACATTGTCACCTCTCTCAACAAAAATTCCGCTAAACTTCTGTGGAAGGCTATCATAGACAAATACGCCTCATTGCAAGCCTCAAACAGAGCCAGAATTTTCAACAAATTCCTGTACTTACCATTTTTGTTTGATCACATTGACAATTTCATAACCAAAGCCAAGGTATGCCTGAAGAAAATGTCTTAAGTCGGGATTGTCCTTCCAAACAATATCTTAGCCTATCATCTCCTATTCAAATTTCCCGACTCCATGAGCAACATCAAACGGCAAATTATGCACACAGACAAGGAACTCTCAGTGGATTACGTTCTCAATCATCTCACTCAACTGAATAATGAATCAAAAGCACAGACAACCCAAGATCACCAACACTCTCAGACAGAAGTGGCTTTGAAAAACTCAAAACACACAGCTTCTAACCACGCCGACAAATCCGGAGAGCGCCATTGGTGTACTGAGGGGTACCACAATCCAAAACAAGATAAACAACACTCGCCGGACAACTGCTGGCACCTACACCCGGAAGTTGCGCCTTACTGGTGGAGAGAAGAACAAGCAAAATGGAAGTCTTGCAAAAACCAATCCAAATCAAACCCAAACCCGGTTGCTCATTATCTTGCATTGCTTTCGATGTGGATTGACCATGGTAACCCCAAATCTTGCTTCATCCTGGACAGCGGTGCCTCTATTCACATGATCAACGACAGTCAATACTTCAAAAATATGTCTCCGTGCAACAACCAATCAATCAAAACTGGCAAGGAGGGAGCAGAACTCAAGATCAAGGGCAGGGGCACTGCGGTACTGATTTGGGAGAACTTTACTCCTGAAATTTCTAATGTCTTCTATGTTCCTAGTCTTACCATTAACTTGATCAGTGAAGGAGCTCTCAATAATTTGGGCTGCTCACTGAAAGCAAGCAAAAAGGGATTCAAGGTCTCAAGGAATGGGCGCAAAGTCTTTGGTGGGAGCATTGTGGATAACCTCTACACTCTGGACACTCCTTGATTCAATTGAAATCAGATTAAAGATCATTCAGCAAACCTTGCATGGACCGCCAAAGACAAGCTAATGGAAATCCACCAAAACTACGGGCACGCCTCCATTGCAAGACTGGAGACAATCACGAAACACATTCCATCCAAGACAAAAGCCAGCTTTGAATGCATTAATTGCCTCAAAAACAAAATCACTAAATCAACCTTCAAGGGGATGTCCATCAACACCGATAAGCCTTTTGAGAAAATCCACCTTGATCTCATGGGGCCTCTCAAACCGCAGTCCAAGGGAGGCCACCGGTTCATTCTCACCCTGGTGGACAGCGCTACGGGGTATATTGGCGCCATTCCCCTAGTCTCCAAGGAAGAAACCCCCAAAATTGTGATAGATCTCATAGAGAAAGAACACCAAAGAAGGGGGTACTATCCAGACAAAGTGTGCTCCAATGGCGGATCCGAATTTGTAAATAAGAAGCTGCAGAACTTTTACGACGGGAATCACATCCACCAAATCATTTCCAAACCTTATCACCCTGAACACAACGGCAAGGCGGAAAGAGCAAATAGGACCATTGTTGAATCAACCCGCACCATCCTCAAGGACGCTTGTCTTCCTGCAAACCTCTGGCACAAGGTGATCAAATCTAGCGCCCTGATGCTCAATCATATCCTGAGGGAAGGCCACCCTGATTTGCCTTGGTCTTGACTACATGGCCACTTGGTGCCACCATCCTACCTCAAGCCAATTGGAAGCCCGTGTGTCTACCTGTTGATGCGACAGGAAAAAGGGCATAAGTTCAAGGAAAAAGGGGAAGAGGGAACTCTAGTAGGCTTCAATCCTCTTTTTCACTCATACCACATTCTAACTAAATCGCACTCCATTATCTGCTCAAAGCACGTGAAGTTTCTGAATATGCCAACCCCTCAAAATTCAATATTGACAGTTCCAACAGACAACTGGACGGATGAGGCTCACACAAATGACCCAGCTGGAAACTCCCCCGCTCCTTCAGAGCTGAATCAGGAAGTCTTGCGTCAGCAGGACAACCCATCTTTCACAAATTACAGGAGCACCCCGGAAAATGACCTATCATCAAACTCAGACACGAGCACTCCACCCAGCTCGGAATCATCAGACAGGGAGGACTCGCCTACTCCAGTTATCACAGCCCAACCGCAACCTGAACCCATACCCCCAACTCAATCTGTGAGAAGTCTCAGAGACTGGTCAACCATTAAACCCCCTCAACGCTAAGGCTTCTTCCATTATTACAAGCCAAAAAGCTACAAAGACCCTGTAACTAGCAAAGAAAGCATCAGATGGATCTCAGCTATGGAATCAGAGCTTAATGGAATCAAATCCTTTGACGTGTGGGAGGATTACAAGGAACCTGAACCAGCAAACCCGCTTTGGACAACCTGGATCTACAGGATAAAGGAAAATTGCCATGGCAATCCTGTGAAATTCAAGGCAACACTTTGCGTGCAAGGCTTCACCCAAATTGAAGGCATAGATTACTTCGAAGCATTCACACCCACCGGCAAACCCTCATCTCTGCGGCTATTACTGCTGTATGCTTTGAAGTCCGCTCAAAAGGTTTGCCAATTTGATGTGAAGAGTGCATTTTTAAACTCGCCAATCAAGGAAGAAGTCATTATCAGAACACCAAAAGGCTTGAATCAATCTGCAAGATTCCTCAAATTAAAGAAATTGCTGCACGGCTTGAAGCAATTGCCCAAAAACTGGTATGAAACCCTGACTGACTGGTTCAAATAAATTGGCTTCTACAAATCAACCTGTGACCCATGCTTGTACCTTTCAAAGGACGGGAAATCACGATTATTCTTTCATGTTGACAATCTAATACTGGTGGGCAACGGCCAAGGCTTCAAAGAGAAATTTTTACGCAAATTTAAGGGATCAATGTGTCAAGATCCGAACACCATTCTTGGAATGAAAATTGAAGTCGGGGCAGACATAATAATGCTCAGCCAGCCAAATCACATTCAGCAGGGCCTGGAAGAACTGGGCCTGGAGGAAGCCAAAGGCTCTTCCACTCCTCTCACGCGCAACCTTCAGCTCAAACCCACCAACAACAAAGAACACGCGCAGTTCAAGGCATTGAATATCAACTACCGATCAGCTATTGGGCTGCTAAACCACATAGCGTGTTATACGAGGCCAGATGTTAGCTTTGCAGTGTCAAGTCTTGCTTGTTTCAACGTCAAACCAGGGATTACCCACTGGAATGAACTGAAGAAAACCTGGAAGTATCTCAAGTCGACGCAACACTACAGGCTGGAACTGAAGCAACTTCCTCAATTGAATCCACTGGAGGCTTTCTTGGATGCTTCCTGGGCCGACAACCCATCCACTCAAAAATCTCAAACAGGCTACCTATGCACTGTGTTTGGGAGCCGGGTCTCCTGGAACAGCTGCAAGCAAAAGAACATTACATGGTCTTCTACTGACGCCAAGTTGAACGCTTTGGTAGATGCCTATCACAAAGCAACTTGGATCAAGGCACTAGTTAACAAAATCTTTGACTTGTCCTTGAAAATCATTCCTCTCAACATAGACAACAGCGGACTAGATGATAAAATACGCAAATTTGGGTCAAAATCTAAAACTTGGCACCTAGATCTTAAAACCAAAGGTATGGGAGATGAACTTAGCGCAAGAAGAATAGAAATCAAATTGATAAAATAAGAAATAATGTTGGCCGATGCGCTAACTAAAGCATCCTCCACTCATAGAATTTCGCTGTTGTCTCCTTTTCTTCACTCTGATGAATCTTGAACTTCTCCTTGTTGTTTCTTTTTTTTTCTTACCACTCTCATTACCTCATCTCAGCTGTAATATCTCACCAGGCATGGAGGGGTGTTAAGATTTGTTAGGGCTTCTCCCCCTACTGGGCACACTGGCGTGGGCACTGGACACTCTGACAGACAGACGGGGAGTGGGGACACTCCAACTTCCTCACACTCCAAATCCAGCTCATAACCTGTCTTCCGGACCTCTCATTTTCCGAACCTCTCATCAACCACCTGGTCTCTTCAGCACCTTGATCACACCTGATCCTCAATCCCAAACCTCAACTCGACTCCTTGTGCCAACTCTCAATCCCCATTCCAACACTCCCTTCCTCGTCTGTTTGTCTGTCTGTCTTGAGCCCTGTCTGTGTGCCCAGTAAGATATTTCTGCATTTCTATTTCTTCTTCTTCCTCAATCTTTCCCCAATCTTGTATTGACTTCACCTCTGGTTGTCCAGTCCTTGTTGCCTCTTGTCTTGTTGCTCCTCATTCAACTCTAGCACCTCAACCTCATCAATGCCAGATTTCCCAGTTTTTCAGTATAATCAATTCTCAGTTGAACACTAAACGCGCCCAAGGGGCCATCTCAAACAGGCGCGACCCCCAGGAGGCTGTATACCCCCCGTACACAGCGTATGTGAGCCGTGTACCCCCGTACATGGCGGACTTGAGCCGTGTCCGGGGGGTATAAGGGCCCATAAGGCCCCCCGGGGGTTTTGCCCAACTTTCTGGGTCCCCATAGACCACATTTGGGTTTCATCAACCAAAATTTGGGATCAAAACATACTATGTGGGACTGTTGGAGCACATATAGTAATCATAAAGTGACACTAAAGTGAAATTAAAAAGAAATTAAAGTAAAATTAAAGTGAACCTATAGGAAACTGTGAATAAAAATCCCACAAAATTAATCTTGCTAAAATTGAAAGCAAGCAAACTGATGTTCAATTGAAAGTTGGATTGAAAACTGAAGTAGCATTGCATTTTTTTCATTATGGGAACAGTGGCAAGCCCTCCTTTTAAAATGGCTGCGTTCAAGGTCTACATTAGTGCAATGAACAAAGCTGCGGAAACAAAGGATGCGGGTAATGAATCATTGGAAGCCCAAATTGCATACTCATCAAGGGTGAAAATTGAGGAACAAAATTTTTCAGAAATGGACATGACCTCTGGTGGTGAGTAACATTTTATGTTACTGGTCTTTGCCTTATTTAATTTGATTGAAACTGGAGACTGATGGAGTGCATGCCATCAATATAAAAATGTAACTATGACAGACCCACTTCAACCACCTCCTTTGAGAGCTTTTCTTACTAGGGAAGAGGCACAAACATATTGGAAAACATGGGAAATGAAGCATGGTTAGGCTTTAAAATTTTTCAACTCAAAGCATGACCAATATGTGGATTTAGCCTGTGATAGACATGGTTTGTACTCTGGGCAATTTCTCACCAAACAGTCAAGGAAAACACACACAAGGAAGGTTGGGTGCAAGTTTTTAATCCATGAAAGTTGTACAAAGCGGGACCCCTTGTGGCATATCTCCTACAAGAATGATCAACATAACCATGAAACATCCCCACACCCCTCACTGCATCCTCACCTGAGGAGAATATCTGGGGTAGCCTTAGAAAATCCAAAAGAAGGCTTGAATGATGGGCTCAATACACTTCAACTCAAAAGAAAATTGATGAAGATTGAATGTGGAAAATATGTTGATAACCAAACAACCTATAACACTAAGCATAAGGTAGCGCTAGCAGAACTAAAGGGTAAAAGTGTTATGGAGGTCCTCTTTGAAGAAATTGGTAATTCAGGTTGGGTTCATCAAGTAAAATTCAGTGGAGAGGGTCTCTTGGAGGACCTATTCTTGGCTCACCCTGAGTCATTAAAGCTTTTAAAGCAATTCCATCATATAGCTATGCTGGATTGTACTTATAAGACAAATAAGTACAACATACCCCTATTGCACATTGTAGGAATTACTTCCAAACTGAAAAATTTCACAAAAGCTCTTGTTTTTATAACAAGAGAAACGTTTGAGTTCTACAGTTGGTCTGTAAATATGCTAAAGGAGTTGGATTATGATCCTGAGAGACTTCCAAAATTCTTTGTGATGGACCATGAAAAATTTTTGATCCATGCTCTAGAGCAAATATTCCCTGAGTCAACAAGACATTCCCTTTAATGGCACTTGTCTAAAAAAATACAAGCAAACTGTAAAGTGCGCTTAAATAATGACGTTGAAGGGTGGCAAAGCTTTATGTCTCTGTGGGCTAAGTATGGGGCCTCAAAAACCAAGGAGGAGGCAGAGACCAATCATGCGGCACTTAGAGTAAGTGCCAAATCAAAGCCTCTACTGTTAATCTTCCTAGTTTTGGGTTGCTTACATTATGACTTGTTTAAATTGTTTTTTGACAGACCATGGGGATTTACTCGAGTATATGGATAATAATATCTTCTGTATCAAAGAGAATTTTTTAATGGCTTGGACTTGCAAAAACCCAGACTTTGGAAATAAAAAAATGTCTTGGGTTGAAGGTGCCCATGCTACTCTCAAACAACGCCTTGCAAACTTGTCAGGAAACATGTTGGATGTTTGGAGAAACCTAGAGGGAACAGTTTCCAATCAAATTAAATTGGTTCAGGCTGCGCTTAACAACTCTCAAATAAAGATTGGAATAGTTCTTCCTAATGAACTGTTACAATTGGGATACAAGGTCTCTTTACAAGCAATAAAACTTGTTGGGGAACAATTAGAGAAGTTAAAGTGTAAGCATGATGGGGAAGTGTGCACCAAGTCATACTAAATGACTATGGTTTTTCCCTGTTCCCAAAAAATAGGTGACCTACTAGTGTCAAGAGGCTCCATTGTGCCTGAAGATATTCATCCTCAGTGGAGGTTGGATTATGAACCTTGCAGTTCTAGTTCTGTAAGTTGGTTTAAGTTGGATTGTTCAAATCAGTTTGTGATTAATGCTTTTTGAATGATGATTCCTACTTGACTAATATTTGATCCTTTGAATTTTTAAAGGTCAATCTTGATGAACTGCTCAAAAATTCTCAGTTAAATGAGAAGCTCAATGAAATGATCTTGAATCATCCTGATCAATATTATTGCAGGCTGTTGAAGCACTTGATGAAGGAGATGGCCAATTATTGATCAAAGCCAAGACTTGAACCTAAAGTCTTGTAATCAGGCAGAGGACTTCTAAAATTGACAGATACCCAGCAAGATCCTTCTCAATTTTAACATGTTGAAAAGGAACTTAAGCGGGAAAAGAGAAGCAGAAGGGCACCAAAGAAGAAAATATGAATGATTGTAAGTCTTTTCTTTTGTGAAAGGTTCATTTTTTTGGTTTAATTAACTGATTGTAAATTTTTTATAGTCCAACTCAGGCTCTTCATCTAAATTTCAAAGTTCAGTTGAAGAAAGTGAAAGTTCATCAGCTTTGGTGCCGCTGGAATGCAATTCCTTTTTAAAGGATGAAGAAGAAGAAATTGATGAGTCAAACAGAAGCTAATATTTGGTGAGTGTTAAATCCTTTAATGAGTTTAAAATTTTGGCTAACAACTTTTTGATTTTAGGAAGTTAATTACCTCAATCAAATAACCAAGAACTTAAATAAGTTATTGGGTGGGGTTTGGGATTCAGTTGGTGATGGAAATTGTGGTTTCAGATTCATTGCTAAATAACTTGGGTATGATGAGGATGGATGGTCTAAAGTTTGGAAAGAAATGGTTGAAAAATTGAGGAAAGATAAAATGTGCTATGCTAAGATCCTTGGTGGCAGTGAAGACTTTGAAAAGATAGAAAAAAGACTTGATGTCAATGACATCAATGAAAAGATTCCATCTTCAAAATGGCTTTAATAGTTAGATATGGGTCAAATAATAGCTGATACTTATGAAAGACCAATATGTTTCATTTTATTGGATTCATGTTTTACTTGTAGGCCTACAAAAGTGGGTGTAAAAGAACAACCAGATCCTATGCTCATTTGTTTCTCCAACAATACCCATTTGGTGCAGAGTGTACTTAAGGGAGATGTAATTCCAATCACTCCCATAGTTTGCAAACCCTGTTCCTTGGTTTCTAAAAAAGCAGCTTGTTGGGTTGATCACCTAAAAGATCAACTTGAGTTGTATTCTAAATTATGGATTAATTTCATCATTTGGGTTTGGCTTCTGATGCTGATCTTGTAATTCTATTAATATAAAGGTTTATCACATTTTGAACATCATTATGTTGAGTGTTTTGAGTTAACATTATTATGATGAGTTTTTTGAATGAGATTTTAATGGTAAGTCAGTTTAACGTGTGTTGGGCTGATCCCATCACAAGCTTAACCTGTAGTTAAGTGTGTGATGGAATCAGCTTAACACAAGTTGGATGTGTTTTTTTGTGGTGTTTTTACTTTAGGGCTTGTCAAAAGGTTTGTATTTTTTGGGCACTTTTAATTTAGGGCTGGTCAAAAGAGTTCTGGAATTTTTTGGCTGTTCAAAAGAATTCTTTTATTTTTTGGCTGTTCAAAAGACTTGTATTTTCTTGGCACTTTTAATTTAGGGATTTCCAAAAGACTTCTTGTATTTTTTTTCCCTTTTACTTTAAGGCTAGTCAAGTTGGAAGGCAACCAGTTGGTTGTCTTCAGTATTTTTTTTTGTTTTTATTTATTCATTTTTATTTATTTATTTTTACTTTTTACTTTTTACTTTTTACTTTTTACTTTTTACTTTTTACTTTTTACTTTTTAATTTTTAATTTTTTTTTTGGGCCACACAGCTACACAACTGCATTTGAGCCATTAATCATGCAACATGGCTCATATGTAGTTGTGTGGACCCCACAAGGCAGTCCTGGGCCGTGTGGAGTACAGTCCAACCACACTTGAGACGTGTGGAGCTCTACACAGCTCAAATTTAGCCATGTAGCTGTGCCACACAGCTCAAATAAATTGTGTAAATGGCTCATTTGAGCCATTAATTTATCATCACCCGTCTTTTGGATGTTTGCATACACCTTAAAAAATTCATTTAAAAACCAAAAAACATAGAAAAAAATGAATACAAATATTAAATTCTATTCAACTGTGATTGTTTTTGTGTTTCTGCTTGATTTTGTTGGAGGAAAAAAAATGATTCCCAAGCTCCAAATTTTCATGAATAATGGCATTCCAAGATTTGGGATCCTTTGTCACCAAGCTCTTTCAAAGTGGATCTAACCTGGGAGCTGGCAAATTATCAGACTTGAAATTGAATGAGAGTATGTGTTTGAAATCTTCTAAAAGAATCAAGAAAATAAGGGAAGATTTTGGATTTGGAGTGGGAGAGGAATTCAGAGGAAGATAGGTGCAAGGACTTAAAGAAGAAAGTAGAACAATTGGACACTTATATGTTTCAGCCAGAAAAAAACCATGGCATGGAAATTTCATACACATATTTATGGGAGCTGGGCCAGAAAGGTGGTTCAGTTTCCTTCTTGCTTCTTGAAAATTTTCACCCCAGATTTCAGCACATAATCTTGGGTCCTTGAAGATTGGGTTTGAATCAAGCTCTTTCACTATTTTTTCCTGAATTCACTCCAGTCTTCTGAGTTCCTACCCAAAACATTTCTGCTGCTCTAAAGCCGAAATTCCCATCACCTATGACATCTTGAACATGTGATTTATGTGGAATGGCTGTTTTTAGGGAAATAAAATCTTTTCATGGGAACTAAAACCCAAAATAAGGATTTTTTGTAAAATAAAATATGATCCACAGATAAAAATCACTTCTTCAATTTAGAACTGGTCAAAGAATCCAGAAGAAGAATAAGATAATGTGCAGAAAAACTAGAGGAAAAAACCCAAAAAATCAGAAAAAAATAAATAATGAGAAAATATCAAATTTATTCAATTTCTCACTCATTGTTGCTTTTTGTGCTAAAAATTTCCTTCCAGGAGGATGGTGAGGTGCATCACCATCTTCATTGGACAAATTTTGTCTCTTGATTATTGTACCAGTATTGTATTCAGGAGAAGCAAACTGCTTATTGAAAATGGTTCCAGACCTCTGATAAGAGCTTGAATGAAAAAATTAATGAAAAATAATATCTAAGAAATGAAAAAGAAATAAAAGCAAATGAAAGCTCAAAATATTAATAATAACCACATCTGGCAGCTCTTCATTTGCTGAATCTTCCCCTTCATCTAAGTCTGGCACCTCTTCTTCTTCTGTGTCAGCTTGCTACTATTGCAAAGCAAGCTGCAAAAGTAACAAAAATAACATAAAAATAATAATAATATAATTAACCTAAGAAGGAGTAGGAAAAACCATAAATATTATTACAGAAATGGATTTTCCACCCAAAATTAGGTAGGGTCACTCCCTGACCCCACCCTTGAAATCCAACTCCTTATATTGTTAAATAATTAAGGAAAGAAAGACCAAAATACTACGGCTCCACTATTGAGCTTTTGTTCTATTAAATATTTCACACGTATTGTAACCTATAGTTTTCACACCCAAAATTCAGTCAGAATTGAGGTGTTGTGTATATTTTAGGAGTTATGGACAGAAATGTGTTTTGTCACAATTCCCGCACGCAGCCGTGGCAGCCAATGCACCCGCGTGCGGCTGAGATACAGCCCTGTCACTCCTTCAAGGTTGTGTACGCAGCCCCAGGCCTTTGACAAGTACGCAGCCGCGGGACTACGGGTTGACAGAGTGACAGGCGGCCTGTGAGGCTTAGGTACCGCGTAAACATGCTACAAGCCACACGGGAACACTCTACATATGTAATAAATGTTCCCGTGGATAGTAGATAGTCTAAAAGTACATAATATCATATAAAAATACTTAAATAACCCTTATACGTATTTTTTATTAAATATAATTCAAAGTACCAAGAATGTCGAAAATAAGACAATGACAACTTCTAAAAATATATTAAAATACTTTAATATACTTTTATGAGAATTTCTAGCCATCAATATTTTTGTGAAATACTAAGAAAACTAATGATGTAAAAATATTACATGAATTCCCATGACTTATATTTTTAACTAATTATCTTAGTAAATCAACTGGAGCTCGAAAATAAGGAGTAAAATCAATATCATGACTTTACTCAAGTTATATAATACATAATGAGAACTCACCTGACATCAGGATGTCCGTAGAAATGTCTATTTAAATAATTATTGAATTACTGGGAACATTTACTAAGGAAAATTAATTAAATAATACATAAATGGGACAGATTAGTGTTATTCACACGTCCTAATATCTATTATAAAGTAGAATAATTCCCATACCCTGAGGAATTAGATGCTACCCGTGCTATAGCACCAGGAACACGTGATAGGCTACCACTGGTTACCCTGCTAGCCGTAGTGTCCCTCCCTTTGAGCCCCTGTACCCCTCAGAAGGACAATGTTGGGACTCAAAAAGCTATAAATAAAGAGCTCTTTTGAGGATATTGATGGGCAGAGACCCAGTTATATTTATATCCAGACACCGTGCCAAGGTAATCAAGTACTTATAAGAGATAAGTAAGTGATTTATGGCTGAGTCTGATCAATAATATCCGTCCTCAACCTCTTTTTTATCAATTAAAACTGCTGAACAACCTTATAACCCCAGTATACAGGTTTAACCCATCAGTGCACCTCTCAAACAGATACCCAAAGGATTTAATAATATACCAGTGAGTTTTATTATCCTTTCTCTGTTGTGGCAGCTTGGTTACAAGGACCTGCCACTCCACCATGTATTTTATATACATATTATCTTTGGGTAAAATATCCTTTAAACTAAAGAGCCCAAAGTAACAAGGACTACGTGTTTTCATACTGAAATACCTGAAGAGAGGTGTTAAAGGTCCCCAATATAATTGTGGCCCCTCTATAAAAATATTTAATAATCAATTTATTCATATTGATTTAAAACAATAAACCATAACCAAACCACTTAACCTTGCAATAAGCTTAATCCAAATATTTTATGGATTTTTGCTGTATTGATTAAATAATATATTTATTATTTATTCTATCACCTCTGGTAGCTAAAGGATAGCAAGGGTTTTGGCATCAAGGAGGCTGACATTCTGAATATTCCTCTTTGTCAGAAATTCATCCTATGTTGAAAAAATTACAAGGAATAATTAAAAAAAGAATCCAATTCAAAAAAATAAGAATAGATATGAATGTTACTCTTCCTCTGATTCCAAATTATTTTTTCCCTTCTTCTTTCCCTTTATGGCCTTCCAATTTCTTGAAACCTGCACACATAGAAAAAAAATGATTAAATATGAAAGTTGATATGATTTGTTTGAAAAAAAATGGTGACTGACCTTTGAATGTTCTATGAATTTCTTGTTTGGCCTTCCTCTCCTCCTTGGTTCTTCTAAATATTGAAAACCAGATGTATCTCTTACACTTGAGGACTGAGAGATCTTCTGGAACTTATTGGATGCTCCTTTGGGTCCTCCTCTTACTTTGTATCTTTGAGTAGAATTGGGATCTTGAATAAGATCAATTTGATATCATCCACTGTATAAATTATTGCTTTCACCCAGATAATATTGCTGTTTTCCAGTTGGCAACTTGCAGAATTCTTCAAATATTTCAGTGAGAAATAGGTTTTAATTAATGCTTTTGGATGGAAAATCAAGTGTTGGTGATTCTTCAGCTGAATCAGTGTTCAGAGTTAACCAGAGAAGGCAAAAAAGAAATCAATCATGAGATTATTTACTTGGGATTGAATGAAAATTAAAATAAAGAACCTTACTGAGAAGTGGGCTTTGACATTCCATTGAGGATGAAAATGTTCAAGTTTGAAGAGGTCAAACTTTTTGATAGGTAATTGGAATTTGTGAATAAATGGTATAACAATGTGAGAAAATTAATCACAGTTGGTGCAAGTGGTGGGAGACTCAGGAACTTGATAAAATGAATGAATTTTTTTGAGGTATAAAAGTGGCTGATTTTTACCAAAAGATTATCCAAAAAGTGAGGTCAACAAATGAGATTCTTGAATTTTTCCTGAGAAGCTTCAATAGGTTGCTCATGGTTTTGGATGGTGATAGGATTTTATTCTTTTGAATTAAATGAGAAAAAGAGGCAATAGATGAATTGATGAAACGTTTGATGTACAAGTGTAGTCCTTGTATTCTTGAGGTACTTGTGTTTCCAAATTGATAGTTTTTGTTTTCCAAATAGGAGACAAATTTTTTTCAGAGGAATTCAGTTTTCAACAGGGTAGTTAGAAGTTGGAGAATTCCAGACAAGAGAAATTTTTGTGATTTTTTGCTGATAGCTTGAATAAAAGCTGGAATGAATTAACTGATGACATTTTTTCTGGAAAAGATTTCATTCATCTTCAGATTTGAAGTGCTTCCTGCAATGGGTTTGAATATTTTTGGAAATGCGCCATAGACAGGGAAGATGATGGCATGACAGGAAACATTTTTCAATGGAACTAATCGGTGCTTGTTCTTTGTCTTTTAGAACCACGCAGGGTTCTTGATCTTTGAAAATATTGAAAAGTTGAGTAAGGGAAATTCATAGTTCCCTTTTTTCTCTTGAGATAAAAAACAGAAGGCAAATGAGAAAATTATTGAAAATTTTTTTACCGCAAGGATATGAATAATGGGAATTCCAAACTTGTTTGTTTTGTATGTACATTCCACCATTATAAGATTAGGAAAATTTTGAGAAGATCAATAGAATGAGGGTTTGAAATGAATAAAGAAGTGATTTGACAATCCACATTTTTCATTTTGTTGAAAAAAGAAAACTTCCTGAGATCAATTATGAGTGCTTCAACAGGATTTTTTTTAATCAAGGGTATTTTTTTATATTGATGCTCTTTTTTTATAAATGGTATTCAGATTTGTATGGATAGGTGATGTTTTTATGAGAGAGTTTTGAAGGTTTAAGTGAGGAACTCCAGCTTTGGATAAATTTTCAACCACCTCCTGTTGCCTCCCTTGAACTCTTCTGGGGATGAAATGAGTGAAACAATCATTGGAAGGTGGAAGGATCTAGTCTTGAAATGAAACCTTTACCAGCCAGGCAACCAATGTTTTGGAAACATTGCCTGAAAATCAAAAGGGAACTTGGTCTTGCTTGATTTTTTTAGCTTGGTAGTTTACTTGCTGGGTTTAAATTCCCCATATTTATTTAATGTTTAAGTGTAGGTATGTTTCTTGCAATTGCACCATGAAAGAAAATAATTAATTGATTGAAAGTTACATATCTTGCAAGAAAGGGGCCCTTTGTGCCCTGGTATGTCAATTTTAATCAGGTGATCATTGTTTTTTAATGGTTTTGGATAATTTGGTAAATATGTCATATTCATGGGACTTTGGCCATGATTGCATAGCCTCAAAAAGATCCTCCTTTTGATTATATCATAGCTCAGGAGGGGCAGCCAGAGGGGTTAAATGAGGAGTTTTAGTAGATTAAAAAGTAGCAACAGGAGTTGAATCACTAGTTTGATTAGATGTGATAATTGAGGATGGGCCTGGTGAAACATTTATGAAAAGCGGGTGGGTTTTTTCTTGAGAATTTTCAAAAATAAATGTTCTCTGTAAAAAATTAAGGGAACATAGGAGTTGATGGTTGAAAAATAGATTGAGCAGAAATTGAGTTGAGAAATGTATGCAGAGACATGATATGAGATTGAAATTAGTATTTTGGAAGTATCTGGAGTTTTTGGTTGTTTTTATTGAGGATTTTTGGTGGATGTTTGTAGTGTGGTGAGTTGAGTGTGATGAGTGGAGTGGAGTGGAGTGGAGTGGAGTGGTGAGGTGAGGTGTGGTTTGTTTTGGTGCAGTGTGGAGTGGAGTGGTGTGGTGAGGTGAGGTGAGGTGAGGTGAGGTGAGGTGAGGTGAGGTGAGGTGAGGTGAGGTGAGGTGAGGTGAGGTGAGGTGAGGTGAGGTGAGGTGAGGTGAGGTGAGGTGAGGTGAGGTGAGGTGAGGTGAGGTGAGGTGAGGTGAGGTGAGGTGAGGTGAGGTGAGGTGAGGTGGGTGAGGTGAGGTGAGGTGAGGTGAGGTGAGGTGAGGTGAGGTGAGGTGAGGTGAGGTGAGGTGAGGTGAGGTGAGGTGAGGTGAGGTGAGGTGAGGTGAGGTGAGGTGAGGTGAGGTGAGGTGAGGTGAGGTGAGGTGAGGTGTGGTGGGGTGGGGTGTGGTGATGTGGGTGAGGTGAGGTGAGGTGAGGTGAGGTGAGGTGAGGTAAGGTGAGGTGAGGTGAGGTGAGGTGAGTTGAGGTGAGGTGAGGTAAGGTGAGGTGAGGTGAGGTGAGGTGAGGTGAGGTGAGGTGAGGTGAGGTGAGGTGGGTGTGGTGTGGTGGGGTGTGGTGTGGTGTGGTGAGGTGAGGTGAGGTGAGGTGTGGTGTGATGTGATGTGATGTGGTGTGGTGTGGTGTGGTGTGGTGTGGTGTGGTGTGGTGTGGTGTGGTGTGGTGTGGTGTGGTGTGGTGTGGTGTGGTGTGGTGTGGTGTGGTGTGGTGAGGTCAGGTGTGGTGAGGTGTGCTGTGTTTTTGTTTGGTGTGTTCTGGTAGGGGTGGCATGGCATGGTAGTGGGGTCATGTGCTGATAAGGGTCTGGTGGGGGGTGATGGGAGGGTGGAAGAGGTCAAGTGGGTGGTTTATAAGATAATTGGAACACTCCAAGACAACCACAGGGCCCGGAAAATTATTTTGAGTCACATTGAATTTATGTATGCAAAAGGGCTCAAAGAAGGGTGCCAGTACCACAAAGGGGTTGATTATGATTCTTTTTTGGTTTGACTTTTTGGAAATGAATATTGCCTCAAAAATTACTAAAAATGTTTATTTGGGAAGCTTTCATAAATCCTTTCAAATCTGCAGCTTCTAATTGTTTCAGATCATTATGATTTATTTCAGGAAAAAAATTCAAAAAAGGATAATTAAAGAGAAACCACACTTTTCTTTTGAATTATGTTCATTTTCATATTTAATTTGAGGGTTCAAAATTGTTGGATTGCTAAGATTGAAGAATCAACAAAATAAAACAAGATTTGAAGAGGGCTAGAAATAACAAGAATCAGTAGGTGAGAAATACATGAAGAAAAAGTAGACAAAAGGGAAGTTGAGATTGAGTAAACAAACATCAAGATGGCCTAGGTAGATTGCTTAAGTGGAGGAAGTTTTGGTAGAGATAGAGAGGGGATGGAAGTGTTTAATGACAGATTGATGATTGATGATGAGCAGTCAATGTCAATTTGCAGTCAGGTGGAACTTTGTAAGTGTTGCAGTCAGTCTTACCAGACAAGCTTGATTGGATTACAAGGCTGAGGGTACATGGTTGAAGTATCAACAGTTGAGGCTTGAGAAGTTGAGGTGAGTTGAGAATGAGAAAGAGTAGAAGTATTGAAATGAAGAAAAAAGAAAAGAGAATGAAGAATTTCCAAGAGAGAAGAAACGATGAGCGCCCCCGTGGTCTGAAGTCGGATGAGTCAAGCAGAGTTATTGAGCAAGAGTGGTCTGGGTGCCTCATTTAGAGGATGGAGTATTTGCACTGGGGAAGTGGTCAAGTTGAAAGCGCGGTTTTGAGTGTGGCCATGTGACATGAAGAAGAAAGAGAAGTAAGAACAAAGAAGAACAAAGAAAACAAGAAAAGAAGAAGAAACTGGATCATCTGTGAGTTAGGGTTGTGAGTGTGTATATTCAACACCCCCCTTGGCTGGTAGGACTGAAGGCAATGCAGAGTGTGAAGGGTTGATGAGGTTGAGCAGATTTTCCGGCCTGGTTGAGGGAAGAGCCTTAGTTAGTCTGTCGGCCTTCATCTCAGGAGAGGGAATTAATTTGAGGATGAGATTACCTTGAGAGAGCTCCTCCCATAGAGCTTTTGTCTTGATGTTAATGTGGCAAGTCTTGGAGTTACTGCCAAATTTTCTGAGCTTTTTGTTGAGGCCCTTATTGTTGATGTAGTGGAGAATTGGTTTGATTTCTTTCTTTCAGAGTTCTGCTACTAGTTCTTTCATCCAAATGGCTTCCAGAAAGGAGTCGACTAAAGGGTTGAGTTCAGCTTCTGTAGTTGAGTGAGTGACGTTTCTTTGTTGGTAGCTGCTCCATGAGATGAGCAAACCAAAGAGAAGTCATAAATGACCTGATTGAGAGCGTTGAGTTCCTAAGTGATTGCTCCAGGTGGTGTGACTGAAGCATTTGATTTGGGTATTGACGCTGCCAATTTGAAGAGTGAGCTTCAGGTTTTTTGTGGTCTTGAGGTATTTCCAGCAACGCTTGACTCCCCTCCAGTGGAGAATTCCCGTTTTTTTTGAAGAATCAAGCCAGGTTGGAGACAGAAAAACTGAGGTCTGGTTGAGTGAGGCAAGCTATATAATTCATGAGAAATACGGCCAATCTATAGTTAATTTTGAGAGCTTTGAATTCCTCATGTTCTTCATCTGAGGCAGTGGTCAGATTTGCATTGACTGTGAGTGGAATGGAGGATGGATTGCAGTTGCTCATTTTGAGTTCTTCCAGACCCTGCTCGAGTTGTTTTGGTTGGGAAAGCATGATCTTGTTGTCTGTTTGTTTGTACTTCATGCCCAGGATTGTGTTGGGTTTGTGGTGACTTGATTTTGGAAAACGCTTGAGAAAGGCTGTTTGAAAGTTGTTTCCAGGGCCCATCAAAATGAGGTTGTCTACGTGGAAGAATAGGACTGAGTTGCATTCTGAGTGGTTGTAAAGGCATGGGTTGGACATTGACTTGTGAAAACCTTGTTTGCCAATCCAGGCCGTAAGAGTATGAAACCAATTTTCTGGACCTTGTTTGAGACCGTAGAGTGATTTCTTGAGAATGAGTCACTTGGATTTTCTTTTTGATCCTTTGGGTGTTCTGATGATAACCTTGTCTGGTAGAGGAGCATGGAGGAAGGCGCTCTTGACGTCAAATTGCATGATTGGAAGAGAGTGGAATAGACCAAAAAGAAATGCCATTTGAAGAGAAGCCGCTTTCCCGGTGGGTAAAAAGGTGTCCTGGTAGTCTAGTCCAAAGATTTGATTGAATCCCTGAATGCATAATTGGCTTTTGTATACAAGAGTGTTGCCATGGCAGTTGTCCTTGATTAAATAAACCCTGGTTGTTTTGAGAGGATTGATGGGTTCCAGCCCTTCATAATCATCCCACACTTCAAGGCTTTCAATCCTGTTGAGTTTGGTATCCATGGAGGGGTCCCACTTGAGAGAGTTGTGAAATCTTTTTGCTTGTTCAAAAGTGCAAGGAACATAGTAGTGGTTATAACTGTAACTTTGAGGAGGATGGAGAGAGGACTGGTCCCTCAATTTGTATCTGGGGTCTAGCTGACTGGCCAAAACATTGGCAGATTCAGAAGAGGAATTGGATGAGTGTTTGTTGGACTGAGGTGATGGAGGAGAAGGAGTGGAAGAGGAAGGGATGGGAGTAGCAGGAAAAAGAGAAGGGGGAGAATTAGAAGAAAGAGGAAAAGGAAGATGGTTTTCCATCTTTATTAAAAGCGGTTCATCTGAAGAAGAGGAGGAAAGAGAAGCAGGAGGAGAGGAAGTAGGGTTCTGGATGATTTTGACGTGTTTGGAGGATATAATAGTGTTTTCCAGGGTGAGGATTTGATACAATAAGAAACTAGGGTTATAACCCACAAGTGTTCCGGTGAGTCCGCAGTCTTTAAATTTTTTTCCACGGGCAATTTTGGTGTCTAGGTAAGCAACTTTTGATCCAATGGGATGGAAGTAACTTTACAGAAGAGTTTTGTTAGTAAATATACCATAAGGAGATGGGGAATGATGATTTTTGGGGATTTGGTTTAAGGTGAGACAAGCCATTTTGGAGATTTTGGCCCACAGGTTATGAGGAAGCTTGGAACTTTGGAGGATAGCTTGTATTGATTTGGTAAGAGTTCTGTTAGTTCTCTTGATTTTAATGTTGTGTTCATGGTGATAGGTTTCAGTGATGAAATGATGGATCAAGTTGGAAGAGAAGAAATCTTTGAGATCAGAGGAGGTGAATTTGCCGCCGCCATTGGTGCAGATGGTGGCAGGGAAGCAGTTTTGTTTTTGATGCTTGTGGTTGAGAATTATTTTTAGCTGATTACCAGCATTGGATTTGTGTTGGAGTGGAATGGCTGAGATATACCCAGAGAAATTTTTGACAACTGACATAATGTAATTCATATGATTGCAAGAAGAGGGAGAGGTAGTTCCAATAAGATTGATGTGGAGTTTCTCAAAGGGTCAAGATGTTGGTGATTGGGTGTTCTTGAATGACGACTTGGTGATTTTAGAGAAAACGCAATCTTCACATTGGAACTTGGCAAGCAAGTCGGAAGAAAGATTGGGGAAATGATTATTTAGAAAATAAGGACTGGAATGACCAAGAGGCTTGTGGATATATTTGATCTTTTCATTTGAGAAAAAGTTTTGAGAGAGATAGCAGAGTTTGTGATTAGGGCCAACAAGAGAGGGAAGGTTGAGAATGAAGAGGTTTTCTCAAATAAAACCAGAAAATACAGGAGTATTCTTGGAGTAGAGGTGAAATTGGGAACCATTTGATACAAGAGAGCACTATTTAGATGAGATGAGTTTGCCAGGACTGATGAGATTAACAACTAAATCTGGAACAAAGAGAAGATTAGTCAAGGTGACCACTGAGTTCTTCCAGGTTAGTTTGACAGTTCCTTTTCCTTCAATGGGCAGTTTGGCCCCTTCCTTCCCGGTATTGATGAAGTTGTTACCAGAACAGTTGTTGAGATGAACAAAGAAATTGGGAGAATTGAACATGTGACAGGATGCTCCAGAGTCAAGAATGATTTGATAATTTGGACTGATTTCCTCAATCCACGTTGTGAGTAGCGCGTGGTAGTGAGAAATCTCCTTGCCTTTTGAATTTGAGTTGAGTTGCACTCTCCAGTTGGCTTGAGCCTCTTTCCACCAGTCTGGAGCAAGATGTTCATGCTTGTGCCAGCATTTGTCCTTGGAATGGTTGGGAGAGAGGGGATTGTGGAAGCCTTTCTTGCAACAAAGTTTGCAAGGTATGGCTTTCTTAGGGTTACAAGGAGTTACTAAAGCCGTGTCGTTGGATTTGATCTCCTTGGACTTAGATTTGGATTTGTTTTTGAATTTAGTCAAGTGGTTGAGGACAAGATTTACTGAGATGTTTTTATTGGAGTGCATAATCAGTTGACAAAGAGAATGGAGAGAAAAGGGGAATTTGAAAAGGATCAGGTATGAGAGAATATTGTCCGGCAGGTTGATTCCCACATCCAGAATTTTCTTCATGGAGATCTTGGTGCCTGTGATAAAAGAGTTAATAGCTTTGGGTTTGAACTGTTGATAAAGAAATTTGTTGAAGACCCAAGCATGATTTGAGGTTTGAGAGGATTCATATTGTTCCTTAATTGTTAGCCACAGGAGTTTAGCAGAGGAGATGTTTGAGGGATTGACCAAATTGTTGTGGGTGATGGAGTCAATGCGCGAGAGGAGGACTACTCAAATTTCCATTTTGTCAGTCACACCGAGCTGTTTAGAATTTTCTTCCAGGGATTCTTTAATGCCTTTGATTTCCAGTAGCATTGTCATTTTATCCTTCCAGATGGAGTAGTTTTTTTCCGTGAGAATTGGAATGGCTTCAAGAGCGGCCTTGAGGATGATTTGTCTGAATCCATTGTTGCCAAAGCCTGGTCCCTTCATTGTTTTGGTTAGAGTTGTTGGGCTGGCCTTTGGCTTTTAACTGTGTTGGATTGCTAAGATTGAAGAGTCAACAAAATAAAACAAGATTTTAAGAGGGCTAGAAAGAACAAGAATCAGTAGGTGAGAAATACATGAAGAAAAAGTAGACAAAAGGGAAGTTGAGATTGAGTAAACAAACATCAAGATGGCCTAGGTAGATTGCGTAAGTGGAGGAAGTTTTGGTAGAGATAGAGAGGGGATGGAAGGGTTTGATGACAGACTGATGATTGATGATGAGCGGTCAACATAAATTTGCAGTCAGGTGGTACTTTGGAAGTGTTGCAGTTAGTCTTACCAGATAAGCTTGATTGGATTACAAGGCTGAGGTTACAGGGTTGAAGTATCAACAGTTGAGTTTTGAGAAGTTGAGGCGAGTTGAGAAAGAGAAAGAGTAGAAGTATTGAGATGAAGAAAAAAGAAAAGAGAATGAAGAATTTCCAAGAGAGAAGAAAAGATGAGCACCCCCCGGTGGTCTGAATTTGGATGAGTCAAGCAGAGTTGTTGAGCAAGAGTGGTCCAGGTGCCCCATTTAGAGAATGGAGTATTTGCACTGGGGAAGTGGTCAAGTTGCAAGCGCGTTCTTGAGTGTGGCCATGTGACATGAAGAAGAAAGAGAAGTAAGAAAAAGAAGAACAAAGAAAAGAAGAAAAGAAGGAAAGAAAAGAAGGAAAGAACAGAAGAAGAAACTGGATAATCTGTGAGTTTGGGTTGTGAGTGCTTATATTCAACAAAGAAACTGTATCATCTGTGACTTAGTTTCAAGAAAAAGGGAAAAAAGGATCCCAAAGTCCGATGTGAACATTGAATTTTTGGTTTTCTGAAGAAATTTTTTAATGAAAAATAATACTTCCAAAAATTTGGGAAAAAATATTAGGATTCTCTTCAAATGTTTTTATAAATTTTTTATAGCTTCAATAACCAATAAAATGAAATCAAAAGTAACATAAAAGGATGCAAATGTGCAATAAGAAATCCAATTTTCTGGATTTTTTTGATTTTTTGAAGGAAAGTTTTATGCTGAAAGGATACACCCAAAAAAACTGAAATAAATATTAAAAAGATCATTGAATTTTGCTTGAAAGTTCCAATAGCTGAAATAAAAAATAAATCAATCAAAATAGCCACAACAGGGATCCAAAAATTCTTTGAAAAATTGCTTTTTGCAGATTTTTTTAATTTTTTGATTACATTTTTGGAGGATTTCTAATGCCCCCAAAATTACCAATAATTCATTTTGGAATTTTATGAACCCACTAAAAAAATCAGGCTTCAGAATTCTTGAAAAAACAGTGAAATAAAGTATCTGTCCATGAAGCAGCAAAGGCGCTGTAAGACTCCAAAAGGTGCTGGCCCTAGGCAGTTCTGTGGAGTGGAAAGGTGCTGTTTAGGCTTCCCTACTGAGAGTTAAAAAAAATATTGAAATGTAACCAGAATCAAGGTCCAGAATCTTGTGAGTGAGGAATCAACAGGACGGATGAGTTTGATAGTAATTGGTAGCAACAGACAACACTATCTGAGGCAAGATGGAGCGGAAAAAGACTTGAAAAAACTAAGTTAGATTTTTTTCAGAGTTCAATAGAACAAGGCAGTTTTAAGTAACAATGCCCAAAAGCTAATAACTCTGGTTTTCAGCAGAAGATTAGTAAAGATAAACTCAATCCCAACCAACCTTCAGGTTCTCAATGAACCTTCCCAACTCTCCGCAATCAAGCGCTTGAAGGGTACCAGATAACTGTGGGTGGCTGTAAAAAAAAAAGAAATTTGTTTTATGAAGGTCCACAAGCAAAGAAATAAAAAATTTTAACAAGAATAACCCAACACTTCTGAAGAGACTCAAGATTAGTGTGGCAAAATCAAACTTCAAAGAAGTAAAGGGTGATTTAATACTTGATTTAAACTTAATAAAACCTCTTAGTAAAAATTGACTGATTCCAGAAGGAAAATCTAAGAATTATCAAGACCAGTATAGTTGGAAAAGGGATCAAGCAGTGGTATAACATACTCAAGAATTCAACCAAATGAATTCTTCTTCAACCAGAAAGGCTATGGTTTGTGATAACGGATAAGGCCACAGAGGGGCAAATCAGGAGTTTGAGTATGGAGTCTCAAGGATCAGAGGGAAATCATTGATATACATTGGATAAAGACAATGAATTGCTCAGTTAAGGATGGAGTAGATAGAATAACTCCACATGGATTGATTGATTGATTTACTCAGATGATAGCGGATACAATGATGAAAAAAATGAGTCCAAGGGAGGTTAGAGCCTCTCCTTTTATGGGAAGGGCACCCTGTTCAATACTTACAAGGAGATAACACAAATGAAGCGGGAAAAAAATTCTCTCTCTTTTCTTTTTTTTTTTTTTTTACCCTGGGGATCAGGGAAGTCCAGTCCTCTCTGCCAACTTTTTGCAACTGGGGTGAGAATATCTCACCCCTGTCTGTTGCTTGCGTCCATCCGCAGATGCTTGCATGTGACAAACAAAAACACCCAACCCCATCCAAAGTTGGAAGGGGGTGAAACTAATGAAAACAAAGGGGATGCAAAGCTGCGCAAGCAACAGGTGTGAACCACGCAGATGACAGGGGGTGAGAGGATTGGGAGTAGAGGATGATCAACAGTGGATGAGCAGGTTGCAGGTGACAATTATTGAGTTGGCAAGTGTGAAAAGTAGGAGTTGGAAGGTGGGACAATGCAAGTGACGGTGTCAACCTGTGATGGTGGTCTTTGTTGTTGTTGCAAATAAAAATGATGAGATTGTCTGGATGGGGTGATCAAAGCAAAGGAAAGGATTGGTGGAATCTGCAAGAAAACTGCCCAAGATGAGCAAACCCCCCATTCAGGATTGCTGCTCCCTTGGAAAAGGGGATTGGATGGATGAAAATGATCAGTCAATAGTTTTCTTGGTTGTCATTGTGGTTGGGAGATGTGCAAGGAGGAGCTCATGGGTGTAGACCAACTTGGGATCAAAGGTATCCCTGAGATCAACGGACTTCAGAAAGGATATTGGGCTGGCCCAGTTTGTGGGACAACCTGGGGAGGTGATGCTCAAGAGGAAGTTGGTTGTCATTGCCGTTGTGGTGGGGATGATGATTGACCAGGAGATGATGTAGGGGTCCAAATTGATGGTGATTGGTGGCTTCTGAGGATGGATAAATGGGTGGATTGTGACATGTGCGCACTTGGCCAAAAAATTGAGTGCCAAGCGCAAAGAGGAGGAATCAAACCCAAGGCCTGGGGACTTGAACACCCCAGGGGAGCCCTTCCAAGGCCTCTAGGACATAAAGAATTTGGGAAGAGGAAAAAAAGGAAGGTTTTCATAGTAACACACCAAATTCTTTTTTTTTTTGATAGATAGATGAAAGATTATGTAAAAAAAAAAAATTAAATTTTTTGCCCCTTTTTCTGAGGTGCCCCAAATTGGTCACCACATCTCTCCCAAACTTACAGAATGTCCCTATTCTGCATCTTTATTTTGAAGATATTAAGAAAATGAGGAAAACAAAGAACTTGAAACAGAAGAAATATGGCCATTTCTTGATCTTGAGAGTGATTGAAGAATTTTCTAAAAAAAATCTCAATGAATCAAAAAGAATTTTAGAAGAAGAAGAGATATAACACAGAGGGAATCCCATGTGCTCACGTATGTGGCATAAACTAGAGTTTTTTTTTTAAAAAAAAAAAAAACAGAAAATGACCCTTGTGGTGCATAATTGGGAGGACTTAATCCTAGGATAAGTTGCCTCCACAAAAATGAAACTTCTTAATTTGATAAGCAGAGAACCTTCTGGCCAACTGGGTACCATCCAGCTGTTCCAAAACATAAGATCCATCTCTGACTTGGGGAACCAACCAATAAGGACCCTTCCAGAAATTCAAGAAAAGCTTTCCCTACTGGGTCTCCAAGGATAAATTATAAACTAAAACTAGATCACCAGGAATTAAGGGATCCCTGAATTTGACTGGAGAAGAGAACCATAGGAAGAAATTTTCAAAAGCTCTTTCCACTTTTGCCAGCCAGTTTAAAAAGTGCAGCCTTCAAAGGAGAATGGCCCTTTTCAAGCATGCCTTTGCCTTCAGGATAATAAGGAGTAATAAATCTATTTTTTCCAGGAAGACATTGGATGATTTCAGAAAGTTTACCACCAAATTCAGAGCCACCATCAGTAAATTAAGATCAAGCCAAGCCCTAACACATTGTCCAGGTCTCATAAAGTAAATCTGCAACTGATTCCAATCTAAGATTCTTAAGAAATTTGGCTTCAACCCATCCAGAAAAATCATCTCTAGCCAAAATGAGATACTTATCACCACCTTCCTTGATATGAACCACATCCATAGCAATCCTTTCTAATAAAGTGGACTCCCTGGTAGGATAACAAATTCCAGCTGGGCGCCTGAGATAAAGTTTTTGAAAAAATTCACAAATTTTGCACCATTGGGAAACAGATTTCTTCAAAGATGGCCACCAGAATTGTTTGGAAAATTTTTGATAAGTTTTGGTTTTCCCTCAATGGCCAAGACCTTTATGGAGACTTTCAAGGATTGAATTAGAAGGGATAGTAAAAACAATGAGAGCACCAGGATTTCCTCTTTTCATAAGACTAGAGCATTTTGCAAAGAAATAAAAGGCCTTTCTTTTAAGAGATCAAAATTCTTTAGCAGGAAGATCAGGAGCTTTTTGAAGATGTGAAAGGTACTGCCCTAAATTAAGGCTGAACCCTTGTTGAAATCCAGAATAATCTTGAGAGGTGAATGAGAAAACAGGGTGGATTAAAGGTTCTTCTTCATCAAAACCTATTCCAACATCAGATTCCTCATCTCCAAGAGGAGGTCAAGATAAACCATCAGGGATTGTGAAAGATTTTCCAGGCCTGTGAATAATACCAAAATAGAAAATCTGAATAAAAGACACCCAACAAGTCATAAGAGCATTTGGGAGGCTGGGAGCATTGATCATCGTGTTGATGAATCAAGCATCAAATTTTAATTCAATATGTTGACCCTAGAGGAAGGTTTGAAGCTTCTTCAACATTCAAGCCACAACACAGAGTTCCAGTTTTGGTTGAGAGTATCTGGATTCTACATCTTAAAATAACAAAGATTCCTAGAGAGCAGGACTGTCCCAACCATTTTCATCTTCCTGAGTAAGGACAGCCCCAACAGATTGATAACTAGAATCAACAGCCAGCTTGATCTTTCCAGCTACAGGCCCATAAGAGATCTTTTTCAAAACTATGTCTTTACCAACAATCATTTTGAGCAACTGAAACAAATTTTCACAATCTTGGGTCCAAATCAATTCAGCTTTTTTCCTGGTTAGACAATTCAAGGGGGCACAGATTTGGGATCAAGATGGGATAAAGATTCAAAAATAATTGACAACATCTAGAAAGCCTTGAACTTCAGTAGTATTGATTTAGTTGGGAAAGGAGATGATCTTGTTGAATTTGGCTTGTGCCATCCTTCTTCCTTCCTTGCAGACCACATGACCAACAATTTTCAGAGAAGCAACACAAGCAGCCAATTTGGATCCAGAGACATTAAGGCCAGACTCCTCAATTCAAAACACAATCCTTTCCAAATTAGTAGCATACTCCTAGATGAATCAACAAATACCTGAATGCCAAGGTAAAAGCTCATCATCAAAGTCCAAAACTGGACCTTTGATTCCGCTGGTGTAAATAAAGATAGAAGCATGATCAGCGATTTTATCCTGAAGTATCCACATTATCTGAGCCTTATTGACTGCAACTGAATTAGTGGCACTTTGAGGCAATTGAGTAAGTTTAAATCAACCAAGAGGAGTATTGAAAGTAGTGAGGGTGCAAGAGATAGGATGAAAGGATTGGTCATAACCACCCATGATTTTCCCTAGACAATAGCAAGCTCTCCCAGAGAAAGAATAAACAAATTCTTCAGTTGCAGGAGGAATACCAGAGTCTTTGATAGTAACTTTGTTGAGGCTTTGAAGATAGTGAACTATTCTAAGTTTACCATTACTCTTGAGTACGGATTGGTCATAACCACCCATAATGTCCCCTAGAAAATAGCAAGGTCTCCCAGGGAAGGAATAAACAAATTATTCAGTGGCAGGAGGAATACCAGAGTCTTTAATAGAAACTTTGTTGAGGATTTGAAGATAGTCAACTATTCTCAGTTTGGCATTACTCTTGAGGACACAGAAGACAGGGATGAAATCAATGGAAGTTGACTTTTCATATAAACAAGTACAAACTTGTTTGCAGACCAACTTGATAAATTCTTCAACTTTAGCAGAAGGGATTGGAATCTTTTTATTTTGCCAAGGATCATTTTCAACTACAGGGATGATATAAGGGAGACCATAGGATTCTTTCAAGAGGCCTCTCTTTTCATCACAGGAGGCAATAGATTTGTCCCTTAGGGATAATAAATTTTTGATTAAATTCAACTAATCAGGAAGAAGCCATCAATCTGGACCAATGTTGACCACTTTCAGATGTTCCTGAGTGACTCAACCATTAGACACAAAGGGGCCAGTAAGGGATTGAGATAAAACACAGTAAGGATCACAAAATAAGGGAGTGCGCATGAGAGGAGGATTGAGGTTGAGATTCATAGGCTGTTTGACTGGTTGCACCATTTTTAAAACAGGTTTATACCCTTAGCAAAAGAGAGAAGTTCTTGTTTCCTCCAAGAATTGACCAGTGAGAGCTGACTACAAAAACTGAGACCAAGTTCCAACATCTTCCACTTCCAATGCTCTGCAATGTCCTTGAAGGGAGCCTTTTCCATAAAGGGAGAACCAGGAGATACTACTTTGCTCACATGTGTGGCACAAGGTAGGGTTTTTAAAACAATGGTAGAATATTGCACCAGCGGTGCAAAATTTGGAGGACTTTCTTTTACCCCAAATTGCATCCACTGAAGCCCATATTCCTCCATACCAAAGCCACCAAGAATAGAATTGAAATCACAATCTAGTTTATAATAATTGCAGTGATTCAAACCAGAGCTAAAAGAAGATTTATCAGACCTAAGATTACAAGGAAAAGAAGACATAACCAATCCAGAGAGAGAAGAAATATTTTTGGAGTTTCCCATTCTGACATGTTTTTGATTTTTAATGCTTTCCAGATCAGAAAAAAATGTTGAAAAAAAAAGAAAAATAAGCCTCAGGGATGATATTTTATCCTTGAGTTGAAGTCCAAGGCTGAGAAGAACTACAACTATCAGTAGGATCAACTACTCCAATAAAAAATTAGAGGAATTGGAATTATCCTTCTGCTTCCCCTTTAAACCCAATTTAGGATGATGAACAGGGAAATCTCTTTCCCAACAATCAGAATCCAAAGAACAGAGAGTGACTTCAATTTTCTACCATCTGCATCAGGGATGAGAATTCTCTCCCCAAATTTATCAGAAAGCATCAGGGTAGCACCAAAATCCATTAAGAAAGGTCAACCCAAGATCATAGGAACTTCCAAAAAATTGATTAAAAAGTGAAAATTTCCAATAATTTTTTGACCAAATCAAACAGGGAAATCTTCAGCAATACCAACCAGTTCACCAGATTGATTCCCTATCCCATAAAGCGCAGAATTGAAGCAGACCCTAGGACTAAGCTTGAGTTTTCAGGACATAACATCTGAGATAAAGTTGAGCTGAGAACCAGAATTGACAAGGAGAGAAACCATTTTAACTGAATCACCAAGATAAAAAGGAAGAAAACCAAGAGGAAAGGAGTAAAGGTTGGAATATGAGGAGGGACCTGTTCCACCAGAGTCCTCCGTCAAATTTCCAGAGGAAACCTTGAATTTGTCAGGAAAGTCTCCACATGTTGACAAGTGACCCAGTTCTTGATTCCTTCAGCAAAAAATGGAGAAATCAACAGTAGTTCAGTCACAGATATATCAGGAATTTTAAGGTCTTAATTTTGTTTTAATACGCCTTCCACAGCATTGGGGTGGTCCTTTGAAATTCCCCTCTTGAACCAAACTTTGGGCTGGGTGGAGGGAGGAATTTCATGTGAAGCAGGGACTAAGATAGGATCAGAAGGTTGGGGTGATTTAGCAGAAGAGGAGTAAGACCAGAGTGGTCTTGAAAGCTTTACATGAGTGGTTCCTTTTCCACCTCCATTTCTTCTACATCAGAGGAAGGAGTCTCAGGTGAAGATTGATGTTTGACAGGTTTTTGAAGAATTGAAGTTGGCAAGGAAGGTGCTTTATGAGGTTTGGGTTCCTCATTTCATTTACTAGCTGGATCAGATTGATAATTCCCAGCAAGACTGGATTAGGAGATGGCTGGAGGGTACCAAGGATGAAGGGAGCCACAAGAATTTTGAAAATCCAAAGAAGCCAAAGATGCCTTCATAGGAGGAGCTTTCTGATAAAGGGCTACCACATATAGGGCAAGATGAATCAAAAGGGATCAAAGCACCATTAGGAAGAAAGAAATTTTTCCCCTTCTGTTCCACCAACTTTTCCTCTTTATCCTTCTGGAGTTTGAGACATCTAACGGTTCCATTGCCTTCCCTATGACAGTAGTAGTAGACCAGAGTGGATTTAGGAACAGAGTTAGAGGGTGTAGGAGTAGCAAGGAAAAAAATCTTTTGATCAATTTTTTTCTGAAAATCTCAGAGTATTTTGGTGATTTTGTCTATAGTAACAGATTCCTTGTTGGACTGGGGATTTGGTTTGGGCCTGCAATCAGCCTCCATATTATTCATAATTTTGTTTTATTCTTTGAAAGGAGGAGAGAGGAATGATTCATTTTTTCTAAGTTTTTCAAAATTTAAAGTAGTTTGACCTTTCATGACTTCATCCACAGAACTCCTAAGGACAAGGAAAACAGGGATCTTTAATCAATTATCCCTGGTAGTTATCATTGATCCAGACTTGACCAATTCATCCCTAATTCTTTCCTGCACTCCCAGAAAAAAAGATTGGAAAAATCACACTCAAACGTTGTCCTCAGTATCAATGTGATTGTTTTGGATAAGATAATCTTTGATTTGATCCCATGACTTCCTAAAAGACTAATATTCAGAGGCTGAAGAGACACCACCATTTGAGATCCACTGAGAAACAAGAACATCCAATTCCTGAAAAGTAAACCAAGCTACACCTATTTCACCCCAATATGCCAACATTGCTTCCCTTAGAAGCGTCCAGTTATGGTTTTTCAATCTATAAAACAACTTTATTACTTCCATGGCTTCATCAGAGGAGATAAAAAATTGTAACTGGTAGGCCATATTGTATTAACTTGCCCCATCCCCTTCAGCAGCCATTTTTTAAGAGTCAAAGAACTGTTCCACATTTTTCCCATTGAACCCTAAGTACTTGTTCTTAGGTTTGATCTTGACCATCTTAGCCCAAAAAGAGGTGGCAGGAGTACCAGTAGAGGCCATTCTGAATAACAGAATTTCCTAGAGGATCCAAAGAGCAGGATTCCAAAGTGGCTCTCAAGTGTGGAAAGAGTAGGTTTTCACAAAAAACAAAAAATAATCTTTCCAAGATGGCGCACAATTGGGAGGACTTACTACTAGGTTAATTTGCCTCCACAGATCAGATCTAAGAAAATAAAAACAGAAAAGGGAAAAGAGAAAAAAAAAGGCTTTTGAAGTTGATTCTTGGGACTATAAATCCCAAGGTTTCCCAGCCTGGGGGACCAAATTTAAAACTCCTAATGGTGCTGGCCCTTGTGGTGACCAATTTGGGACACCTTATAAGAAAAGGGAAAATTTTTAAATTTTTATATATAATCTTTCATCTGACCATGAAAAAAAGAATTGTTGACCCTTAAAGCTTGCCCTCCCATCCGTTAGTTGGCATCAAAATCCCCTCCAAGCATCTCCAATTGGTGCTTCTGATATTCCAAAACCAGAATTTGGACTTCTTCCATCACCTGTTGCCACAAGCACTCCTTCTGCTCCAGCTTTTGGTCCACCTGCTCATGTTGTGTCCGCCTCAGATCCAGAACTCTCCAATAAGAGCTCATCTTCCCATACCATCCACCAATCATTCATCACTCTTGCGCGTCATCTTTCTCATCAACCCCATGTGGTTTGCTGTTTTTGGCAGCTGATTATTGCGTGGTAATGACTATTTATGGCCCTCTTCATCATCCTCTTGCATGGTCATCCAATCCATGCCCGTGGGTTTGCTCATCTTGCACAGTAATCCAATCTGCGCCCGTGGGTTTTCTCATCTCACGTGGTCATCCAATTCATGCCTTTGGTTTGCTCATCCTGCACAGTTGTCTTGTAGCTGCCGCAAATCTTGTCCTCAACCTTGGCTTATCCTAACTTTTGCCCAATCTCTCCCATCCTTTGAACCAAGCTCAATGATCAAACTCACCAATCATCTCCCACCAACATCAGACACATCATTGAGCCCTTCCTCCTTCAATATCTGGCTGGCTGAAGGCCAACATCATATATTTCCCACCCCATCACCTCCTCTTTGCTCCTCTGACGGACCACAAGCTATTTCTTGCAGACATCAGTTCCATCAGCTGTCCTCCTGAACACATTGCCTGCAGCCACTCACCATCTGAAACCTCTATCTCTTGTCCACAAAGCCACGGAAAATCATTTTCTGCCACTCAGTTTCTGCTCTCATCTGTAGTATCACTTTTAAATAGTCTACAGGGCCCTGTTTCCCATAAAAGGAGGGGCTCTCCCCTGCTTTTTTCATCATCATCCATTGTGGTATCCAAAGAAGAAATCAATGGGAGTGAGTCCATCTTCCCCAAAACCCTTATCTGAGAAATCAGTTCATCATCCTTATCCTGGGTATATCCTTGATTTCCCCTTGATCCTTGAGCATCCATACTAAAAAATCTGATCCGCAATTCTGTGGCCCTGTTCCTTATCACCAACCCATATCCTTTCTGGTTGAAGAAGAGCTCATTCAATTTGATTGTTGAGTGTGTTATACCACTCCTTGATCCTCTTTTTTGACCATACTTGTCTTGATAATTCTTTGATTTTCCTGCTGGAACCATCCATGTTTGGCTGAGAGGTTTTATTAAGCTTAAACCTGGAGTTTTGAACCTCCCTGTATTTCCTCAAAGTAGCATTTTTCCATGCTATTCTTGATTTATTTGAGAAGTTTTAGGTCCTTCTTGTTCAAATTTTTCATTGCTTTGCTTCTAGAGCTTTTTAAAAAAAATTGCCCTGTTTTTTACAGCCACCCACCGTTATCTGCTACCCTTCAAGCGCTTGATTCCGGAGAGTTGGGAAGCTTTATTGAGAACCTGGAGGTTGGTTGGGATTGAGTTGATCTTTCCTAATCTTCTGCTGACAACAAGTGTTATTAGCTTTTGGGTGTTGTTACTTACAGCTGCCTTGTTCTATTGAACTCTGAAATATATTTAACTTCTTTTGTTCAAGTCTTTTTCCGCACCATCTTGCCTCAGATAGTTTTGTTTGAAGCTACTGATTGCTATTGAACTCATCCCCATCCTATTGATTCCTTATTCTTAAGTTTCTGACCTTGATTTTGGTTACATTTAAATAATTTTGTAACACTCAGGAGGGCAGCCTAAAAAGCAGTTTTCCCCTCCACAGAACTGCCTGCGGCCAGAGCTGTTTGGAGTTTTACACGGTAGGAAGTCCTGTGGAGGGAAAAGTTTCTTTTTAGGCTGCCCTCCTGAGAGCTACAAAACATATTTAAATGTAACCAGAATCAATGTCCAGAACCTTGTGGATAGGGAATCAACGGGAGGGATGATTTTCATAGTGATTGGTAGCAACATAAAACACTATCTGAGGCAAGATGGTGTGGTAAAAGACTTGAACAAACTAAGTTAGAGTTTTTTCAGATTTCAATATAACAAGGCAGTTGTAAGTAACAACACTGGTAAGCTAATAATTCTGGCCATCAGCAGAAGATTAGGAAAGATCAACTCAATCCCAACCAATGGCTAGGTTCTCAATGAACTTGCCCAACTCTCTAAAATCAAGCTCCTGAAGGGTACAAGATAACTGTGTCTGGCTGTAAAAAACAAAGCAATTTGTTTTATGAAGCTCCAGAAGCAAAGAAATAACAAATTTGAACAAGAATAACCCAACACTTCTCAAGGGACTCAAGATTAGTGTGGCAAAATTAAACTTCAAAGAAGTAAAGGGTGAGTTAATACTTTATTTAAGCTTGATAAAACCTCTTAGTCAAAGTTTAATGATTCCAAAAGGAAAATCAAAGAATGATCAAGATTAGTATAGCTGGAAAAGCAATCAAGGAGTGGTATAACACACTCAAGAATTCAACCAAATTAATTCTTCTTCAACCAGCAAGGCTATTGGATGGTGATAATTGATAAGGTCACAGAGGACCAATCAAAAGATTTGCCTATGGAGGCTCAAGGATCAGAGGGCAATCTTGGATAAACCTGGGAGAAAGATGATGAATTGCTCAGTTCACGGTGGAGTAGATAGACTCACTCCACATGGATAAATTTATTGATTGATTCAGATGATGGCTGATACAATGATGAAAAAAAGATGCAAAGGGAGGAGAGAGCCCCTCCTTTTATATGCAACAGACCCTTTGTAATATTTACAAGGAGATGACACAAATGAAGCTGGGAGAAAAAAAATAATTTTTTCTCATTTTTTTTTTTTTTTTTTTTATAGATGAAAGATTATGTAAAAAAATAATTAAAATTTTTGGCCTTTTTCTGAGGTACCATAAATTTGTCACCACAGCGCAAAATGACACATTGTAAGACTCCAAACCTTGCTGGCTGCAGGAAGTTCTGTGGAGGGGAAAACTGCTTTTTAGGCTGCCCTCCTGAGTGTTAAAAAATTATTTAAATGTAACCAAGATCAAGGTCCAGAACCTTGTGAATAAGGAATCAATAGGAAGGGGATTATTTGATAGTAATTGGTAGCTTTAAACAACACTAGCTGGGGCAAGATGGTGCAGGAAAAAACTTGAATAAGTAAAAGTTTGTTCAGAGTTCAATAGAAAAAGGCATCTGTAAGTACAAATTCCCACAAACTAATAATTCTAGTCTTCACAGAAGATTAGGAAAGATCAACTCCATCCCAACCAACCTCTGGTTTCTCAATGAATCTTCCCAACTCTCCGCAATCAAGTGCTTGAAGGATACCAGATAACTGTGGGTGGCTGTAAAAAACATGGAAATTCTTGTAAAGCTCTAGAAGCAAATAAATAACAAATTCCAACAAGAATGACACAACACTTCTCAAGGAACTGAAGAATAGCATGGCAAAATGCAACTTAAAGGAAATACAGGGAGTTTTAACACTCCACGTTTCAACCTTAAAGAAACCTCTCATTCAAATGTGACTGGTTCCAGAAGGATAATCAAAGAATGATCAAGACCAGTATGGTCAAAAGAGAGGATCAAGGAGTGGTATAACACACTCAAGAATACAAATGAATGGGTTCTTCTTCAAACAGCAAGGCTATTGGTTGGGGGCAAGGATCAGAGTTTTTAGCATGGAGGATCAGGATCAAGGGGAAATCAGCAATATACCCAGGATAAGGATGATGGATTGATTGCTCAGATAAGGGAGGGGCAGATGGACTAACTCCCAGGCATTTATTGATTGGATACCACAATGGATGATGATGGAAAAAGCAGGGGAGAGCCCCTCCTTTTATGGGAAAGGGACCCTGTAGACTATTTTCCATTGGATGACACAAATGAGAGCAGAAAAATATTTATATGTATTTATATATATATATTTCTATATATATATTTCTATATATATATATTTCTATATATATATTTCTATATAAGTATTTATATATGTATATATTTCTATATATATGTATTTCTATATATATATATTTATTCCTTTATTTATTTATTCATTTATATATTTTTAATTTTCACAGGGAAAAAAATGATGAACTGATCAAAACGCCTTGTGCGGGAATCATCTCAATACAAAATAAAAGAAAAAATAAAAGCTTGGAGGGAAACCGTGGATGAAAAGATGAGCAACAGGAGATGAGCCACCGCGGAGGCCCAACCGCAAGCAGCAAGACAACAGGTGCAAGATTCACAAGCAGATGGATTGATTAAAAGAAGTGAGACAAGCCCTGTGAAGCAGTGGTGGATGCTAGAGAGACTAGCAGATGAATTCACTGACAGCAGAAACCATGGGAAGATGAAGCACAAGGTAGGGATGAGGAGTTAAAAGCACAGATTAGGTCCAGGTGCAAGATGGGGGATGCAAGGATGCAACAAGTGTCACTCAGCGTGGCAGGAAGCAACCCAGGTTGCTAACAAGTTTTCATTGGAATTTGGATGATCATTTTTGGGACTGAGTGCAAGCCTTGAATAGGAGGTAGTGATTGCTGAGATTGGAGGATGACCAAATTGGATAGCACCAATTGATGGGCTTAACCTACTGTCATGGAGTGTTACAGGGGGTGAGGCAATGGTTTGATTGAGAAGTAATCTGGGCAACAGCAAAGGACAGATGAGAGAATGGGGGGATGTCAAATGGTGGTCTCAGATTTTGCCACTGATCCTTTTTGGTTGGGTGATCTGAGTAATCCGGGATGATGGGGATGATGAAGATGGCCAATGGCCAATTTTTGTAGAGTGGTGTGGGTGGAAATCAATGCGTTCAGGGCCAAAAAAAAATTGGATGCTGAACCCAAAACGGAGGAGTTGAACACAAGGCCTGAGGGCTTGAACACCCCAGAGGCCCTTCCAAGGCCACTAGGACAAGCAGAGGTTGGAGGAAGGGAAAATTGAAAGCTTGCCATACAGAAACAAAATTCCCATTTAATTTTTGTTTTTTTGATAGATAGGTGAAAGAATATATGGAACAAAAATTGAAAATTTTTCCCTTTTCTTATCAGGTGTCCCAAATTGGTCACCACATCTCCCTAACTTACAGACTGTCCCTTGTCTGCATCTCAATTTTGAAGGTATTAAGAAAAGGAGCAATGCAAAGAAATTGAAACAGAAGAATGGCCATTTCTTGATCTTGAGAGAGATTGAATAGTTTTAAATATCTTGATACATCCAAAAGAGCCCTAGAAGTGGCAGAGATAAAGCAAAGAAGGCATCCCAGGTGCTCATGTATGTGGCATGAAGTACAGTTTCAAGAATGATGGTAGAAGAATGCCCTGGTGGTGCATAATTGGGAGGACTTAATTTTGAGATAAGTGGCCTCCTCAACAATGCAACTCCTTGAATTGATCAGCAGAGAAACTTCTGGCCAACTGAGTACCATCCAGCTTTTCCAAAACATAAGATTTACCTCTGACTTGACAAATCACCTCTAGGGACCATTGCAGCAATTTGAGAAAAGCTGTCCCCACTGAGTATCCAAGAATCAATTATAAGCTAAAACTAGATAACCAGGATTTAAGGGATCCTTGATTTTATTCAAGTGCTTATATTACCAATACTGAACCAATTTTTTTCTTGATTCAATCATTTTTTCATAAGCTTTATCACTAACATCTTCACTTTGCTCCAGTTGCTTGGATTGAGCAACTAATAGATCAGTGGTTGAAGACACCTCCTCCAATGAAATACCCAAGAAGGATTCCATTTTAAGATCCAGATGAAGAACTGCTCTTTTACCAAAGAAATTTTCATAAGGTGAGTAGCCAGTGGTTCATTTGGTTGGGATTTGATCAGAGAAGAGGACAAGAGGGAGAAATTTGTGAAAATTCTTGCCACTTTCACCAGCCAGTTTTACAAGTGCAGCCTTCAAAGGAGCATGGCCTTGTTCCACCATACCTTGGCCTTCAGGATAATAAGGAGTAGTGAATCTATGTTTTCCAATAAGAGATTGGATAATTTCAGAAATTTTGAAACTGAATTCAGAGCCACCATCAGCAAAGTAAGATAAAGCCAAGACATAAAGCATAATCCAAGTATTTTAGAGGAAGGCTGCTACTGATTCTGAGCTAAGATTCTTAAGAAATCTTGCTTCAACCCATCAATAAAAATCATCTCTAGCCACAATGAGGTAGTTAGCACCACCTGCATTGATATGAACCACATCCATAGCAATCCTCCCAAAGACAGTGGATTCCCCAGTGGGATAACAAATTTCAGCTGGAGGCCTAAGATCACATTTTTGAAAAACTTCACAACTCTTGCACCGTTGATAGATGGATTTCTTCAGAGATGGCCACCAGAATTGTTTGGATAATTATTGATAAGTTTTGGTTTACCCACAATTCCCAAGACCCTCATGGAAACTTCCAAGGATATAATCTTGTTTAGAATGGATAGTAACAACAATGAGAGCACAAGGATATCCTCTTTTAATAAGCCTAGAGATTTTTAAAAAGAAATTAGAAGACTTTCTTTTGAGGGATTGGAATTCTTTAGCAGAGAGATCAGGAGGTCTTTGAAAATTTAAAAGGTACTGCTCTAGTTTAACCCAGAACCCTTGCTGAAAGCCAGAATAATCTTGAGAGGAGAAGGAGAAGACTGGATGGATTAAATTTTCTTCTTCAATGAAATCCTCTCCCACATCAGATTCTTCATCTCCAATAGGAGGTCAAGATGAACCATCAGGCATGGTAAAAGATTTTCCAGGCCTGTGAAAAATATCAAAAGGGAAAATAAGGATAAAGGCCACCCAAAGAGTCATAGGAGCATTTGGAAGGCTGGGAGAATTCATCATTTTATGATGGGTTGAGCTTTGACTTCTAGTTTGAAATTTTGACCCCAGAGGATGGTTTGGAGCTTTTTCAAAATTTGAGCCACGCGACAGAGTTCCAGTTTTGGTTGAGAGTATCTGGATCCTAAATCTGAAAACAACAGAGATTCATAGAGAGCAGGACAGTCCCAACCATTTTCATCTTCCTGAGTATAAACAGCCCAAACAGTTTGATAACTAGAATAAACAGCTAACTTGATCTTGTCATCCCCAGGTCCATAATGGATCTTTTTCAAAAATATGTATTTACCAAAAACCATTTTGAGCAACTGAAATGAATGTTAAAAATCTTGGGTCCAAATCCATTCAGCTTCCTTCTGGGTTAGACAATGCAAACAAGCACAGATTTTGGATAGAAATGAGATTAAGATTTGAACATAAGTTACAACAATTAGAAAGTCTCTAACTTCAGTGGGATTGATTGAGGTGGGCCAAGAGATGATCTAGTTCACTTTGGCTGGTGCCATCCTTCTTCCTTCCTTGCAGACCACATGACCAACAATTTCTGGAGCAGAGACACAAGCAGCCAATTTGGATCCAGAGACATTAAGGCCAGAATCCTCAATTCAAAACATAATCCTTTCCAAAGTAGTAGAGTATTGACAGATAAATCAACAAATTCCTGGATGCAAAGGTAAAAGCTCATTATCATAATCTGAAACTGGACTATGAATTCTGCCATTTTCAATAAATATATCAGCATGATCAGGGATTTCATCCTGGAGGATCCACGTCATCTGATCCTGATAGACTGAAACCAAATTGGTGGCACCTTGAGGCAATCAAGTAAGTTGCAATTGACAAAGAGGAGTATTGAAATTAGTGAGAGGGCAAGAGATAGGATGTAAGTATCTTTTTTTCATAAACACCCATAATGTACCCCAGACCATAGCAAGCTCTCCCAGAGAAAAAATCAAAAAATTCTTCAGTGGCAGGAGGAATACCAGAGTCTTTAATTGTAAATTTGTTGAAAGGTTAAAGATCATGAACTATTCTAAGTTTACCATTACTCTTGAGGACACAGAAAACAGGGCTGGAATAAATGGAGGTTGACTGTTCATATAGACCAGTACAGACCTGTTTGCGGATCAATTTGATGAATTCATTGATTTTAGCAGCAGGGATTGGAATCTTTTTATTTTTCCAAGGATCATAATCAACTACAGGGATGATATAAGGGAGAGCATACAATTCTTTCAAGAGACCTCTTTCTTCATCACAGAAAGCAACAGATTTTTCTCTTAGGTTTAAGAAATTTTTGATAAAATTCAACTCATCAGGGAGAAGCCATCCATATGTACAAAAGTTGACCACTTTCAGATTTTCTTCAGTGACACACCATTAGGCCCAAAGGGACAAGTAAGAGATTGGGATAAACCACTGTAAGGATTGCAAGATGAGAGAGGATGCATGAGAGGATGATTTAGGTTGAGAGGCATAGGCTGTTTGACTGGTTGCACCTTTTTTGCAACTGGCTTATACTTGGTAGCAAAAGAGAGAAGTTCTTGCTTCCTCCAAGTATTGACCCGCAAGACTTGACTACTAAAACTGAGGCCAAGTTCCAACATCTTCCATTTACAATGTTCTGCAATGTCCTTGAAGGGAGCCTTTCCCATAAAGGGAGAACCAGGAGATAATAATTTGCTCACATGTGTGGCACTAGGTTTGGTTTCAAAAATGAAAGTAAAAGATTGCCCCAGACGTGCACAATTGGGAGGACTTACTTCTCCCCCAAATTGCTTTGACTGAAGCCCATATTCCTCCATAACAAAGCCATTAAGAATAGAATCAAGATTGGGATATAGTTCATAATCATTGCAGAGATTTGATCAAGAACTGAAGGAGGATTTATCAGACCTAAGAGTTCAAGGAAAAGAAGACACAACAGATCCAGAGAGAGACAAAGTATTTTTGGAAATTTCCAGATTAAATTTTTTTTGCTTTTTAATGCTTTCCAGATCAGAACAGAATGATTATAAAAAAGAAAAATAAGCCTCAGGGATGAGAGTTGACCCTTGAGTTGAAGTCCAGGGCCAAGAAGAACTACAACTATCAGTAGGATCAACTATTCTGCTAAAAAATGAGAGAAATTGGAATTATCCTTCTGCTTCCACTTGAAAATTTATTTAGGAGTATGACCAGGAAAATCTCTTTCCCAACAACCAGAATCCAAAGAACAGAGGGGAGCTTCAATCTTTCTACCATCAGCATCATGGATGAGAATTCTCTCCCCAACTTGATCAGGAAACATCAGGGTAGCAACAAAATCCATTAAGAAAGGTCAACCCAAGATCATAGGGCCCACCAAAGAAGTGATCCAAAATTGACAGGTTCCAAAAAGTTTTTTACCAATCCAAACAGGGACACCTTCAGCAATACCAACCCATTCACACAACTGATTCCCTATCCCACAAACCGCAGAATTGAAGCTGACCCTAGGACCAAGCTTGAGTTTGCAGGCCATAGAATCCAAAATTAAGTTAAGCTGAGAACCCAAATTGACAAGCAGTGAAAAATTTTTCTTATCAAGATAAAAAGGAAGAAAAACAAGAGGACAGGGGTAAGGATTGGAAACTGAGGAGGGATTTTTTCCACCAGATTTCTGCATCAAAGTGCCAGAGGAGACCTTTAATTTGTCAGGAACAATCTACACATGTCAATGAGAGAACCATTTCTCCATTCCTTCAGAAACAGAAGGAGTAATCAACAGTAGTTCAGCCACAGATAGATCAGGAATTTTGAGATCAGAAATTTTCTTTAATACCCCTTCCACAGCTTTGGGGTGATTGTTTGAAATTCCCCTTGCAAACCAAAATTTGGACTGGGTGGAGGGAGGAAGTTCAGGTGAAGTGGGAACTAAGATGGGATAAAAAAGTTGAGGATATTTAAAAGATAAAAGAGTAGGATCAGAGTGATCTTTAAAGCTCTCCATGCGTGGTTCCTTTTCCACCTCCATGTCTTACACATCGGAGGAAGGAGGCTCAGGTGAGGATTGATGCTTAGCCAGTTTTTGAAGAATTTAGGATGGCAAGGAAGGAGCATTATGAGCTTTGGTTTCCTCATTTTTTTCCCTAGATGGATCAGATTGATAAGCTCCAATAAGAATAGAGGAGGATATTGCTGGAGGATCCCAATTTTGAAGGGTACCACAAGAAGATTGGAAATTGAAAGAAGCCAAGGATGCCTTCATAGGAGGTGGGTGCTGGTAAGAGGCCACCACATGACCAATAGGGCAAGAAGAATCAAAAGGGATCAGGGCACCATTAGGAAGAAAGAAATTTTTTCCCTTCTTTTCACCAAAAATTCCTCTTTATCATTCTGGAGCTCATGGCATTGACCAGTTCCACGGCCCTCCCTATGACAGTAGTAGCAGGCCAGAGTGGATTTAGGAACAGAGTAAGAATTTCTGGGAATAGCAACAGAGGAAATGTTTTGATCCAACTTATTCTCAAAAGCTTGAAGTAGTTTTTTGATCTTGTCCATATTTTGAGTTTCCCTGTTGGACTTAGGATTTGGTTTAAGCCTACAATCCACCTCCATCTTATTAATGATTTTGTTTGATTCTTGGAAAGAAGGAGCATGGACTGGTTCAGTGGTTCTATGTTTTTCAAAAGTTAAATAATTTTGACCTTTCATAACTTTATCCGCAGCACTCCTCAGGATAAGGAAAACAAGGAGCCTTAATCCCTTATCCCTGGTGGTGATCATTGATCCAGACTTGACTAATTTATCCCTAATCCTCTCCTACACTCCTGGCAAAACAGATTGGAAAAATTACACTCAAATTTTGTACACCCTATCAATTTAATTGTTTTGGATAAGAAAGGATTGGATTGGGTCCCATTAATTACTAAAATACTGATAATCAGAGGCTGAAGAGACACCACCATTTGAGATCCACTGAGAACCAAGATCATCCAAGTCCTGCAAAGTAAACCAAGCTACATCCATTTTTTCACCAATATGACAACATTGCTTGCCTTAGAAGCATCCAGTCATGAGATTTGAATCCATCAAATGATTTGATCACTTCCATGACTTCATCAGAGGAGATAAAAGATTGTAACTTGTAGGCCATATTGTATTCACTTGCCCCATCCACTTCAGCAGCCATTCTGTAAGAATCTAAAAACTGTTCCAAATTTACCTTGTTGAAACCTAATTTCTTGTTCTGAGGTTTGATATTAAACATCTTAGGTCAAAAAGAGGTGGTGGGAGTACCAGTAGATGCCATTTTGAATGAAAGAATGTCCTAGAGGATCCAAAGAGCAGAATTCCAAGTGGCTAACAAGCGTGGCAAGAGTAGGGTTTCACAACAAAAACAAAAAGAATATTGCCCAGATGGTGCACAATTGGGAGGACTTACTTCCAAAACAAATTTCCTCCACACATAAGATCTAAGAAAAGAAAAAAAAAGAAAAGAAAAAAAAGAAAAGAAAAAAATTGCATTTCAAAGTTGATTCCAAAAGTGTTGAGACTGTAAATTCCAAGGTTGCTGGTTTGATCCCGGCCCAAGGGCCCAAATATAAGACTCCAAACAGTGCTGGCTGCAGGCAGACATGTAGAGGGGAAAGGTGCTTTTTAGGCTTCCCTCCTGAGTGTTACAAAATTATTTAAATGTAACCAAGATCAAGTTCCAGATCCTTGTGAATAAGGAATCAATAGGAAGGGGATGATTTTGATAGAAATTGGTAGCTTTAAACAAAAATATCTGAGGCAAGATGGTGCAGGAAAAAACTTGAATAATAGAATTAAAAGTTTCTTCAGAGTTCAATATAACAAGGCAGCTTTAAGTACCAATCCCCACAAACTAATAAACCTAGTCTTTGCAGAAGATTAGAAAAGATAAACTCAATCCCAACCAACCTCCAGATTCTCAATGAATCTGCCCAACTCCCTGCAATCAAGCGCTTGAAGGGTACCAGATAACTGTGGGTGGCTGTAAAAAACAGGGCAATTTGACTTATGAAGCTCTAGAAGAAAAGCAATGACATATTTAACAAGAATAACCTGATACTTCTCAAGGGACTCAAGAGTAGCGTGCCAAAATTCAACTTCAAATAAATAAGAGATATTCAACACTCCAGGTTTCATGCTTAAAGAAACCTCCCAGTCAAAAGTTACTTGTTCCCAAAGGACAATCAAAGAATGATCAAGACCAGTATGGTCAAAAAAAATGATCAAGGAGCGGTATAACAAACTAAAGAATCCAAATGAATGGGTTCTTCTTCAAGAAGCAAGGCTATTGGTTGGTGATAAGGAACAGGGCCACAGAAGGGAGGATCATAGTCTTGAGTATGGAGGCCCAAGGATCAAGGGTAAATCAATGATATACCCAGGATAAGGATGATGGACTGATCTCTCAGATAAGGGTTGTGGGGAAGATGGACTCACTCCCATGGATTTCTTCATTGGATACCACAATGGATGATGATGAAAAAAGCAGGGGAGAGCCCCTCCTTTTATGGGAAACAGGGACCTGTACACTATTTACAATTGGATGACACAAATGAGAGCAGAATAAATATATATATATATATATATATTTCATTTTCACAGGTAAAAAATGATGAAATGATCAAAAAGACTCACCCTGGAATTTTCTTAATACAAAATAAAAGAAAAAAAAGAACAGCTTGGGAAGGAAACCATAGATGAAAAGATGAGCAACAGGATATGAGCCACTGCAGAGGCCCAAACGCAAGCAGCAAGACAACAGGTGTGAGATCCAAAAGCGGGTGGATTGAGTAGCAGCAGAAAGAAAAGCCGCGCCAAGCGATGACAGATGTTAGACAGGCTAGCGGATGAATTGAGTAAAAGAAGAAACAGTGGGTGGATTAAGCACAAGGTAGGGATGAGGAGTGAAAAGTGTGCATTAGCGCCAGGTGCAAGATGGCAGATTCCAGGATGCAAAAAGCAATGGCGGTCAGAATTGCAGGAAGCAAGCCAGGTTGCTAGCAAGGATTTGTGGGAATTTGGATGATCATTGTTGGCACCAAGTGAAAGCCTCATATAGCATGTAGTGATGGCTGATATCAGAGGATGCCCCAATTGGATAGGGCCAATGGATGGCCTTGACCTAGCATCATGCAGTGGTAGAGGGGGTGAGGCAATGGTCAGATTGAGAAGTAAGCCGTGAAACAGCAACGGACACATGAGAGGAGGGGGGATGTCAAATGGTCGTCTCAGAGGTTGCAGAAAATCCTTTGCGGTTGGGTGATCTGAGTGATTTGCAATGATGGGGATGATAGAGATGGCTAATGGCAAATTTTTCTAGGGTGGTGTGGGTGGCAATCAATGAGCGCACGGCCAAAAAAAATAAAAATTGGATGCTGGTGTGGTTTTGTATTTATAACCTTGGATCCCGAACTGCGTTGCAGGCTGCACGCTCAGCAGTTGAGTATTTTAGGCTCAGAATTTGGTGAAGGCTGAGCCCACTTCAGGAAGGTCAGGCTTGCAACCTGCTTGGAAGAAGCATACCAAGTAATGGAGCCAACCCAACCAAGTTTGTGGGCCGCTAGTTTGGAAAGCAGGAGCGGGGCAATTGCGGGGTTATACGGGCCGGAGAGGTCCGCCCAAGCATAGGCACAAAACAAACCATGGATTACAGGATCTGCAGATGCACACAGACAGATAAACATGAGGGCTCTGAGTAGGACGTGGCGGAGGGCTGCGCCATGAGAAGGACAAACTGGATGTATTTAACAGCAGAAGGGTTTGGAGGAGTTGGGTTAGGGTTGGGCTAGGGTTCCCGTTTTAGGTTTCCTTTCTTAACTTTATTTTTAGGGTTTCAGTTGCACTTGTATTTAGGTTAGGACTGAGAGGGAGGACATAAAAACTCACTCTCAACTCAAGGTTTTTGGACATAATCACATCACCTCATCAAATATTATCACCAAAGGATCAGGGAAGGATTGAAGGACAGGAATATACACATCATTTTATTTATTCATCTTTATCTTATAAATATCTCTTACTCTCAAAACCCATTGGCACTCAGCCTCCTTACAGAAGCTTGGACCAATAACTTCCAAACTTGAGGACAACTTAGGGGAGCATTGCTCTCTTGTTTCCACACTGGACGCAAAAAGGAGAAGTTGAACACAAGGCCTAAGGACTTGAACACCCCAGAGGTGCTTCCAAGACCACTGGGACAAGGAAAGGTTGGAGGAAGGGAAAATTGAAAGCTTTCCGTACAGAAAGAAAATTTCCCTTTGATTTTTTTTTTTTTGATAGATAGATGAAAGAATATATATCAAAAAAAATTTAAACTTTTCCCTTTTCTTATGAGGTGTCCCAAATTTGCCACCACAACGTGGATGTTAAATTCCAAGATTTAAAGGATTGGGGGCATGAGAAAATTAATGCCCTTTAATTTTTATATTTCATTTTTCATTTTTCACTTTTTATTTTTATTTTTATTTTTATTTTTATTTTTTATTTTTTTTTATTTTTTATTTTTTATTTTTTATTTTTTTTATTTTTTATTTTTTATTTTTTATTTTTTATTTTTTATTTTTTATTTTTTATTTTTTATTTTTTATTTTTTATTTTTTATTTTTTATTTTTTATTTTTTATTTTTTATTTTTTATTTTTTATTTTTTATTTTTTATTTTTTATTTTTTATTTTTTATTTTTTATTTTTTATTTTTTATTTTTTATTTTTTATTTTTTATTTTTTATTTTTTATTTTTTATTTTTTATTTTTTATTTTTTATTTTTTGTTTTTTATTTTTTATTTTTTATTTTTTATTTTTTATTTTTTATTTTTTATTTTTTATTTTTTATTTTTTATTTTTTTTATTTTTTTATTTTTTATTTTTTATTTTTTATTTTTTATTTTTTATTTTTAATTTTTGATTTATTTTTTATTTTTTATTTTTAATTTAATATTTACTTTCTACTATAAATGATTGAAGTTATTCTTTGTTCGCTTATTCATTATTTAAAAAAGGTATATAAGAAAGAACAGAAAAACATACAACATAAATATAAAAAAACAATATAATCAAATAAATAAACAACAAGTTAGTTTATGGTTAAATTAAAATTTAAGAGTGAACATTTTTTAAAAAAAAAATCATGAAATAAATAAAGAAACAAAATATATATACATTGGGTTCTGGATGTTGGAAGGTTTGATAGTGTGGCCATCATAAAGATGGCAGTAGCAGAGTTGAGGGCCACACAGGGAAAAACCATTGGGATTTCCCTGCACAGCCTGCTTCCCCATCTACCCTTTTTAAAGGGGCTGAAGACATCTTTACCATACCAGGGAAAGAATTGAAAATCTAAAATTAAGACTTAACACCTTTTTAATAGGACAAAATGTCTTTAGGCTTGCATTTTTTGAATAAACTACTAAAATCATGCTCTAGGAAATGTTTTTTCCTTGATCTTTCTTTATTTTTTCCATGCTAAAACACACCATAAAGTGTGATTTGAAAAAGAAATTACAAAATAACTCATTTTTCAAAAAAAAGGCATTGATTTAGTAATTCTGGAGGAGTGAATTTCTTGTGGGCCTAACACAAGGAGTAAGCTGCTGATATGGCACTTCATTTGGTTTTATGCCAATAATAGGGTGTATCAGAGTTAAGAAAACCCGCCATTTTTTAATGGTGGGTTTCAAACCAAATCCGCTATTTCAAACCTGCCATTAAGAATCAAAAAAACCCACTTATTTCACATCAGACGTTTCAGAGTTACCTGGAAATAAGTGGGTTTTTTCAAATGAAGTATTTAAAGGCTTCCACCACCTTTTGGCGTCATCCACCCCTGGCTTCCCACCTCCTTCTAACTTGGACCTCATTGGAATAAAATTAGATTAATCCCTCTTCATCTCTTCATCACTATCCTCATCACTTCATCACTCTCATAACTTTATTGCTTTCATCACATCCAGCTAACTCTCATTGGATCACTATCCTGATCAGTTCATCACTCTCATCCATTTATTTCTTTCATCAAATCCAGATAACTCTCATTGGATCACTATCCTTATCAATTCATTGCTCTCATCCTTTTATTGCCTTCATCACATCCATCTAACTCTCATTGGATCACTTTCCTCATCACTTCATCACTCTCATCACTTTATTGCTTTCATCACATCCTAACTCTCATTGCTTTATCCCTCTTGTCACTTCATCACTCTCATCTCTTCCTATTCTCTTTGCTTCATCACTCTCATCCTCTCATCACATCATCACTCTCACCACTTAAACACTCTCATAGCCCTTTATCCCTTAATCCCTCTTGCTATTTTTAAATGGCCCCTCAGCAATCCTCCCCCTGCAAGTCCACTAAACAATCCAATGGACCAAAGCAAACATCTCTCAAGAACTCAACATCCAACAATCCTCCCCAATCAGCTTCCAAAGGCTCAAGTCAGCTCAAGAGAGCTGATCACATCATCCTGGTAAACTGTCTCAAAATTCCGTCCAACTACAATGCTTGCTTTGGATTGGACAATGAAACACGTGTTGGCCAACCTCCATCCTCTAAGGTCAATGGTTATCTCCTGATGGCCAATGATCTCAAGAATAAAACAAAAGGTAGGCTGGATCTGTCATCCAAAAAGATGAGGGAGCAATTCAAGAATTATTGAGCCAAGTCCAAAAAGGCCCACTCCATGTCAATCTCCACCAGCTTTGTTATCAGGGCCTCTGAAAAATCCAAGGGAATCAAATTGGTGGTTGATAAGTTGGACTCCATTTGTCCTTTTTATATTCAAATGGATGAAATCTTTGGAAAGAAGGCCAACATCACCCCCCCTAGCTGCTTTTTATGTCCAAAAATCTGATTCAGTTGACGCTGAGGACTTGGCTGGGGATTCTCAGCCTAGCAATGGTGATCCTGAAGAAGCCTATGAGTGGCCCCCATCCAATGCCAAGGAGGATATTCAAACACAATCAGCTCCAATCACGTCTACTTCTGCGTTGATTGAGGAGTCAAACCAAACCTTGGACCCCTCCAATCCTTCTTTGGATTGCTCTCTGCCTGGGTTGGAAGAACTGGAGAACTTGGCTGATGAGGAGGATTTCATTCCTGTATCACCATTGCCATCAAAATCTGCTCAAGTAAGGAACCAAGTTCTTTTCTCTTCTGTCAAGTTAATCCTGACTGATTTAGATTCAAAATAAACAGGCTTATCCATTCCTGAATGGCCAAAAACTCAAGCCAATGGGGCCTCAGACATCCCCTTCAAATTAGAGCAATGATGCTCCCACACAAACCTCCTCTGAAAAAGGAAAGCAAAAGGCCTCCAATTCCATCAAAATCAACCCCAATAGCATTCAAAAGAGGAGAAACACTTCAAATTTTTTGGGCTTTGAGGAGATCATGGAGAAGCAAGATTCAAGTAAGCCAATTGGATTATCCTTGATTTCAAAATCAAGCTTGTTCCTATTCCCCTCTGAAAAACAGTGAAATCACAAATTTAATCTGAAAAACTTCAGTTTGAAAAGGAGAAGTTGGATTGTCAACTGGCTATTGATTTTCAAAATCAGAAAGCCAAGAGTTTGGCTCAGCAGTAAAAATTGGATGCTGAGTGGAAGTTGAAACAGGCTGAGCTAGAATTTCAAAAAGAGGAAAAGGAGAAGGATCAACAGCAAGCACAACTGCAAATGGAGAGGGAACAACTGGTAACAGAAAAAAATGATGATTTTTCCATGGCTGCAGCATACATTTGTAGCAGTAGAACAGTAGATGAATTAAAGCAGATTACTCAAATGCTTGGCTTGTAAATATATTTTTTTTGATGAAAAACTTAAAAAGAAAAAAAAATCATTTTTGATTACAACACTGCTTAAGACTATTTTTAACCCCACCAATAAAAAAATATTTTTTCTTTTTATTTATACTTTTTTTCCATGAGTATATTTTCCTACTCCCCAAGTCCCTTCAAGTGTTTCTAGTTTTTTTTTTTTGATTTTCATTGAAATTGCCATTCTTGTATGAGTGGCGGTCTCCACAGCAGGAAAAGTACAGTACATACTTATTGGCTGCCCAAACCATTTTGACAACACCTTTTGCTTGAAGTCAATTCCAAAGCCCAGGTCAGGAAAAAGGAATTGGCCATCAGATACTTGATATTTTTTTGTGTTTCAATAAGTCTTCCATTTGATTTCCTGGTTGGAACTGCAAGTGAAAATTAATACTCAGAGATGTCACCTTTTTCAATGTGAGGTGAGTTGTAAAAAGAGCTGGGTGTGAGAGTGAAATGTGGAGATCAGTCAAGGGGGGTAGGTCAAGAACCAAATTTGAGTAATGAGAAGGAGGGGATGCCATTGTCCTTCAGTATTTCACTGTTTTATTCAAAGGGAAGTCTGTCCAAATTGCAAAACAATTGTCCTAAAATTTGAGAGACTTTGTCTTCCTTAAGATTGAGAAAAGCATACTCTTGAGGGGAAAATTGAATAGATTATTTCTTCACATAGCGTCCAAATAACTCAAAGGGTTCCATTGATTTTTGACATCCAATTTCCCAAATCTTTCCACCCCAATATCTTGAGGGACTAACTGCGTTGACAAATTTTTTTGACTGGTGACAGAAAGTTGTCACAAAGTTGATTTCCTTCTTGTCTTGATCAGAAAGTTTATCCAATAGGACAAATTAAATTATTGCAACAAGACTTTTGTGATCAGACTTATTGAGAAAAATTGCTTTTCCATGGTGGAAGAAATGAAATTGCTTGATTGTCTACTTTGCAAGTTCAAACTCAGCTGGTGAGGGTTTTCAATTGTTCTTTTTTTTCCAGAAGTAATTGCAGGATACAGATCCAGAGGTCATAGTTTCCATTCAGACCATACATCCTTTTCAATTATGCCCCCCTCTGCAAGTTCCAAAGAGATTTTGGATGCCCTCATTTGATCCCTCTTTTGCTTCAAATCCCTCTGCTTGCCACCTCTATTTATGTTTTTTGCCTGATCTTTTTCCATCTTGTTCCCTCCCAGGCAAATGCTCCGCTTGGGGTGAGGATCAAAAATGGATTCAATTTGGAGTGTAACATTGTGAGTGTGGTGGAAGAAGAAATGTAATTGAAGAAAAAGCGGTTAAAAAAGGATTACCAAAAAAATGTCAGTCAAGTGATCACAAAAAAAAAACCAAAAACAAATAAATAAATAAATAAAATTACTGGGTGTGGGAGTGAACTAATTGGGCTGGGCTTTTTATGCCCCCCCAAAAAAAAAATAGTTACATCATCAAAAAAAACATACCAGGGGGCAAACCAATTGGGCCGGGCCTTAGGTCAGGCCAGGAGCCCGGTAGGAAGGGCCCGGCACTGCTTTCAAGGCAGAGGGGGGGGAGGCTGCTGTCAACGCAGAGGGGGGGGGTTGGCTGCAGTCAATGCAGAGGGGGGGGCGGGGCCAAAGCAGCCTAAGGGGGGTGGTTGCCGGCTGTTGAAGCAGAGGGGGGGGCAAGCAACCAAGGAGGGGGTTGGGGGGGTCAGCTGCTGTTGACGTGGAGGGGGGGGCCAAAGGGGGGGGGGGGTTGGCTGCCGTCGATGCAGAGGGGGGGCAGGGCAAAAGCAGAGGGGTGGTTGAGGGGGGGGGCAAGCGACTGAGGAGGGGTTTGGGGGGGGGGGGTGACCAAGGTGAGTGGGGGGGCTGGCAAGTGCTGGCGGGTTGGCTGGCAAGGGTGGGGCCGCCAACCAAGCAAAAGGGAGGGGGTGGCAATGAAGGCAAGGGGGGGGAGCAGGCAAGTGAGAGGGAGCAAGCAAGAGGGGGGGAGGGGTAATTGTGAGGGAGCAAGCAAGGGGGGGGTAGGGGTAATTGTGAGGGGGGGAAAGGGAGGGGGAGTGATTGAGAGGGGGAGGGCAAGCAAGAGGGAGGAGAGGGGGGGATTCAAAGGTGAGGTTAGCAAGGATGGGTGGGAGGGATGGAAAAGCAGGATGAGGAGGATGGGGGGGGCTTACCTGGGAGATCAACCAAGGAGTTGGGGGTTCCTGAAGGTGGATGGATCAAAGGATCAGACTTGGATTATGGGGAGGATGAGGAGGATGGGGGGGAGCTTACCAGGGGTCCCAAACAAAGGAGGAGGTGAGGTGGTGGGTGAGGAGAAGCGGTGAGGTGGAGGTGGTGGGTGAGGTGGGGTGAGGTGGAGGGACCGGTGGTTTGGTGGGGTGAGGTGGAGGGTTGTTTTTGTCTAAGTCCACCAAAAGAGAAAAAAAAACAAGTGAGTCAGCCAATGAATTTTGGGTGAAAAACCAAATCCAAAAAAATACGGTGAAGGGATTTTTTGCCTATTTTGAAATCAAAAATTACTCATCAAAGCAAGCAAGGGTTAGAGGAAGAATCTTCTCTCTCACAGAAGAAGATGAGGGACAAGATGAGACAGGGATTAATTTAGGCGGATCAGGAATATCATCTTCAAATATTTTGTCCCATTCATCTTTGATGTTGGCCAAAAGGTTGTGAAGGATTACACAAGTGATAATCCAGTTGATGAGGAACTTCATGTCTTTGGGATTTTGAAGCTGGTTTTGCATTTCCCTTGAGCTGGCCCATCTTCCTTTCAGGACTCCTATTGCATGCTCAATACAAACTTGTGATTGGGAAAGATGATAGTTGAAATCAGTTTTTCCTTGATCATTGGATAAAAAATTCTGGTATGCTGGAACCACATATTTCCCACTAGCATAAGCTGAATTGGCCAGAAGGTATTTATCTTGGTCAAATTAAATCTCTTGTTGTTGGGCAATCCTCATCCAATTGAATACATATGAATTGTGACAAGAACCTGGAAGGCCAGAATGGAGGGATATGAACTTCTTTTTTTTATCACAAACAAGTTTCAGTGCCATGGAGTATCTAAACAAACAGACCAAACGCATTTGGTCAGTGTCTGATCAAAGGTGTTGGAAAAATTTTTGGAAAATAAATGAATCAATTTCCTTTTTTCCAATCATAATAGTCGTTGCCATCTACCTTGGGTTTTTGACTCAAGGTAATGGTGGTTCCATCAACAAAACCAATGCAAACCAGTAAATCCTTTGGTCTCCATTGCTTGAGATATCTCCTTGTGTTCTTCTTTGGTTGGCCAAGAAAGGACTGAGCAATGGAAAGATAGGATAGCAACCAAGAATATTTTGGTGTATGAGTCAATGGTTGCATACCCAACTGAGAATAGATTTTCTAATTGATGAATTGAGTTCCATTTCTATTTGATCCCAATCTACAAAGAGCAAAAGCCAGTTGGATATCTGTATTGCATTGGGGATTCCGAGAATTTTTCTGGAAGATGTGGTTGTCTTCAATCATCTTCAAAAGTTTTATGAATGAAGGCAATAGAGTTTGGAAAAGTTGCTGGAAGCTTAAGTTGGGGAGGAGATGAAGCTTTTGGCTTTCATACATAAGTTTGTGGATAGTTTGTCTTCTTGGAACCATGTATTACTTTTGTAATAGAGCATTCAAAGCCAACCAAGTTGATTCCAAATTGGAGTCTGAATGGGAGTCTGAATGGGAGTCAAATACTAACAAAAGTTCAGTCAGATTTTTTGCATTTTCAACCTGCTGCCAAGAATTTTGATGGGAAATGTTGAGAAAGATGGTGATTTGATGTGGGTTGATTAGATGATGATTGGATTTGTGTGAAGATGGAGATGTGAAGCAATTGAGATGTGAAGCAATAGAGATGTGAAGCAATAGAGATGTGAAGCAATAGAGATTTGAAGTTATGGAGATGTGAAGTGATGGAGATGAGATGTGTGTGATGTGACGGAGATGGGAACAGTATGGATTTGCTGATGTGGATGGTTGTTTTGGATGTGATGGATGTTGGATGGATTATGATGCATAAATGGTGGGTTTAATGGTGGGTTTGATGTTGGAGATCTGCCATTTTCTTGAAACCTGCCATTTTGAAATACACCAGTTAGGGGGTATGTGTGTTTCAGAAACCCGCCATTTTTAATGGCGGGTTTTGTCAAAAAAAATGGCGGGTTTCTAATGGCCAGTTTGCTGACTCTGATACACCCTAATGAGCAGTAAAAATTCTTTAAGTAAATTTATAACTAGAAGGGGAAAAAAAGGTTCAGTTTTCATAGACAATGAAAGTTAGAACAGACCAGAGAGGTTACCAGAGGGGAAATTTTCCAAGTGAACTATGAGCTCAAGGAACAAAGAGGAGGGAGGAATAACAGTAAAGTTAGAGAAACCTACAGGGGAAACTGAAAGGCAGGTTAACTGCATTGGGTTGGTTTCTCAGGCCAGAAGCTGTCTAAGTTTTGGATTTAATTATGAATCATGCCCAGTACTCAGTTAATTCATGAAAATATTTTCTAAGGTAGGAGATAGTATACGATAGGTGTTGCAGGGACTACATAAGTATTTCCCAAAAAAATAAACCAATAATGTAATATTGAGTAGATTTATTAATCAAGTTTGGAGGATTTGAAAGCCTTAGAGAGTTATATGGATATGAAAGCCAGAATATACTGAGATATTTTCTGAATATGCACTCATAAAATGCATTTAGTAGAAATATTCCTTTTGAGTTGAAGGGATAAGTTGCAAGGGTGGCAGTTTTGGTCCAGTTGAATTTTTTGGTTGTTTGTGATTTAATTATATTAAAAGTGAATTTATTCTCAAATGTTTTTATTTTTCTTTTAATTAAAAGAAAACCTTACTTCAAAGAACTTCAAAATCTCTAAATACAAAATTTATTCTCAAATAAAGGAGTACCAGACAAAATAATGTTTGATCCTGGCTTGTGAATGGTGCCACTTTTAAAGCTCCAAATTGTTGGAGTATCACTACCGCCACATACCTCATCTTTTTTCTTCTCTCACTATTTCCTTTCATTTCTTCTCATTCCTCCTTTTATCCCATTCACCCAACTGTTCCTTTATGTGATTTTCCCTAATTTATTTCTGTTCCTCATCTGTCTATTTCCACATCATAATCTCAATTTGTCTGCAACAAATCCCCTCTCATTCATCCAACAGCGCGTCCTCTCATCTTTTCTATCCAATATTCAATATGATCTTGTCATGTCACGCCACACGTGAAACTCCTCCTCTTGCTGCATACCTGAGGACAGAGCTTGTGCCAAGTAGAAGGATTTCCTTTCCTCATCCTTCTACTTTCTGTTCCACTCTGTTATACCTCAGGTAAGAATTATTTCCTTTATGTTTATTTTTCCTTTCACCTATTTTCTCATTGCTCATGAAATAGGATCCTTCTCCTTTCTGTTCCACTCTGTTATAGCTCAGGTAAGAATTATTCCCTTTATGTTTATTTCTCCTTTCACATATTTTCTCATTGCTCATGAAATATGATCCTTCTACTTTCCGTTCCACTCTGTTATACCTCGGCCCAAAACAAATAACACAAATAAAAATAGATGAAAATAAAATGGGAAGGCACTTGAGTTGTCTTACAAAAATTAATTGATTATGTAAGCAATAATTATAATCTTAAAGAGATTGGTTTGGAACAGGGGAATTCTGTTAAAATTTCTTAAACAGATTTAGCATAAAATTTATGGAGGAAGCCACTTTAATGGTATGATGCAGAAAACATGTCTAAGACTAGAAGTGGTTCTTGTTAAAATTTTTGGTTAACCCCTCCATAATCTCCTCTCTGCCTTGTGCAATTGGCTCAGGTTTGTAAGGTAAGATTTGCAAAGAAAATTAGGAAAGAAATGATTAGTATCTGCAGGTCACTTGCAGTAAGTCAAATAAGCTCTGGGAAAAAAAATCTAGAACAATTCTCTGAAAATTTAGGGTATCTTTTAATTCATTTGATTCCCATATAGTAACCTTTTTTTTGTGTTCTTGATGTTTGATTCCCTCTCATCCTTTTAAAAATCACCCCCCCTTTTTTAGTAAATACACCAAAGTTGGAATAAAATCACACACTTTCCTATTCCCATCTTCTGTCAAACACCTGTTGGAAGTTATATGGCGTTTCCCTGGCAACCTTTCCCATTCCCTAACAAATCCAACAAAAAGTTTGATTACTTTCCCATGCTGAAGGAGAGCCAACTCTTACTTATATCTCAGGCAACTTCTGAACATTGCCTCTGGCATAACCTCTTGTGCAAATTTTCTACAATTCCATACCATCCCTCTGGTCCCTCAAACTCATCACACCTGCAGTCCCAAAAAAAATGTCACCCAATATGGTCCTGCACTTGTTGCTTACTTGTACATGATCACTTGTTCTATTGTATGTATTCTTGTCTGCATTTGGGTAACCACATCCTTATTACCCACCCAATGCTCAGATTTGATGTTTGCACATCCACATGTTCTTTTGTTTTCCAACCTATCTGCTTGCTGCATATGCTAATTGCCACAACAGGATTTTCAGTAATTCTTTTCTGCGCTTGTTTATTGTTGAAGAAAAGCTCTAGTCCTTCATTGTTGCTGGTTGGGTTTCACTTCTCAAGTTTTGTCTATAAAAGGCCACCACAGTGATCTTATACAGATATTTGGCCAAAGGATGATATGATTTCAGTAGGTGCAGAGAATCCAGAACTGACCAGGTAAAAATAATCATAAAAGCAAGATTTCTGTTTGATCTTTAAGGTAAGAGAAAACTAGAATTACAGTATCTTTTACCAAGGTTGCCTCAAAGAACTCAAACAAGAACACTATAAATTAATGAATTTGTTTGTAAGAATGCATTTTTGGAAGAATGAAAAAACATAGAAAAAGAGTAAAAAGGAAATATTTAAAATTACACAACACCATTCAGAAAAAAAAAATTAGTTTGAGTACAATTGCAGAAAGCAACACAGATAACAAGATTCAAAATTAATTCTTGATGATTTCTTTGGTAGAATTTCATATCTAGTGGAGGTAAGTGTTCTAACAAGTGGATCAAGCCTTTTGGAATAAATTTCTAGAAATAAAGCATTAATATAAATTTCTCCACAAATTATCATCTGAAAATCAATGGTCAGAATAAAAGAATGAAAAAAATAATCAAAAATTTCTTTGAATTTACAGCAACTATCAGCAGTAAAATTGAAGAAAGTGGTTACCATTCAAAAAACTCACTCATTCCTTGAAAAAACTATCACCCTTTCAAAATATTTTTGGAAGTAACCCAAAATGTTATTCCATTCACATAGAAACTGAATAATGTTCTACTTCAATTCAAATATTCAGAATCTTCTGCAAAATTTGGACTAAACTCAAAGCAGATGATTTTAATTAAATTTTACAATCCAAAAATCATGAAGTACCTCAGCTCAAATTTACATAGGCAATAGTGTATCTATCAATGCATGAATTGTGTTCAAACACAAAATTCAAAGAAGATATCTGGAAATGACCTTGGAAATTTAAATTAAAATTAAGTAAGTTTGAAAGATTCTCAAAATATTTTCCACCATTGAACCCAGAATCTAAGCATGTGGTCATATTTATGTCTTGAATAAATCCCATGCAAGGCTTATAACCAAGCAAAATTACTATTCCTCTGGAACCTGTTAAAAATTAAGATCATCTGGACTGTAAATTAATTTCAATCATTGATTAAATAATAAAAAATTAAATACTTCTTTCAAGTTTTCATTTGAATTGATACCCTGGTGATTAGAATAAAATATCTGTCTAACAAGATCAGTATTTGAAACATTTCTGAGTTCTATTGAGATTCCTCTTTCAATTAACCTCTATAATATTCTCAAAAATCTTCTAATGATACGTTCATTTTATTATGTCTTGAATTTAATTCCAATTTTTTGAAAAATCTTCATTCATTTGTTTTTATTTCCTCTTTTTCTTCATTATATTTAAAAATTTAATCAATCTCTTTAAATCTCAAAAACTACAAAATAATTATATGATAATTTAAATTTTCAGTAACATATAAATATATTCATTCACCTCTGTGGGAAAAAAAATTTGTTCCTTAGTTTTCAAATTATGGCATTTATCTTGAACTTGAAAACACAAATTTCCCCATTTTTTTTGCCTTAGTTAGTTGATTAATACATTCTTGTATTTAATGTAATGCAAGTACTAGATTAGAGTTTTATCAGTTTCCTCATTTATCAAAAAACTTCTTCTAAAACTTTCACTAATCTTCAAAAACATTTTTAAAAATAAAATAAATTCATTCAAAATTTTGGATTAATGCAAGACTACTTTGATGCTTTTACCATGCTTGTTACCTTTTTTGTCCATTCTCATCTTCATTTCCATTCATACCCAAAGTATGTGGTGTGGGTGGGTGAAAGTGCCACACTGCACACCTCAAGTTATAATTTTCTTTCCAGTTCCATAGAGCTACAGTGAGAAAATTTCCCAGCCTGTTTCCTTTGTGACCCCTCCTGGGATTTGAAGTACTCTTTTATGAGGATCTACTCCTTGTCAAACAATTTTTAATGCACTAGAACCTGTGCATTCCATTATGATGGTCAGATATATAAATAAAACCCACACTGCAGAAAGAAATGAAAAAATTTATTGAAACAAGTTGAGTTTTTCACACATTCATGGTGTGGGAAACCACATCCAGAACACATGAAAGAATTAGGTGTGAATTTAGGAATGTTTGTGCTGAGGTCACACCATTTACAATTTTGTATGGTTTCTGAATATAAAAGGTGTGGATTTATTAAATTCAAATGTGTGATTTTAGCCAGGGCCTCTGAAGTGATCAGCAATGAGCACCAGGAAGTCAATGGTGACCAAGTTGACAAAACCCTTGATTAGTTACTTACTACTTTTCCCAGTAGACATTTCTGTCATGCTTTGAGCTTAAGGGTTATTGTCCTCCCACTTTGACATACTCTTTTCCTCAGTACCATCTACCTTAGTCCATAAGAATGACAAACTAGAAGCACAACATCAATGGTGCCTTCTGCTTGTCAACTCTGGCTTGCATAACAACCTTCCATTCTTGGTGACTGACTCAGCATCAACTTGCAAACCTTGCAGTCAACTCTACCTTGGTCAACCATCCATTTGGGCTCCACCTTTTCACCCTGGGTATCAATAACCCTTGGGTTCCCATTTCTGGTCACATGCTCTCGCTAGTTTGCACTCATGCTAGTCAAGCCACCTTAACTGCATAGTTCAAAAATGGACTAGTCCCTTACCCTGCATAAACTACACCTTCATATTTTCATTGCTTCTGACGTCACTCCCTCATGTCTAAACAGTTACATCCCAATACATTTGTCCCCTATTGTCTTGCACTTACGCTAAGGCCTCTGAAACAATTCATACTTTTATTTCATTTTGTGCTCTGTCCATGTCATTCATTGCCTCATAGCTCAAAACTGTAGTTGACCATCCATCAGGTTGTATCTAGTCATTTTGGATTACCTTATAAAGGCTACTCCGCTTGCCTGGGAGTTGTTTCCTCAGTTAGTTAATTTCATACATTCTTGCATTTGCTAAATCCAGTCATCACATTGGACTTGGGTTTGGTTTCCTTCCATTGGAACATTAATCCCTCTTGCTGTGTGTTAAGTTACTCTGCCATAATTTTGCACTTTGCAGTTAGCCCTTGCTACCTTGCACTTGTCCTTGCACTCAGATTTACTTTTGCGCTCACAATCATCTAAGATTGCCCTATAGTACATGGGGTGGTTGTGTGACAGTAAATTAACTAACTCAACTCATCTATCATAGCTTGCCAACCCATAATAGATTTCTTTTAATATTTCACATTCTTTCTCAACCGGGAACGCTTCCCTCACCCCTTAGAATGATGATATTGATTGGGTAGGGAGATCCAGCGTTTTTTGGGCCAGAAAAACTTTATATCCTGTCCCTTCTTCTGAATCTCCTTTGGTAGAACCTCTTGATGATCCCCTTGCTCCCTCTTGGGAAGAAGTGGACCCTCTCAAAAAAATAAAAGACACTTCCAATGAAACCTTGACTCATGGTAGATTTCAAGATTGCACTAATGCTCCCAAACCCGGCACTTTGACCTTACTCACAACTCTGATCCAGGCGCTTAACCAAACTGCCTTGCAATCTGGTCCCAGTAGTCCTAGTTTTTGCACTCTGGACATGAAACAGCCTGATAATTTTACTGGGGAAAACCCTCATAAGCTTAGATCCTACCTACATTCCTGCAAAATCATCTTCTCAAACAATCCTCACAATTACCCTACTCATAGACCTAGAGTTATGTATGCATCTTCCTTCCTTGGTGGAAGAGCCTCGCAGTGGTTCAAACCTTACCTCAAACTATTAGACAACACTAGTCCCACTTGTATTCTCAACAATTGGGACAAGTTCAAGCAACAGTTGTTCACCCTGTTTGGGGACCCTAATGAAGTTTGAAATGCCAAATACAAATTCAATAATCTAGTCATGAAGGAAAATAGTAGAGCCTCCATTTATATTTCCAATTTTCAAACTCTGAAATCTTGCATCCAATGGAACAAGGCAGCTCTTTTATTTCATTTTTGAAAACATTTACCGGAACACCTAATCAAACAACTCGCAGTTGGGGGACATAAGAAAACCTCCCTTCAGAAGTTAATCAACCGGGTGATTGAGCTTGATAATGGTTATCACAACAAAAACCGCTTGTGACAAAACAACCATTAACTGTCAAATTTGACTCTAAAGACAGTAAGATCCTCAAAACAATCTTTGAAGAATCCAAAGCAATACAGACCAAATCCAACCTTGCACTCCAACCCAAAAGGAAAACCCATTGCGAAAAATCCAAAATTCCTGGGTAAAGAAACTGGGATGCTCTGGAATGAGGAACAGTTAAGGAGGTAAAAAAATGGGTTATGTATGTATTGTGGAGGTAAACATGATTTTGATAGTTGTGCAAAGTGGCTAGCGCGTGAAGCGGCTAAACAGTCAAAAAATTAGCTTGTAATTTTCCTGACACTTGCAAGGAAGGCTACACATTATCTAAATTACAGCAAGTCAATCTTTGCACTTGTGAGACACTAGGTGCTCCAAGTTCAAGATTTGTCCTTTTCCATTCCAACAAATCTCCTTATTGAGTTTTACTTGATTCTGGTGCTAATGTTTCTTTTATAAGCAAATCTTTTGCCACTTCCAAAAACCTTACGCGTTCCAAGATAGATAAGTTCCCTATCTATTTAATTAGTAGTGCAACTGAGCCGTCTCATTGGGTTTCCCAAAAGGCAGAATGGACCTTTGCATTTTCCAATTTCCCCAGCTTTGAATGGGATTTATTTGTCTTGGATATTCCCAGAATGGATGATACCATTCTAGGCCATGATTTCCTAGTCCACTGGAATCTGGATGTAAATTGGCAAGAAGGAGTAATTAACCTTCAAACCTTGCAACCCCAGGAAACTAACCCTTCCATCAATCAGTAATTAAACAGCCTACCTGACACTGTCATTGAGTTGGATGACACTTTTCCGCCAGGAGATTTGCAATATCCTGACCTTCATTCCCAAGTTCCCTGTTAAGATTTAGGAGTTATTGCTTATTTTTCAAACTTACCACTTCCTTGTTTCTTTGAAGAGAAACAGGCACCAAACAAATGGTGTATTTTGAGCTCCCTAATTGTCTTGCATCATGCAAGCACTTCAAATCCCGTGCTCAAAGATGATGAGATTGAAGATTTAGAAATCATTCAAGAGTCTTTACCTTTGGTTTATCATTAATTTGCTGACGTCTTTTCAGCTGTAAAGGCAGATAAACTCCCTTCATTCCCTTCTTGCAATCATAAGATCAAACATACTGGCCCACCTTGGGGACCCAGACCAGTCTACTCTCTCTCAAAGCAGGAATTGACCATGCTTCAAGAATACATTGCGGAAAATTTATTGAAAGGATTTCTTTGACCAAGAGATTCAAACACTGGTTCAACTGTCTTATTTCTTCTGAAGAAAGATGGTGTACTTTGAGTTTGTTTTGACTATAGGAAACTGAACCAGGTAACCTGGAAGAATGCCTACCCAGTACTGCCTATGTTGCACCTCCTCACCCTGTTCCATGGAGCTGCTTATTTCTCAAAGTTTGACCTTTGAGGCGCCTATAACCTAGTTTGCATTGCAAACGGTCATGAGTATTTGACCGCAATGAGAACACAGTTTGGCAGTTATGAGTATACCATTATGCCCTTTGGCCTCTGCAATTCTCCTTCCACTTTTCAAAATTTTTTCAATGACATTTTTTCTGACCTTGTAGAGAAATATCTTGTGGTGGATCTTGACAATATACTAGTCTACTCAAAAGCTCTTGAGGATCACATTGCACATGTGCAAGAGGTGCTGCATCAACTTTGCAAGAATGACCTGTTTGCAAAAGCCTCTAAGTACAAATTTCATACTCCTTCTCTTCAATTTTTAGGTGTCATAGTCTTGCAGCAAGGACTCTTGATGGATCCAGCCAAAAGCCAACACATATTGGACTGGCCCCCACCTTCCTCTGTTAAATCCCTTCAAGTTTTCCTTGGTTTCAGTAATTTTTAGAGGAGTTTTATTGAGGATTATGCCAAGAAGACTGTGAACCTTACTAACCTTCTCCAAAAAGACACTCATTTTGTTTTCACAGAACAAGCTGCTTTAGAGTTCAAAGATCTAAATAAAGCATTCACCATTGCTCCAATACTTGCTCACTTTAATGAGCTTGCTTGCACTATTGTCAAAACAGATGCAAGCAACTATGCAATTGCAGGATTAATCTTGCAATTTTCCTCCTCTTCTTCTCTTTTTCACCCTGTAGCTTTTGAGTCTTGCAAATTTCTTTCTGCAGAGCTTAATTACAAGATTCATTACAAGGGAATTCTTGCAATTTTTTTTTTTGCTTGAAAAAATGGCATTCATACCTTTTGAGTCTTCTCAAACCTTTTGAGGTCTTAACTGATCACAATTCTTTAAAATATTTCATGAGCTCAAAAGTCATTACATGCAGACAGGCATGTTGGGCCAAATACCTCTCCAAGTTCAACTTTACAATCACCTATTTTCCTGGGAAACAAGTGGTAGTCCCTGATCCTTTTTCACGTTGGGAAAATGTTTACCCAGGAGGGGGGAGCACCTTTGCCAACAACCATCCTGAAAAATTTAGGACACTTTTCTCAACCCAGTCTGCCAAACTCAGTTTGATTATCACTCACCTTTCAGATCTAGCTTCCAAACTACAACAAGATCAACTCAACAACCTCAAGTGTAGCAAAATTTAGATAGTGATTATATTATTGACAAAAATGATTATTTAGTTTATAAAACTTGTATAGTTGTACCAGATAATCCTTGCATTAAGTTAGATATCTTTGATTCAAGGCATGATTCTTGGCTTTCTGGTCATTATGGGCAGGATAAAACCTATCAATTTATTGTAAAAGACTTCTATTGGCCTGGTTTGACCAATGAAGTAAAAGACTATGTTAATGCATGCTATGATTGCAATTGGAACAAGTCCTCAAAACACCGGAAGAATGGGCTGCTTCAGCCACTTCCAATTCCCCCAATTCCTTTGCACTTGCTTTCTAAGGATTTCATTTTTCAATTACCTGTTTCTAGTGGTTATGGTGCTATTTTAGTAGGAGTAGATTGCTTCTCAAAGATGGCTGTATTTGTTTGCAGTAATGTGACGGCCTCTTTTGAAGACTTATCTAATTTATTTATAAAATATGTATTCTTGAAACATGGTTTCCCTGATAATATAATTAGTGATCGTGGATCTTTGTTTGTCTCTAGCTTCTGGACATTGCTGTGTCAACATTTGAACATCACTTGCAATCTATCAACGACTTACCACCCAGAAATGGATGGGCAAACCAAGCAAATTAATCAGATCCTCAAACAATATCTTCAAATGTACATCTCATACCAACAGGAAAACTGGTCACAATGGCTCCCATTAGTCAAATTTGCCTACAAGAACTCCACTCATTCCTCCACCAAAAATTTGCCCTTCCAGACTCTTTATGGTAGAAATCCGACTTTCTCTTGCCTTAACGTAGCAACTTCTCAACCTGCTACCAATTACCTTAACCACATCCAATCCATTCAATTGCAACTTTGAACCAACCTTGAAACAGAAAACCAGCGCTACAAGGAACAAGCAGATTGACTTTGCACTTTGGCCCCAACCTTTTCAGTAGGAGATCAGGTATGGCTTGATGCTTGCAATATTTGCAGTACTTTCCCAACTTGTAAACTCTCTGAAAGAAAGCTTGGCCCCTTCAAAGTCAAATCAATTGTCTCCCCTAATGCTTTTAAACTTACCTTACCTGTGAAATTGAAAGGTATCAACCTGGTCTTTCACGTGTCTTTCCTAGAGCCAGCTCAAGTCCTATACCCAGGCAGGACTCACCCCCCTCCTGAACTGGTCAGAGTCCACAATCAGTTAGAGTGGGAAGTAAGCCACATCCTGGATTCCAGTTTACACAAAGGAAAGCTTCAATACCTTGTTGAATGGACTGGCTTCCAGTCCAATGAAGATTTCACCTTGTGGGAACCACCCCATCACCTTTGCAACTCTCCCAATTTGGCTCAAGACTTCCATGCAAGTTACCCTTGCAAACCTTGCCAATTGTAGCTCCCATTCTATTCCATTTCTTCCATCCCATTCCACACTTCCATCCCATTCCTTCCCATTAATCTCATCCCATTTCCTTATTTCATTTACTTTCCTTTTCTCATAACCATCCCCTTTTTTATTTTCACAAATTTTATCCTTTCCCGTTTTATTTCAAAATCAAAATCCTGTTTTCCTTAAAAAAAATGTATATAATAATAAAATAATGAAATAATAAAATTAAAAATATAAATTTCTAAAAATTATCCTTAATTTCTTTTTCCGCTTCCTCCCAATTCTGATTCAATTCCTCTACCATTGACCTCAAATCTTCCAAATCTTTGTTGTCCACCAAGGAAGACAACCTTTGCAAGCTCATCACTTGAATCACCAGATGTCTTTCAAAGATTTCCTTGCACTTTGCAGTTCAAACCCTCTTTGGTTTGGTATTCCATCCACCTTCCTCCATGAGTTCCTTGTGAGCTCTCTTCCTTTGGCCCCTTGAAGAAACTTCTCCCACATTGCCAGTCAATTTTCTTGCATTGGTTTTGATTGGCCCTTTGACTTGCACTTGGTTCCCCTCATTTTGGCCTTCCACCTCATTTCTTTCCTTTCCATCCCATTCCTCCACCTCTTGCTCCATTCCACTTCTTTCTATTCCGTTTCCTTCCTCCTCATTTTCCTCCCTTTGCTCAGGTTCCACCTCCCCTTCAGCCATTCCTTCTTCCCTCCCCTCTTTGATTGTCTGCGTTTTCTTGGTTTGTGTTAGAATTGGAGTTTCATATATTTGACTTTCACTGGAGTTTAAAGTACTATTGATTGGATTGATTCAATATTATTATTGTTAACCTTAAAATACAAGAACATTAGGTATATATAACTTGGCTGTGCTGTAGTATTGTGATTAACAGACTGTTTAGTCATAGCTATTAGATTGTTTAGTCATAGCATTTCACTTACCATGTCACTTAAACTGCTTATGTTAATTTTGCCTTATTCATTTTGTACCCAACCACTTGTTAGCCAAACATGTATTTAGTCTATATAAACCATGGTGCTCTCAAGTGGAATTCAAGCATCTTTTCAGCCAATACATCAACTGGAGTGTCCTTTTCCTCCTGATCTCAGGTCTGTTACGCTTGAAGTTACAAGCCCCTTTCACTCATTCTTTAATCCTTTCATCTCACTAGAGCTCAAGCTCTCTTTATTTTTTATAGTTTGCACTTCACTTTGCACTTCCAACACCATTGACCCAGTATATGGTGGTGGGGGCGGAGGACTATTGGTGGTATAACATTGGAATTGTGGCAGTACTACATCAAAAAAGATTATATTAGTTCCATTTCTCTTTCCTTTATTTTTTACTTATTGTTAGTCTCTAAGCCTCAACTTACCAGGGTTCCAAATACCTAAGAACTCAATTTCCAGCACTGGCAGTATATGATAATTGACTTGCCGCACGGACCTTTGACTTTGCACCTCCCTTCCAGACACTGCTGGGACATCTACAACCGGCTTGCTACTTATAGGGAATGTGCAAGCAACCTTGCGCAAACAGAATTGTTCCCACTTGTCTTGGATACCTTGCATGGCTGTACCAGGGACACATCACTTGTTTTGTCAAATGCAGTTTTTGCAACGGTGGAATGATGATGACAACATAATTAATTATGAATCTATTTAAAGCAAAGAAGTAATAATTAATGGGTATGCAGTAATTGTAACAACTTTGGAATTGATGGGAAAACTGTCTGAACACTTGCAGGAGCTTGCGTCTTCATACCCAGGCAACTGTCACGCTTTGAGCTTAAGGGTTATTGTCCTCCCACTTTGACATACTCTTTTCCTCAATACCATCTACCTTGGTCCATAAGCATGACAAACTAGAAGCACAACATCAATGGTGCCTTCCGCTTGTCAACTCTGTCTTGCATAACAACCTTCCATTCTCAGAGACTGACTCAGCATCCACTTGCAAACCTTGCAGTCAACTCTAACTTGGTCAACCATCCATTTGGACTCTGCCTTTTCACCCTGGGTATCAATAACCCTTGGGTTCCCATTTCCGGTCACATGCTCTCACTAGTTTGCACTCATGCTAGTCAAGCCATCTTAACTGTATAGTTCAAAAATGGACTAGTCCCTTACCCTGCATAAACTACACCTTCATATTTGCATTGCTTCTGACATCACTCCCTCATTTCTCAACCATTACATCCCAATACATTTGTCCCCTATTGTCTTGCACTTACACTAAGGCCTTGGAAACAATTCATACTGTTATTTTATTTTGTGCTCTGTCCATGTCATTCATTGCCTCATTGCTCAAAACTGTAGTTGACCATCCATCAGGTTGTATCTAGTCATTTTGGATTACCTTATAAAGGCTACTCTGCTTGCCCGGGAGTTGTTTCCTCAGTTAGTTAATTTCATACATTCTTGCATTTGCTAAATCCAGTCATCACATTGGACTTGGGTTTGGTTTCCTCCCATAGGAAAATTCATCCCTCTTGCTGTGTGTTAAGTTACTCCGCCATAAGTTTGCACTTTGCAGTTAGCCCTTGCCACCTTGCACTTGCCCTTGCACTCAGCTTTCCTTTTGCACTCACAATCATCTAAGATTGCCCTATAGTACGTGGGGTGGTTGTGTGACAATTTCCACAAAATAAGTGGATCAAGTCCAGTGGAGTTGTTTACCAGGTTTTGTGGCTTTGTTTGATTGAATACAGGACTTGTTCTGTTGAAAATTCAAATCATGATTTCAAGCAAATCATGCCTGTTCTACCAGGGTTCAAAGGCTGGTGGTCAACAGGATTGGCCATAAGGTCTGTCACCATATCAATCTCCAATCTACCACACCATATCTTTCCAAGAAATTTTCATTTTTGTTGTTGTTGTTGTAATCAATCAAAGTTGATTTACCCTAATACAAGCAGCTAAACCCATCAAAGGGTTTTTTTTTGTTGTTGGTCAAAAACCACAGTGGCCGCTTGACTTGTCCTGTGGACTTGCAACCCTTGTCAAGTGGACTTGAGCAATTGTCAAGGGGCCTTCAATCCCTTGTTGGGAGGCCTTATCCTGTTGATGACTGGCCTTGAATTACTTGAACAGGGGTCTTGATTGGTGGTTATGTGTCCTTCCTCACTTGGCAACTGGACAAGGTTTGCTGGTCCACTGGACTTGTTTACCGGGAAAAGTAGTGTCTTATTGGGCGGACTTATCAACATGAGCGTGGATGCTCGAGCAGAAGTGCGGAGTTAAAGCTCTACGGATCATTCGGGGACTTTCGGAGTCGGTCACAGTCGGTCTTCCGGTGTTGGGCGGGTGTTGTCAGGCTGAGGGCATGGCCTAGTTTGTCCCGACGCCCGCCACACCAGGAAACAACCCCACGCGTTGGATCCCTCCCTCTATCGGTCGAAGAGTAGGTTGTTCTCTATCCAGGTTGTTGTCTCATACTAATATTTTTTCTCCAGTGCCTGCGAAGAAGCCGACCATTAAGAAACGAACCAAGGCAGAAAAGAAACGCCTTCGAAAAGCCCAAGTGAGTACCTCAGCTGTCGAGTCATCCCCTTGTGTTGCCAGTCTCCTGGTTACTGATTCTTGCCCTCCTGATCTTAGCAAGCCGTTTTCTGTTGGTATTGCGAAAGAGAGTTCGAGGATGCAAAGGGTGTGAACGGGCTATCCAATCTTTATCTTGATAATAATCTTAGACCCTAAAATTTGGTCTTGAATATTTTATCTTCAGTTCTTTTGCAACATCAGAAAGCCAAGCATTTTAGGTGTCCCCATTGTCCTCGTCGTTTGAATACCGCCGGTGGTCTAGCCGTTCACATTGATCAAGTGCACAAACTTCCTACTGATAGGCGAGCATCTTTTCTTGAGCACTCATATCCTCTTTTCCTGCCATAAGCCCCAGCTGAACTGATCGTCCTGCTCTCCAAACTCCATCAGGATTGAAAATGCATTGCCTGGTCGAGATACGTTTGATGTCGAGATCTACGGTATGGAGGGAGTCCCAGCCAATGACTTGGCGGACTGGAAGCGACGCAAAGCAGAAGCTATGGGCATTGAGCCAGATTCTCAGAAGCGGAAAAGACCCAAGATCTACCTAGGAGTGATTTCGTCTGATGAACTCAGGTCTCAACTTCAGCAGCATCGAGCTCTAATGCATGGCATTTCGGCCGGCATTCAGACCCGCCCAGCCGTTCCACCCTTTGGCCCCCCTCCACCAGCAATACCCACTTCAGCCGCCTCAGTTCCACCCCCGGGCTTATTTGCTTCTGCGCCTGCTACCATGCCTCCTCCTCCTGGATTTCCGATGATTCCCCCCCACGGTTCTTTACCATTCCCCCCTCCAGGGATGGGCATGCCACCTATGCCCCATGGTCTTTTGCCGCCCGGAATGCCCTTCCCACCACCCCCAGGAATGTTACCACCGCCTGGAATGCCCCCGCCGCCTGGAATGCTGCCGCTGCCGGGTCTTGGGTAAGCCGTTACGCTCACATTCTGCCTTGGGGAAAACTCACTCACGTTTCACCCGCCACAGGATGATCCCTGGCGGCCCTCCACCACCGTTTGCCCCACCTGGCGCTTCCTCGATGAGTGCTCCACTTGTACCGCCGCCTGGCCCACAAACCATTCCGCCAAATGAGGCGACTTCTGGACCTGTTTTGACCTCAGCTCCCCTTCAGCCTTACAAGGTAGTTACAAGCCAAGTTACCCTTAAGCCTGGTCAAGTCTTAGTCTATGGGGATAACGAGGTATCTTTGGTACGTCGTTTTTTGTCTTTCCCTCGTTTTTTTTTTTTGAACATTGAATTGTTCAAGCCCTCGGGGACTTGTTCCTCGACTTGGATTGTAGCAAACAACGGGGGCCTAATCATGTATTCTGGTTTTATCACTGTATCAGGAGGAGAAACGTGCACGCCAGCCAAGGTATCAAGCTCCAATCGCCATTCCCGATATGCGATTAGGTCTGCCAATCCGATAATTGTCGAGAAGCTTAAATCTGCAGGTAACATAACATTCAATCCATTGAATTCCACTGGGCACAGGGGCCTGCTGCTTAACTTCGTGCCCGTAGTGCTGCAAAACTCGGGCAGAGGGCAATGTTATCTCGCTAGTCATGAGAAGCTTGATTAAGCCCTCATGCTTTGGTCGCGCTTTTGTGTAGCCTTTGGCACATGCCTTAAAAAAACCCGCCGCACTCCGAAGAGTACCAATATTCTTACATTTGCTTCACGTGAGGTGAGATTGTATCTTCCACGATCTCCATTGCAAAAGATCAAGTGAAAACTTGAAAAAAAAACAGCTTAAGCTCAAGGCAGTTTCCCAAAAGTTTGTCAAGCCCAGCCGACACCCTCGTGCCATGTACTACAGATAGATACCTATCATTTTTGGTGCTGTAACAGCTGTTTTTTAATGGACATGAGTTCTGGCAACAAAGTTAGCCAAATTGTCAAAATAAGGCACTCTGAGCATCTACATCGGTCCAGTGGTGCCAACATAAAGGGGAAGCAACATGTGTAGATTTCAATCCTGAGCAATTGATGAAACAGGAAAACTGCTGTGATTCCTTTTTTAAAAAAAAAGAGAGAAAAAAAGAAAAAACCAGCATAACAAAGTGATGTTGACTACGCTTAACATGTCAACCAGTAAATTGACTTTGATCACAAAGCTATGTGGAAGGAAACAAGAAACGAGCGGCGAAGGGCAAAGCGCCACTGCATTGGATAAAGACTATAGTGTTTTTTATCCCGGGACGTTCTGAGAATGTAGCTAACAACAAGACTGCAAAACTGATATTGGGTTGCACCAAACCTACTATAAAGTTCAATCTCCCTATGGGAGACCTGTAATTCATCTTTAGAAGCTTGACTTCCTTGCACTCATTATCTGTAGCTGGAAGGAGTTGGATACCGGGAATCCATGGGTTTCTCACTGGTTTACAACCCACCAGTCCCAGTTCTTTCAGTCCTTTCCCAAGGTGCATTGGAAGAGAAAGTTTTATGCCTTCTTCATCCCCTTTGAGTTTCATTCCCAGAAGGGTGTTTGGTTTGTGGCATGATGAATTTTTGATTTTTTTTTAGAAATTCTTCTTTCAACTCCTTAACATTTCCCACTACAAGCAGATTGTCCACATGTACACATAGTCCAGGCTTCTCGTCTTTCCTAATATATAGACAAGGGTCAGCTTTGGATGGCTCAAAACCTTGTACCTTAATCTAGGAGCTTAACATACAATACCAGTTTTTTGGTGCTTGTTTAAGTCCATATAGGGACTTGTTTAATATAATTATTGCAGATTTACAATTAGATCCTATGGGTCTTTGGATGAAGACATCTTATTCCCAGGGAGCCTTTAAAAAGGCTCTCTTGACATCAAAATGGAGCATTGGTAGGTTGTTCTTGATGGAAAAAAGGAGTAAAGCTCCAAGAAAGGCAGGTTAAAATGTTGGTGCTTATGTTTTGGAATAGTCTAATACAAATTTTTGATTGAATCATTGTATACATGCTCTTGTTTTGAAGATAGGTGGTTCATCATGTGTTTTTGTTTCACTTTGAAGGCATATGTAGTGTTCAGTAAATTCAATGGTTAAGGAATTTTGTAGTCTTCCAAAAATCCAAAGTTCTTGCAAGTCTCAAGCTTGATGTTGAGAGATCTGTGCAATGTAACATATTTCAAGTTTTTGTTGGAATTTTTGGGATTTCTATTGACATGAAATACATACCAATCAGGTGGTTTTATTTCAGAGCAACTCATTAATGATCTGGTGGCAGGAGTTGGATTCTTGATTATTTTAATCATTATTGTCCTCATATTGGCTTGTCTCTTCTGTGGATTCAGATTTGATGGTTGTAGACTCATTTTTATTTGACAGGCTTGAGGAAGAAACTTCATTCCTATTTCCAGTGATTACTGGAGTGTTTTTTATTTCAACAACCCCATCAGAGTTTTCAATAATCCAGTCATCCTCTGATGATTGAGGTCTTTATCTGAATCAAACTTTCTGCGATTCTACAACTCTGCTGGTGGGTGTGAGAATTATACATGATAGAAATTGTGTTCAATAAACTATTAACCTGCCCTTAATACCTTTATCATCAAATTTATGTAGAGGCATGTTGCCCAAATTCAGATGGTTAACTTTGCATCCAATTGGTCTGAGGTGATCCCATGGAAGATGAGTGCCATGCATGAGTTTCCAAGTCTTTTCTCCAGTTTCATTTGGGATTTGGTTAAGTCCAGTGGTACAGCTTCAAGCTGTCTCATGCCAGTAGGAGTTTGAAATTTGGGATGAGGAGTTCATAGCTTAGACTGATTCAGTTATATTTCTTTTGAATTTTTCCCTGCTTCCCTTGATTTGAGGATGATATGGCTTGGATACTTTCCACTTGATTCCTTTTTCTTCCAAGAGGTTAGTTAATGTTTCATGTACAAAATTTCCTCTCCCATTCCAAAACAACTCCACAGGATATTGAAACAGACAATTTTATTTTTTTTCCAGGATAAATTTGATAGATAAAGTTTAGTCACTTTTATTTTTTAAAGGAAAACAACCAATAGGGTGTATCAAAGTTAGAAAATCCTCCATTTTTTTATCAAACCTGCCATTTTTAATGATGGATTTCTGAAATACACATACCCCCTAACTGGTGTATTTCAAAATGGCCGGTTTCATGAAAATGGCGGATTCCAAACATCAAAACCCCCATTTATGCACCATCCATCCAATGCAAAACACCCATCCACACCTCCACTTCAGCAAATCCAAACTGATCCCATCTCCATTGCATCACACAAATCTCATCTCCATTGCTTCAAATCTCTATTGCTTCACATCCACCTCCACCTCACCCACCGCCTCCCCTCCTCCTTTGATTGGCACCCCTGGTAAGCCCCCCCTCCTCATCCCCCTCCTCTTCCTGCCCCTCATTGGTTGCTGATCCTTTGATCATTCAACCTCTGGGCCCCCCCCACCTCCTTGCTCAATCATCCAGGTAAGCTACCCCCCTCCTCCTCACCCTTCCCCTCCCTCCCTCCCAATTGATTGAAAATCAATTTCTCAATCAATTGGAGATAAATTGAGCAATTGAATGCAAATCAATTTAGCAATTTATTTCCAATTCATCAAGAAATTAATTTCCAAGTCATTGATCAATCAATTGCTAATTGATTGAGCAATCAATTGCTAATTGATTGAGAAATCAATTGCTAATTGATTGAGCAATCAATTGCTAATTGATTGAGCAATCAATTGCTAATTGATTGAGCAATCAATTGCTAATTGATTGAGCAATCAATTGCTAATTGATTGAGCAATCAATTGCTAATTGATTGAGCAATCAATTGCTAATTGATTGAGCAATCAATTGCTAATTGATTGAGCAATCAATTGCTAATTGATTGAGCAATCAATTGCTAATTGATTGAGCAATCAATTGCTAATTGATTGAGCAATCAATTGCTAATTGATTGAGCAATCAATTGCTAATTGATTGAGCAATCAATTGCTAATTGATTGAGCAATCAATTGCTAATTGATTGAGAAATCAATTGCTAATTGATTGAGCAATCAATTGCTAATTGATTGAGCAATCAATTGCTAATTGATTGAGCAATCAATTGCTAATTGATTGAGCAATCAATTGCTAATTGATTGAGCAATCAATTGCTAATTGATTGAGCAATCAATTGCTAATTGATTGAGCAATCAATTGCTAATTGATTGAGCAATCAATTGCTAATTGATTGAGCAATCAATTGCTAATTGATTGAGCAATCAATTGCTAATTGATTGAGCAATCAATTGCTAATTGATTGAGCAATCAATTGCTAATTGATTGAGCAATCAATTGCTAATTGATTGAGCAATCAATTGCTAATTGATTGAGCAATCAATTGCTAATTGATTGAGCAATCAATTGCTAATTGATTGAGCAATCAATTGCTAATTGATTGAGCAATCAATTGCTAATTGATTGAGCAATCAATTGCTAATTGATTGAGCAATCAATTGCTAATTGATTGAGCAATCAATTGCTAATTGATTGAGCAATCAATTGCTAATTGATTGAGCAATCAATTGCTAATTGATTGAGCAATCAATTGCTAATTGATTGAGCAATCAATTGCTAATTGATTGAGCAATCAATTGCTAATTGATTGAGCAATCAATTGCTAATTGATTGAGCAATCAATTGCTAATTGATTGAGCAATCAATTGCTAATTGATTGAGCAATCAATTGCTAATTGATTGAGCAATCAATTGCTAATTGATTGAGCAATCAATTGCTAATTGATTGAGCAATCAATTGCTAATTGATTGAGCAATCAATTGCTAATTGATTGAGCAATCAATTGCTAATTGATTGAGAAATCAATTGCTAATTGATTGAGCAATCAATTGCTAATTGATTGAGCAATTGATTGCCAATTGATTGAGCAATCAATTGCTAATTGATTGAGCAATTGATTGCCAATTGATTGAGCAATTGATTTCCAATTTATTGAGAAATTGATTGCCAATTGATTGAGCAATTGATTGCCAATTGATTGAGCAATTGATTGCCAATTGATTGAGCAATTGATTGCCAATTGATTGAGCAATTGATTGCCAATTGATTGAGCAATTGATTGCCAATTGATTGAGAAATCGATTGTCAATTCATTGAGCAATTGATTGCCAATTGATTGAGAAATTGATTGTCAATTCATTGAGCAATTGATTGCCAATTGATTGAGAAATTGATTGCCAATTGATTGATCAATTTATTTCTAATTGATTGAGCAATTGATTGATCAATTGATTGCCAATTGATTGAGCAATTGATTGCCAATTGATTGCCAATTGATTGAGAAATTGATTGCCAATTGATTGCCAATTGATTGAGCAATTGATTTGCAATTGATTGAGTAATTGATTGCCAATTGATTGATCAATTGATTTCCAATTGATTGAGAAATTGATTTCCAATTGATTGAGCAATTGATTGCCAATTGATTGAGCAATTGATTGCCAATTGATTGAGCAATTCATTTCCAATTGATTGAGCAATCTATTGCCAATTGATTGAGAAATTGATTTCAAATTTATTGAGCAATTGATCACCAATCAATTGAGCAATCAATTTCCATGGGGTATTGATTCAAGTGAGTGATGAGCAGATGGTGAGCTGGGATGATCATTGCAGTGAGCTGGGATGGTCATTGTGAGTAAGGGGTTATCAGATAATGAGTCTGAGTGTTTGGTGAGGTACATTGGCCCATCTGGCAATGGCACACTTAGCTTAGTGGTTAAAGCATCAATCATAAATGTTGAGGTCATGGGTTCAAAACCCATATTGTGCAAACTTTGGGGTTGTAAACCTGTGTCTGCACTCAAAATAATATGCAAAAACTTGAATCCCTTCTTGATTCTCACCCCAAGTGCAGTAGGTTCCTGGGAGGGAACAAGGTGGGAGTAGATGATTTGAAAAACATACAGAGACCTGGAATTTTCAATCCATTGCCAATTGATCTCTCAATCAATCTCCAATCAATCTCTAAATCAATCATGAATCAATTGAGAAATTGATTGGAAAATGATTTCTGGATTGATTTGCAATCAACCAAGCAATCAATCGCCATGGGGTATCAATTCAAGTGAATTTTATAAGATGAATTCAATCCCTTCTTGATCCTCACTCCAATTTTAGTATGTGGATGGGAGGAGATGATTTGACAAACATACAGAGACAGGGAAAGAATAGGGCTTGTCAGCATTGGCTAAAGGGGAAATATTTGGTTTGATAGTTCTTAAATCACTTTTGAATCTGTTTGGATGAAAGATCCAGCCTACCTTTGGTTTTATTTTTCAGTTCATTTGCCATCAGGAAATAACCATTAAACTGAGAGGATGGGGGGTGGCCAAATTGTGTTTCATTGTCAGATCTAAAGCAAGCTTCATAGTTGGAGGGAATTTTGAGCCATTTTACCAGGATGATGTGATCAGCTCTCTTCCAAGCATTAGAGTTCCCTGTCAAAGGATTGTGAGAAAATCTCCAGGTATCCAGTATTTATTTCATTGTTTACATCTTCCAATATTAATTCAGTGAAAACATTTTTGGAATTAATTGTATGAATGGAAAATACAGGGTCTAGGATGAAAATAGCTGTCTTTTCTGGAAGGAATATACTGGGAATCATTGAAATTTGTGTTTTATTTTTTGAAGGCAATGAGGAAAAATAGTTTCTCTCAGAAAGAAAGATGCTTTTGGAATTTCTGGAATTGCCTGGCTTAATGATGTTTGTTTGAGTAGCTGGTTCCAATTTTGCCAGAATAAAGGAAGCATTCTCTTGGTTTATTTCAGCATCCAATTAGAAATTTTGTTCTTGTATTTTTTCATAACACAAAGAATCCCACAAACATTGAAAAGGCTCTCTATCTTGATTCCCCAGATTGTGTAATTATTTTAATTTATGAGCAGTGTTAATTCAATCATTATTCTGATTGTTGTCGCCATAATTGCACTTTCCCCCCCTGTTCCTGGTGTTTCATTTAGTTTTTCTTTTGTTTTCAAAAATGTTGTTAACCATGCAAGAAAGATTATTGGTTAAACCAGGACCACTATTGATTGGTTGTACCAAGTTCCAAAAACATGATGAAACTAGAAACAGGCTTTATATTTTAGAAATATGATAAATGAGACTTGAACCAACAAGGTGATTAATCTTTAAATTAGACTAGATATTAATCACACTAAAACCCTTGAAATGACTGATAAGGAAATTTGAGACACTGAATATTGATTTTAGATTTTCTCTTGAAAAAGCATAGATAGGAATAAGTTCATAATGGGTTATATTGGTATTATTTTACAGGAACCAACCTGCTGAAATTTTGTATTTTATTTATTTGTAGCCAGAAAAAGAGAGATATTTAAACTGATAAGAAACTTCATTGATTGAACCAATATGTACCAGCTTTGAGGTTCTTCCTCTTGGTCCAGCATTTAAGACTTTGAGTGTCATTCAATTGTGTTCAAGGGTTGATTTGAAGTGAAGAATTTGATTGAGATAGAATGAGATTTGGTTGAAAAAGGGACAATTGAAATGGAGACGGATCAAGAAAGGATATTTTCAACTGATTGATATTTTATAGAAAATCAGCAAATACTGATTCTATGGGGACAAACAGGAGCCTGAGATTTAATTATACTTACTGGATTTTTGGGCTCATTTAAGGCTCCAGATACAAGTCAAAATCCCTGACACATAGTTATCCTTGCCTTTTCAAATATAAGTAAAGCAACACCTTTATTTTATTTCATGTAGAAAACTCAATTGTTTTAGGTGATGGGAATGGCTTCAAAGAAAAATTCAAATCTCAATTCAAAAGCTTCCAGTGCCATGATCCCAACACCATTCTGGGTATGAATTTTGAAAGAACAGAGGATGAAATTCTACCTAGCCAACCTAAACTTATAGAGCATGGTTTTGAAGAACTGGGCCTCTCCAATTCTAGACCCTTGTACATAACTTAAACTCCTAATTTTCAAATTGCAAAAGCTGAAGACAAAAACTTTAAGAGCTTCAAGCCTCAAAATCAATTAAAACCTATCTATTGGCTTGCTCAATTAAATATTTTTTTGAAAATAGCAAGATTGTATTTGTTCTGTTTCCATTCTTTCCCATTTTCAGAAAAAACATGGACTCACTCATTTCAAGGAGCTCAAGAGAACATGGAAATACTTGAAATCCACCAAAGAGATTAGACTCACCCTTAATTTTGAAAATGAAGCCCTCCCATTGTATTTATTCAGCAATGCATCTGGAAGGGAAGATACTGGTACCTAAAAAATCCCAGTTGGGATATCTCAGTTTTCCTTTTGGTTCTGTAATCTCATGGGAGAGCTTTAAAAAAAGAAAAATATTTTAATATTTGACAGAAGAACAACTCAATCCTCTCCAAGATTCCTTCTTGGAATGAAAATGGCTCAAAAATCTTATCAAGGAAGTATTTTAAACCCCAATTGTGTGGTGCAGTTCTCAACAAATTTAGCCGTGAAAAGCTGCTCCTGACTCATTTCAGTTGTGGATGGCTGCTAACCACCAATTTCAGCTGTGAAAAGCTACCCACAATCCCAATTTGGGTTGTGAGTGGCTGTCCACAACCCATTTGTGGCAAGCAAAAAACAAAGAAAAAGAAATGAAATGAAAAATGAAAAAAATAAAAATACAAGAAAAATTGAAAAAAAAAAAACAAAACAGAAACACCAAAAAATGAAAAAAAAATTAAAAGGAAATTCTAAAAATTTAAACACTCTGGGGCCATGAATGCGCAGCCCATATAAATAAAAAATGAAAAAGTCTATGGATCAGCCCTAAAGTAAAAACACCAAACATTAAATAAACAATGAAAGAGTCTATGGACCAGCCCTAAAGTAAAAATGACAAAAAAACACAAGTTCAACTTGTGTAAAGCTGACCAAATGAGGTGGACTTGTATAAAGCCCACCTCAATGGACTAGCCCTAAACTAAAAACACCAAAAAATACTTCTATAAAGTCCACCTTAATGGACAGGCTCTAAAGTAAAAACACCAAAAATAAATTAATTTAAACTTGTGTTAAGCTGATCCCATCACAAGAATTAAAAATACTCCTTATGATGGGATCATCCCAAGACATGTTCAACTTAATTACCAATAAAATCTCATTCAAAACACTCAACATAATGATGTTAAAAATTTGATAACCCTTTATATTAATATAATCAAAAGATCAGATCAGAACCCCAAACCAAATGATGAAATTAAAATGATGTTAATAACTTATAATACAAATCAAGTTTATCTTTCAGATGATAAACCCAAACAGAAGCCTTTTTTGAAGTGAAAGAAGCAGGTTTGGAAAAAATGGGCGGGATTGGAATCATTTCTCCCTCAATTACAAGGTGAACCCAGTGATTATTGTTGACAAAGCAAATGCAGATAGAATCTTATTGATCTTTTAAATCCATTTTCATAGGACTACGGGTGAAAAATGAATCCAATGAAATGAAACATATTGGTCTTCCATAACTATCAGCTATTAATTTTCCCTTGAAAAGCTTTGCAAGCCATTTTGAAGAGGGAATATTTTCATTGATTTCATTAACATCAACTCTTTGTTCCATCTTTTCAACTTCTTTAATGCCACCAAGGATCTTAGAATATCATGTCTTATTTTCCCTCAATGTTTAAATCATTTCCTTTTGTATTTTAAACCATCCATGGCCATCATACCCAAATGATTTTTAAAAGACTCTAAATCCGCAATTCTCATAACCAACAGGATCCCAAATCTACCCCAAAAACCTATGTAAGTTGTCAGTTATTTGATTGAGGTATTTAACTTTAGGTTTCTAAGATAAAAAAAAACTTAGTATTCATTTTTGGTTTTGATCACTTCAATGAAATTAATACTCACCAAAGATGCACTTCTAGTTGAATTCTCCTCTTTTTATTCTTCCTCAGAAGAGGAGGAAGATTCCAAATGAAGGGAGCCTAATTCACTTTCAGACTCTTCCTCTGAACTATGAAATTCAGATTCTGAGCCTAAGGAATTCTAATATAATCATCATTTCCCATTAGTCCATCAAACCAAAAAAATGAACACTCCTAAAAAAAAAGACTTATTACCTTTATTAGTATTGTTGCTTCCCTTCTAATGTGTTTCCCCCTCTTTACTTACCTTTCAACGTGTTCAAATTTTGAAAGTTCACAACAATTTGCTTTCAATTTTGGTTGGCCGCAGCTGGACCATAAGAACTTTGCCTCGAGCCTTGGCTTGGCAATCAAAGTAGCTGTATAATCAAACATGGCCTTTAAAATCTCCAATCTAACTTGTTGAGGTTGTCCCATAATAATGGGATTAAACTTAATAAATAATTCTGTTTTTTAAAGCACTGAATCTGTGGCAATATCTCAAAAATAAAAACAATAATTAATCTGTCAATCCTATGATTTTTACACTTCAAAAAACCCAAAAACAATACTTACTTCACTGGAAGGGTAATATTATAACCTCCACTGAGGATGAAAATACTCAGGCACAACAGATCCTCTTGATGCTAGTATTTCTGCCAAAATGTGGGAACATGGAAAGAAATTTTTTTTTGAATATGAATTTGAGCACACCTTGCCATCATGGTTGCACTTTAACTTCTCAACTTTTTCCCAAATGAGTTTAATTGCCTCAATTGAAAATTTTTAACCCAAAGGTAAACATTATTTTGGAAGAACAGCTCCTAAATTTATTTCAGAGTTTTTAAGCAATGCCTCACCTGATTGGATTTGGATTGAATGTTTCTTTCAAGGTGTTTCCAATCATCCAAAATTTTCCACAAAGATCCTGCAAGTAATTTTTTGAAAGTAGCATGGTCCTCTTCTACCTGAGAAATTTTTCTTTTTCCAAAGTCTGGGTTGACACAAGTACACGCCATTACAAACTTATCTTTGATAGGGAAATATTCTTTTCCTTATAATTCAGCACATCCTCACAGTATTTCAAAAAACACTGTATACATGTTGTGGAAAGTAAGAGAGTGGAACTCCCCTAGTTGTTGCTAAGTTCCGGAATCAATGGTCTTAGCCTCTGTAAGGATAAGGATGCGCCCGTTGTGGAAACAAAAGGAGAGAAACTCCCCTTAGTTTTCCTCAGGTTCAAAATTTATTCGTCCCAGCGTCTGTAAGGAGGTTCAGTGCTGATCAGTTAAGAAAAGAGATAAATTAAAATGATGATGTGAATTCCATCCTTGCAATCCTCTCCCTATCCTTTGCCAGATCATTTGCTATTCTCCAATGATATTCTATGTTTATGATGTCCCTCCTACAACCCGGAGTTGAGAGTGAGGTATTTAAGTCCTCCCTCTCAACCCTAACCTAAGTACAAGCGCAAAGACAGCCCAACAACAAATAGGAAAGAAACCCTAAGGCCCAGAAACCTAGCCCAACACTACCCCAACTGTCCACTCCCTCCAAAAATTTTCCCTCTGTTTTTATGTACGTCTGGTTTGTCCTTCTCATGGCGCAGCCCTCCGCCACGTCCTACTTGGAGCCCCCCACGTTTATCCATCTGCGCACTGTAAGACTCCAAACGGTGCTAAGCTTCAGGAAGTTCTGTGGAGGGGAAAGGTGCTTTTTAGGCTGCCCTCCTAAGAGCTACAATAATATTTAAATGTAACCAGAATCAAGATCCAGGAACTTTTAAATAAGGAATCAATGCAAGGGATGAGTTTTGGGAACAGTCAGTAGCAATGGAAACAACACTATCTGAGGCAAGATGGTGCAGGGAAAGACTTAAAAAAAATCAGTCAAAGTTTGTTCTGAGTTCAATGGAACAAGGCAGTTGTAAGTAACAACACCCACAAGCTAATAACTCTGGTCGTCAGCAGAATATTAGGAAAGATCAACTCAATCCCAACCAACCTCTAGGTTCTTAATGAACCTTCCCAACTCTCCGCAATCAAGCGCTTGAAGGGTACCAGATGACTGTGGGTTGCTGAACAAAACAAAAGCAATTTGTTTGTGATGCTCTAGAAGCAAAGCAATAACAGATTCAACAACAATTAACCGAAAATTTTCAAGGAACTCAAGAGTAGTGTGGCGGAATTAAACTTTAAAGGATAAAGGGAGGTCTAAAACTCCAGGTTTCAAGCTTAAAGAAACCTCTCAGTCAAACGTGACTGGATCCGGAAAGATGATCAGGGAAGGATCAGACCAGTATGGTCAGAAAAAGGAATCAAGAGTGGTATAATTCACTCAAGAATTCCAGCAGACAGAATTCTCTTCAACCAGGAAGGCTATGGTTGGTGATAAGAATCAGGGTCACAGATGGACAGATCAGAGATTGAGTATGGAGGCTCCAAGGATCAAGGGGAAATCAACAGATATACCCAGGATAGAAGGTTGAAGATGAAGGGAAAGAGGCCCTCCATAATGATCAGGTTATTGATTAATGTATGATATGGATGATATGAGATGATGCAAAAAAGCAGGGGAGAGCCCCTCATTTTATAGACAAGATTTCTGTAGACTATTTACAAGTGATACTTACAAATGAGTGCAGAAAACATTTTTTTTTTCTTTTTTTTTCTTTTTTTTTCTTTTTTTTTTTTTTTTGGTTGCAGATGAAGAAGATTGGCAACAGGAACCGCCTGACATGGGAGAGAGAGAAACAAAAAAAAAAAATTATGAAAGGGGAAACCTGCCCGTGTCAAGGACAATGGAGGCAGTGGATGGCGGGTTTGACCAGCCACGGACGCGGTTGGTTGAGGGAGGATCAAGGTAGGATTGAGGTCACGCGCAACCGTTGAAGGTGGGGCAAAGTTTCCGAAAGCCGCAAGCAACCCTTGCGGTCATTGGTTGGTGGCTGTGCAAAGGTTTTAACAGCCACAACCAACAATGTGGGTTTGCGGGCGTCAGAGATGGATTGGGCGGGGGATCAGATGGGAGCACCAACTGGATGAGAATGGAAGGTGAGATTGGTCATGGAAATGACCAATTGGGTCAGGTGACGCAGATTGTTCCCATGACAAATCTCACGCGGTGATCATATGGATGATAGGGCTGGTCATGGGGTCATAAACAAGCAGTTTGAGATCCTACGGGTTGGGAGATGGGATAACCAGTTGGGATTGGATAGGATGAGATGATTGGGTCAGGTTGGGTTAGGAGGCTTGAGAGGATGGTGGAGGATGAGGATAGGATTTGATGGGCAATTGAAGAAGCAATTCCAAGATTGCACTCGCGTTTGCGGATGACTAGGTTGGGGCAGGAAGAAGATGGTTGTTGGAGGGAGATGAAGGGATTGAGGATGATGATGGTGGGAGGGGATGGCCGCCCATGCATGCTTTGCCAAAAAATTGGGGTAAAGCGCATGCAAGGGGGGATTTGAACAGAGGAGGAAGGCATTGGGTGTCAGCTCTCTGATACCAGGAACCTTGCAGTCCTTGAGTTACAGAGAGTGATAAAAATACTGGAATAATAATAATTATTATTATTCCAAAAATAAACACTTAGAGGCTCAAATAAATAATATAATAAGAGAAGTTGCAAGGTTTAATTGATATGGCAATAAAAGGTTTTCAATATATATATAAAAGGGGGGACACAGTATTATACTACTGGGGGTCTTTACAGACAAAGAAACCTCTCTTCAAGGGGCCTCCTTAGGCAGTTTAAGAACCTTGGATTCAAGATGGGTGCCTTAGAAAGGGCTTATCCACTAATATGGCCGGGCTAAAAAGCACAAGGGCCAAGGCAGGAAGGGAAATACTCACTCTGAGAACTTTGCCACGAAAATCCTGCAATAATAAGAAGGGTTTCAGAGCAGTTGGGGAGGATTGCTTGATTTAACTTCAATTGGTTGATTGGTTTAAGAAATAAATAATAATACTACAGACTAAGTCATAAATCATGTGCTTAGACTCTTCATAAGCACTTGAATAACAATGAAACGGTGTCTGATTGATCATAATAATTCCTGGTAAACTAATAATCTTCTGAATAATGGATCCAAAGAGGTCTGTATAAATACCTTTTTTGGGTGATTTTGAGCTTCTCAGGGCACATAGAGAGGGTTCTGCTCATGGGCTGAGGTTGAAAAGCCAGTCAGGAAAACATTAGCACGTCCACTTGGTTCTGTCAATCAGCTGACTTTAGATCTGCTAGGTTTCTGTACTATTTTAGCCACACGATCTGTTAATCTATTATGGCATAAATTTGATCATTCTGCACTCATCCTTCATTTGTACTGTTAGTATTGCTTTAAAGTGAACAGATGTGGATGTTTACTGATTTTTCAACATCTTCTGATCACGTAAATAATTTTTGATAATTTTTATGAACACTCCTTGTAGTGTTTTATGGTCTTCAAAGATCAGAGTCAATGATTTACGTGGTAATCCTTGATCATTGATTTTTTATTTAAAAAATTTTTTAAACTTAATTTTTATTAATTTTATTTAGGTATTGATCTTTTTATATTATTACTAATGCATATGTCAACTTGTTACATATTCCAGGCAACCCTAACTAGGTTGTAGCTCTTCTGAGCGGTACCTGGTTTTCAGATTAGTCACAACAGATGCAGACGCGGGGATCAGTCAGTACAGATGCACGCGGGGTAGGATCCGCTGCATGCATGGCAGAATTAGCTGCGCGCGGGTCTCTAGTACGCGTGAATTTACTACTACAAGTACGTAGGAATATGTAAGGATGCAGGGCTGCGCGCAGGAATTGTGACATACCACATTTCTGTGTGTTACTCCTAAAATATACACAACACCTCAATTCTGAGTGAACTTAAGGTTTAAACCCTACATGTGACAACACATGTGAAATGACAGAATGGCCAAAAGGTGCCATACTGGTGTCATAATTTTTATTACTTTTCTTTTTAATTATCTTAAAAATGTAAGGACTTGGATTTCAAGGGTGGGGTCAGTGAGTGACCCTACCTATTTTTTGGTGAGAAATCCATTTCTTCAATAATATTTATGGATTTCTCACTCCTTCTTTTGTTAATTTAGATATTCTTGTTAAATTTTTTTTATATTTTTGTGTTGCTATGACAGGTTTCTCTGTACATAGTAGCAAGCTGACATTCCCCCACTCCAAGATATGTCTATATCTGAAAAAATTTTCTGGGCCTAATGCCTTCTGCTGGCTCTGTAGTTCCTTAGGTGTATGGGTCCATCAGGGATATTTTGTTCAGGAAACCATTCATCTTTATCAGCTTGGGTGTAGTTGTTCAGCATTCAAAAATCTCCAACCATCCTTGACTTATCATTATGCCAAGCTATAATTACTGGGGTAGTGATATCCACTTGTTCATTGTGTCCTACTTTCCTTAAGACTTGTAAGTCAACCAACTCTTGAATGTGAGTTTCCAGAGCAGGTCTAGATTTTGGACTAGAAGGGTAAGCAGGTGTCCTGAGGTTAAGTGGGTAAGGAGGCTTAATGGTTAGAGTAAGAATCATATCATTTCCTTTGATGTTACCAATGGGGTGATCCTTGGTACAGAAAGCATTCTGATTTTCAAAGCATACTTGTAGGATGTCCCAATTTTTTTCTTCATTGAGCAGGGAATTCAAAGCTGCTTGAGAGAAGTATTCCTGATTGAAACTCTCTAAGTGTTTTTCATAAGTTGAATCAGAATTTTGAGCATTAACATGGCATATTTGGAACTTCTTGTTCCAGTCTCCCCCTATAGTGAATTATCTACCCTTACTTTGGAATACATCTATACCATACAAGAAAAGAGAATTATTTCCAAGGATAAAGTAATCACATAATCCATTTTGGAGAACTACAAATTCAATGTTCAGCTTGATTGATCCTTTAGAGTGAGGGAGTATGATATCAGAAGACCATACTCCAACAGCATTGAGAGAAGAATTACAACTGCTGAACTTAGCCTGAGGTACTGGTAATAAGTTTAGTTTCCAGTTTGGGTCTTGTTTCTCCAAATAAGTTGAACCAACACAAGAGCAAAAGGCTCCACTGTCCAAGAGTAACTTAACAGGGGAACCTTGGATCAAACCAGTAGCATAGCATGTTTTGCCAGTTTAACTTTTACAGGCAGAAGGTTTCAGAGCCAAGGCCTTAGCCTCAGAGATGTGGTGAATCTTCAGGTTGGGATTTTATTTTTGAGGTAATTTAGAATCCTTATTAACATAATTTATGTCCAGAGAAGACTCAATACTTCCTTCAATAACATTGATGGGGTTAGTGATCATTAAATCACACTCAGAAAGTGTCTCATAAGTATCATCAAGGTGAGGGTCAGGATTATCATACTATTCTCCTTCAATCAGATTAATCCTTTTCCTAGGTAGAGGACAATCAGGTTTTACATGTCCTGTTTGGTTGCAGTTCCAACATACTTTTTCCTTTGACTCTGGAGTCTTTTTGACCTCCAAGTTGGTTGGATTAGTGGACGGGAACTCCTTAGTTTTGGCAGTATACTCTTCCCTGTACCTAGTATTTTGTTCCTTGGGGAGTCTGTTGACTCTCTTATCAAGACCATTCATATCAATAGTCTCTTCAAACACACCTATCAAGGTAGAAAGACCAGAATCCATAGGCATCCTGCACCTTAAACTGTGGTTGATTTGTCCAGGACATAAGTTGAGAAGTCTTTCATTGACTTCTTTATCAGCATTAGGGTAAAAACAGTCTAACCTCCTTTTCTGGTCTAAACACCACTTGTGAGGTTTGTCCTTGGATGGATCAAACTGGGATGTTTCAAAAGTTTTCATCATCTTTCTTTTCCAAATCCTGGTACCAAATTTTACTTTGATAAATTCTTTCCAAGAACTCCAGGATAAAGCTCCAACTTCTTCCCTTTTATTTATAAACCAATCAAGAGCCACTCCTTCAAACAGTCTGGGCAATCTTACTACAGCTATTGCATCAGGGAGTTCATAAGAAGCAAGGGTATAATCAATAAATTCAATGAAACTGAAATGGTTTTTATTCTCCTTCTCCAGAGAATTTAGGCCATTCAGTAATGGGAGGAAGTAACTTCAAAGCCTGTTCCACTTCAGGAGTAGGACTGGGCCTAAAAGATTCATTCCTAGTTGTCCTGGTTCTGGGAGGAACAATAGGAGTACTGGTGAACCTAGCAGTTCTAGTTTCTTCCAGGTCAATGACTGGAGAGTTAGTAAAATTGAATTTAAGATCTCTGAGATCATTCTTAATCATACCCAACTCCAAATTAAGTTTTTTGTTTAATACATCAATTTTTTTAATCAGATGAGCTGTAGGAGTAGGAATAGTTGTCTTAACTTCTTCCTTAAGCTTGTCCATGGTTGCAAGAATATCTTCTTGAAGAATTGATTGGTTATCATCAATATGTTTCATCAGGTCCAACTTACTAGATTTTATACTATCCTTGATTTGTTGTATTTCCAACTCATCAATTCTCATATTCTGAGACTGGGTATCAATCACTCTGAAAATCCTCCAACTCAATTTGTCCAATTGTTGATAGACTTTGTCAAAGCACTTGCTGATAATATTAAAATTTTGAGACACATTTACAGAAAATCTGTTAAGAGCTTCTACATCTAATTGTGGTACACCTTCTTCCAATTCTGAGCCAGGGATATTATGCTGTCCCAATCCTTTGGGTTCCTTAATCTCTTATGGGCTGAGGAACTCTCTTTTTTGGGGTCCTTTCCCTTTAAGTAAGCAAACTGATCCCAAGGATTCCAGCTCTGCATGTAGAATTCTACTTCTTTTTTTTGGATCAACTTTTGCAGAGAAATCTGAGGTTTCTTTTCCAGAGAGATAGCTTTTCTCATACCTGGCTGATCCTCCTGGGTCTGAGCCAACTTGAATTGTTCCCAATAGCTCACGTGCTCTTTCACTAACACTTTGACTCTTTCCTCCTTGGTTGAGTCCAGCTGGGGCAGCATAGGAGGACTGGTATCCTCCTGGGATAACACGTTGGGCAGAGGGTGGTTCTCCAATGGTCTGTTGGTCAAATTGGCGGCTGCGTTTGTTTCCATCGTTGTCCCGCGTGACGCTATGGTCACGGGTTTGAGCCCTCTCATTGCGCTTGCGGCTGGAGTCCTTGCGCGTACAGGTTCCTTCAGGCAGAGATCAATATGATGGGGCTCTACCGGTTGCGCGGGTGTTTCACCTTTTTTGATCCATAGCACCAAAAAAATGTGTAAGTCTTCTTTCAAAACCTTTGAAAAAGACTTAAAAATATAAAAAATAATATTTTTTGAGTATTTATATTTTTAAAAAAATTTTTATATATTTTTTAACATACTTAAAGTCAAATTCAAGGGTAACAACACTTAGTTGGGATCACAACTGTCCTTGGGGGGTATTCCAATGGGATCTTGGGATAGATCAAAGGGTAACTCCAAGGGTACACTGTTGGGGATGTCCTCTAGGAGGTCCTGCTCAATGAGATCACAAAAAAAAAATCCACTGAGATGGATAAAAACAAAAATATGAGTTTAAATATTTTTTTTTTGTATTTTTACATGGTAAGATGCTGTTTTTACAGAATAATAATCACTTTTATTAATTTTTTATTTTTATTTATCTTCAGGATTATTTAGCTTATAAATATAAAGCTTCCTTTGATAAATTTTCCACTCCTTATTTTTCCTTAATAAAGAATTTGAATTGATAATTCTTTCAATCCCAAGTTCCTTGTTCTTTATAGCTTGCTGTTTGTAATAAAGCAATTTATCCTGTGTTTGCTCAGGAGTTATAATAACAGGGACAAAGTTACTGAGTTTTTCTTCTTTTTTTGTTTAAGAAGGTTCAAATAATAATTGTTTAATTCTCCGTTGGTCTTAAGATTCACTAGAGAAACAAAGGATCAAAAATATATGTTATAAGTATGTTAACTTATTTTTTTTAAAAAAATAGACTTTTCCAAGGAAAAAATAATCAAAGATTAATTATTTAAGGATATTTGCCAGCCAGACCCCCAGCTTTCAGCTCTCTGATACCAGGAACCTTTCAGTCCTTTAGCTACAGAGAGTGATAAAAATACTGGAATAATAATAATAATAATAATTCCAAAAATAAACACTTAGAGGCTCAAATAAATAATATAATAAGAGCAGTTGCAAGTTTTAATTGTTTTGGCAATAAAAGTTTTTCAATATATATATAAAAGGAGGGCCACAGTATTATACTACTTGTTAAATTATCAGGCCTAATCAAGTTTGAACCATTTATGCACGCACTCATTTTCAACCTAAGAGTGAAGATACTTCAAATCCAGCAGACTGCACAACTTTATCAACCATTCCCAATGCAATCACAAGTTTTTTCCTCACCAGCCTTCTGAAGGAGCATAGCTACCTCAGTCAAAGACTCAAGATCAAACACCAATATTGAAATTTCATCACCTGCAAGTGGAACTAGAACAATACGGTTCCTTATATCTCATCTGCAAGGAACTATAGGATTGTTGAAGGAGGGATCAAGTTGTCTATTCATTTATATTTTATTTTACTGTTGCTGGCTATCTGCCAAGTCTTGCTTTTAGGTGAACTCATGTTGCGTCCATGTCATTCTTGATTTTTATTTTCATTTTCAATTTCATTACTTAAATCTATTCTTTTAGTTGAATGAAAAATTAACACTACTGGGGGTCTTTACAGACAAAGCAACCTCTCTTCAAGGGGCCTCCTTAGGGCATTTTAAGAACCTTGGATTCAAGATGGGTGCCTTAGAAAGGGCTTATCTACTAATATGGCCAAGCTAAACAGCACAAGGGCCAAGACAGGAAGGGAAAACACTCACTCTAAGCACTTTGCCATGAAAATCCTGCAATAATAAGAAGGGTTTCAGAGCAGTTGGGGAGGGTTTTGATTTAACTTCAATTGGTTGATTGGTTTAAGAAATAAATAATAATACTACAGACTAAGTCATAAATCACGTGCTTAGACTCTTCATAAACACTTGAATAACAATAACAGGGTGTCTGATTGATAATAATAATTCCTGGTAAACTGATAATCTTCTGAATAATGGATCCAAAGAGGTCTGTATACATACCTTTTTTGGGTGATTTTGAGCTTCTCAGGGCACATAGAGAGGGTTCTGCTCATGGGATGAGGCTGCAAAGCCAGTCAGGGCAACATTAGCACGTCCACTTGGTTCTGTCAATCAGCTGACTTTAGATCTGCTAGATTTCTGTACTATTTTAGCCACAGGATCTGTTAATTTGATCACTCTGCACTCATCCTTCATTTGTACTGTTAGTATTGCTTCAAAGTGAACAGATGTGTATTTTTACTGATTGTTCAACATCTGCTGATCACGTAAATAAATTTTAATAATTTTTATGAACACTCCTTGTAGTGTTTTGTGGTCTTCAAAGATCAGAGTCAATGATTTATGTGGTAATCCTTGATCTTTGATTTATTATCCAAAAAATGTTTTAAACTTAATTTTTATTAATTTTATTTAGGTCCTTGATCTTTT